>JBBBDQ010002451.1:537500-865000 GCA_037127315.1 Ascarosepion bandense | reverse complement strand
TTATGCGTTAAATAACAGGGTAGGATTTGGGACCCTGCCCTTAAACAAATCCCAATGAATCTTCCTCCATCGGGAAGGAAGCCTGCTCAACCCAACTAGGGTGAATGCAGCTTGCACACAATCTGAGGACAGTGCAGACGACTCGGAAAGAGTTGTATGGGTCTAATGGTTATTAGAAAGTAGCCCCACAAAAAACACTTTGATTGTTCTGATAAGAAAATAATTTCAGATTGTGTTGGTGAGGGCCTCAGACTCAAAACGTAGGCCTATGTCAAGTGCTTTGAGGAGATAATGTCAGGCAATTTCTGCGACCACATCACCTCTTACATCTGGCTACCTAACCCCCCCTCTCCAGACTGCAACTCCTTTTAATTATCATGTGCGCAATTGAGCGAGAGACCAACAAAACTTTTTGTAGCACCAAAGGTGAACTGAAGGTCTGGATTATGGCAGCATCCACCTACTTAAACAAGGATTACATGGCATATCCCACGTTAAAAGTCTGCTTTACTTCAATTATGTCAATTCGGTCAGGTTTCAATTCTGGCTAAAAGCAATCTGATGTCTAACCGTACTGATGAGCTGTGGTACAGCGAAACAGATCTCTCTGCAGATGACTATATATATATATAGAGAGAGAGAGAGAGGGGGGGGGAGGGAATGGCAACCCGTGAAAACGGAGAGGATAATCTAAAAGCTTTTATCTAATTAATATAAAATTTCAATTAGATAAAAAGATGTGTTGAGTTTTCCTCTCAATATATATATATATATATATATATATATATATATATATATATATATAATGTTTAGCACCAAGTTGGTTGGTTGGTTGGTTGTTTTTTTGTTTTGTTTTTTTGTTTTTTTAGTGGGTTTTCTAATAAAATGTATTTTGGCAAGTGCAAAGTATGGCATAAGCCCTGACGAGTGAGAACATCATAACAATGTACTCACGAAACTCTGCAGTCGTCATGAATCTGCTAAGTTAAAGAGACAGACTCGTTGTATATATATATATATATATATATATATATATATATATATATATATATATATATATATATATATACACACAAAGAATCTCAAGCTAGCCAAAACCTACCGCGGTTTCACACTACGGCTCGTCAGGGCAAAGGCAAAACCAAAGATTAACCAAATATATATATATATATATATATATATATATATATATATATATATATATATATATATTAGTCATTTTCATACAAGCCTGTTTTGTTGTATCACAGCTCATCAGTGTGGGTAGACACATCTACTTGCTTCTGGCCGGAATCGAAACTCGACCGATCCGGTGTCAGAAAAAGGAAATTTTTACGTGTCGTATATAAGCTTCTGTCGCCGAAAGAACTCGATTCAATTCTGAAGAGTAATGTGTATATCGCAGAAATGGAAAATGTTTTTAAAATTTTCTTCTCTAGAGACCTCAATCGTAATGAGAGCATATATATATATATATATATATATATATATATATATATATATAATTATTTTTTCTTTTACTATTTTTATCTAGTATTTGTCTATATTTCTGAGATAAGGTAGTATTTACAGTACTTACATTATTCGGACTATTGTCATCTTTGTCGCCATTTGTACGATGTTTCAGTCATTGTACGCTCCAGCCATCTTTAGGAATTTCGAACAGAACCCTTTATTACAATTACTGTGGTATATGAACTCCGTTCTTTGCCTAGAACCTCTTCTGACAGTCATGCGTTATCTCCCTCTAACCCTGTAAGTTACTGCTGTAGCTTAGTATTAAACTCACAATTCTTTGGGTCAAGTCACAGGAACTAACCAACGTCTATATCTACTGGACATCCCATATGGGGCGGTGATCCCCTTTCTTCCTCCATATGTGGTCAGCTATGAGATGAAGTTGAAATAATAGATAGAGAATGCCAATGGATACTACGTAAAGTTAATGAATCAACACATATGCTTAGCTTCAAAAATCTCCTAAGCCGAACAAGAATAGAGATGAACACAATATGGGAACCCGTAATACGGAGTGCCAGAGAAAACCATTAGTGTCAAAAAAATTGCAATATGAGCTCTGGTAAAAAAAAAAAAAAAGTACTAGAGAAAACCGTTAACATCAAAAAATACTATAGAAAACTATTAACATAAAAAGTACTAGAAAAAAATTTTAAGATAAAAAATTTCAATAAGAACTCTGGTAAAAAAAGGCTACTAGACATTAGGTTTATAAGCCCCAAAAATTCAGTTGTTCTTGCCCTTAAGGACACATGGCCCAGTGGATATAGACGTTGGTTAGAAGAGGCACTAGCCAAAGAATGGAGTTCATATACACCAGTGATTGTAATAAAGGGTTCGGTTCGAAATTCCTACCTATATATATATGGCGTATGATACATCATACGCTAAAAGTCTGCCTCCATCTACCGAGTGGCCATAGCTCAGAGGTAGAATCGCCGACTGACGACAATTCGGTTGGGTTTCAATCCTGGGTTAAAAGCAATCGGATGTCTAATCGTACTGATGAGCTGTGATATAGCGAAACAGATCTGTCTGCGGATGACAATATATATATGAGAAAAAATGTATATATATAATCTTAAAAACAATATTTGTAATAAAACCTGTCTATGAAATTGAAGAACAGTTTTTATTAAATTGGCCCTGCCGATAACTTTCCTGTGTGTAAGCAGTACTCACTCATTAACACATGATGCTTGATTATAGATTATAGATTTTAGATGACACAAGTACCAACCTACCCTGTACGTTAACTAGTCATTTCTCAGATCATTGTGCAATTCGTGTGCATATTAATGAACATAGATTTTTAGGCATTGATATTTCAACTGGTAGATGCAAAATTCTCGTAGAAATCTGCATAGACAACACAACATTAAATTCGTATTCTAAAAAAAATCAGCCTAAAATCATCAAACCCAAATCAAATATAAACGTCTATTGAACAGGTTAAGAGGCTCATCTCTTGTTCCCTGTTTAGGATGTGGTTTCCGGCTTTCTCTGTTCAAATCTTCTCACTTTGTTTTTTTTTTCTTCAATTGGAGTAGATAGATCTACCTATCGCCCGGTTCACACTCCACCCACATCTATTGAACAGGTTAAGAGGCTCATCTCTTGTTCCCTGTTTAGGATGTAGTTTCCGGCTTTCTCTGTTCAAATCTTCTCACTTTGTTTTTTTTTTTCTTCAATTGGAGTAGATAGATCTACCTATCGCCCGGTTCACACTCCACCCATATCTATTGAACAGGTTAAGAGGCTCATCCCTTGTTCCCTGTTTAGGATGTGGTTTTCGGCTTTCTCTTTTCCAATCTTTTCACTATTACGTAGCCCCCTGCACATCAGTGGCGTTACCGCCTTGCTCGGGGTGATACGATTTTTAAAAAAAAAACCTATTCAATAGAGGAATTGGAATTCTAAATGTATTTCACAACTGACAACTGACAGATGCATTTAATGAATTTCGAGGTTTTTTTTTTCCTCCTGATCATCACAATGTATAAACAGCAAATGGCGGATTTTAAAATATTTTAAAACTGAAAATCGATTCATATTGATAGTATTCCTCTATTTTAGATACGGGCCCAAAATCTCATTGAAATGGCAAACATTCAAACAAAGGTTACATTATTCAATTGAACCTGTTACATTTACCTTCGTACGTTAATACGAAAAACTAACTGAAAAATGTTTACAATACATTTTTTTATCGTCTTTTTCAAGGGTATTCGGAAGTTTCCATGGGGACCATCAATTTCAGCCCTCAAAATCACTTTGAGAAATAAAACTGACACTCATTATGCATTGTTGGTTCCTATGTCCAAAGTGTTTCACGTTCTCGCTTTCTCATTCTCTCTCTCTCTCGCTCTCTCTCTCTCTCTCTCTATCTATCTATCTATCTATCACACTCTCTCTCTCTCTCTCTCTATATATATATATATATATATATATATATATATATACAATGGAACCTGGTGTATGCGACCCCGTCGTCAGCGTTCACCTGTTATTAACGACCGTTTTTTGATGCACGGACGATTTGCTAATGTTAATTGACTCCCAGTGAGTGACCTCTTCCAAAACGCGACCACCGACCAGCAGGAAAGAATAAAAATCACTGGTCAAGCGACCACTTGAACAAAAATTTATTTTGGCAGTACATGTCCTAACTTCTGAATTAGGAGAAATTAAGTTAGTAATCTATTTTATTTTCCTTTAATCTAAGCCAGAAACACTTTCTCTTTGCCTTGTTATTGTAGTGAATTGTCAAATTTTTATTATTTGTTGAAATGGCGGTGGTCTAACAGCGGTTGTCTTGTATTAACATGTACTTATTACTTTTGACAAGTTCAAGAGATTTGTCGTTTCTGTACCAACTCGGATAAATTCGGGCGTCGGAGAAAAAAATCACACCTATACGAAATTTAAATTTTCTATCTTTTTCATTATCTTTATTTTTTCTAAATCGTTTTCCTCTCTCTCTCTCTCTCTCTCTCTCTCTCCCCTGATCGTTTTTCTTGTATGTTTGTTTATTTTTCCATTGATTATCGCAATTCTCTTTTACTATCACTCATTTTCTAAGAAAAAATTGAAAACGTATCCATCGCGAACTTTTCCAACGTACATATTTTATAAGAAATAAATGCCAACATCAATTACAATCGAAGGGGTCACATTACAAAAAATAAACACCACACAAACTGCAATAACTGATTTTTTAAGCCTACACTAGTGTAAATAAATATTTTTTTTCTTTTTTTAACCATTGCAAATACGTTTTTAATTTAAAAAAAAAAAAAACTATGGTGAATAAACTTTTTCAAAGCTAGACCATTTTAGATTCTCATTTATTTATTACCAGATTACATCGTAAAATACTAAAATATTTACATTTTGGAGAGTGAAATATACGATCGTGGGAAGGATAGGTCACGAGTCTTTAGTGAGCGACCACCTGCCGTATGCGACCAGTTTTTGATGGCAGTAGGGGTAGTCACATACAACAGGTTCCACTGTATATTCTGTTTATAATCAAACAGCAATATATGTTTATTTCTACCGGCTTGATTATTTACGATAAATTTTTGTTACCAAACTGCGTGTCATTCAGCAGGATTCAGCGACCCGTAACCACATAGGGGATGCCACCACGTGATTTGGCGCGTCTTAGACCTCTCGACCACTTTCGAATCCTGCCGAAAGGTGCACATTTTCGTGACAAAATTCTATCGTAAATAATCAAGCTGGTAGAAGTAAATATATAAAACTGTTTGATTAAAAACAGAATGTCTACTTAAATACGAGTATCGATCATAAATAATGTGCAAACAAATAATTTCAAATTGTCGGTTGTTTATAACCAATTTCATTAATCTTCGTTAATTTCCGTAACACACACACACACACACACACACACACACACACACACACACACACATATATATATATATATATATATATATATATATAGCGTTACGTGTTAAGTGTAACAAAAGAAAAAAGAATGATTGACCAAAACTCAGAGATAAATCACAGACAAATATTTTATTTACAAAACACACCAAATAAAATATTTACAAATATACAATTTTTGTTGCATTCAAAACAAAAACATAGAGTTTACTACTGGCAAGTGTTACGAGGAGAGAAAGGGGAGGTAAGGTCAGTATCTTTACTCAGTTAAGTTGGCGAGAAAGTTAAGTGCTATACTTTTTGGAAATCCTCAAATGAGTATATGAAGAATAATTATTTGTTTGGTCAATGAAAGAGTCAAAAATATGTATTTACCCATATATTTCCATGAGGTTCTCTTTCAGGTTTTAGTTGGTCGGCAACTTCTTATAGATTCTTTCGGATGGATATAAATCCTTGAATCAAATCGGAGTTGATAACATCAGCAAACCCTGGTAACAATTTAAATTTCTGTCTTCGAGACATTCAATTCGTAACGGTTGGCCAGCGAACGCATGCTGCTTAACTCGACTATATCTGTAAAAAATGGTTTAATTTCTATTTTTGTCTTCAGAAATTTAATTTAATCAACTTTTCAGTGTTAGCTGCTTGTGGTAAGTCAACCGGGATTCAGTCCATTTTTCAGTCTGTTTTTCTGTAATTTTTGGAAATTTTTTTTTTCGTTTTTTGTTCGTCTTTGATTTTTTTTTTTTTGTCACTAAGTTTGTGTAAATTGTTTTACAATTCATGGTTATTTTCGACTTAGATAAATAGTATCACGGTTCAATTAATTCCATTAGTTTTGTCTTGTAGAAGAGTTAAATTTCTGTCTTCGTGACATTCAATTCGTAACGGTTGGCCAGCGAACACATGCTGCTTAACTCGACTATATTCTGTAAAAAATGGTTTAATTTCTATTTTTTCTTCAGAAATTTCATTAAATCAACTTTTCAGTGTTAGCTGCTTGTGGTAAGTCAACCGGGATTCAATCCATTTTTCAGTCTGTTTTTCTGTAATTTTTTGAAATTTTTTTTGTCGTTTTTTGTTCGTCTTTGATTTTTTTTTTTTGTCACTAACTTAGTTTGTGTAAATTATTTTACAATTCTAGTAAAAACTTTGTAAACCTCAGTCACTTGTTTTTTTTTTCTCTCTTTTTTTCTTTTTTTTTTATTGGAGTAGATAGTTCCTACTATCGCCCGGTCTCACACTCCACCCACTTCTTTTGAATGAGTTTAGAGGTGATCACTTTGTTTCTTGTTTAGGAAGGGGTTCCCGGTTCATCCCCCTTCTTCGGTCTTAGTGTTAGTTCAGCTGGAAGCTCTTTGCAGTTACGGAGTATGGTGGCAACGTCTTTACATTCTGAGGGTACCGGGTTGGCAGTTTCCTGGTTGTGCTTCCGACTGGTAGTCAGGAGCCCGTACTCTTGCGTAGCGTCTTGAGAGGCTGCTCTGATCAACAGTTGAATAATACCGGGGTTCTTGTAGTGCCATATCGCGCATGGACGGGCGTCCCTGCATGAACGTTCGGTGGGCAACCCCGAGGCCACATTATGTTGTAGGCCGCGCCAGTCTCCATCCTTTACAAGTTGCAAACGATTGACCGACTGATTCTATTCTAAGACCACTCCTTAACTGAATCACTATGGAAAAAAGCAAACATAATAACAAAACTAAACCAGCTCATTAGAAAACGCCCAAACCTGTCTGCATCTCTTTCACTAACATACGCGGCATCCGCACCAACTTCCTCAGCGTAGATTCATTCCTCCATAATAACTCACCTGATATATTAGCCCTATGTGAAACTAATCTTAACCCTTCTATCTCCTCATCTGAGTTCTACGTTCCTGGCTACCTTTCCCTCTTCAGGAAGGACTCCAATGTTCATATGCATGGGCTTGGTGTCTATGTCAGCGAACACCTTCCCTTAGCTAGGGTGTCATCTTTTGAATCCCCAGATCATTCTTTCATGTGCTTCCGCCTCTCACTTCTCAACTCGATTAGCTATCTCTTCTTTCTCTACCGCTCTCCTTCCTCCCCTGATTGTTCGTTACTTGACATCATTTCTGACAATATTGACAAAGCCATTTCTACCCATCCCTCTGCCCATGTATTCGTGTTTGGTGACTTTAACGCCCACCACACCAAGTGGCTGGAGAACGCTGTCACCGACCCTGCTGGTGTCCACACCATGAACTTTTCAATCACCCAATCCCTTACGCAAGTAGTGGACTTCCCCACGCGTTTCTCCGACAACCCTAACGGAAGGGACTCACTTCTAGACCTCTGCTTCACTTCCATCCCAGACTCTTGCACTACCAGACAACTCTGCCCACTCGGAAACTCTGACCACACTGTAGTGTCCGTCAATATTTCACTCCACTCCCGCCCTACCCATGGAACCCAGACAAGTAGAATATCCTACTGCTATCAAAGAGCAGACTGGGATTCGTTCCGAGACTTCCTCTGTGACATCCCTTGGAACAACGTTTTTAGTCTTCCCATCGAAGAATGTGCATCCGAGGTTTCCTCCTGGGTTAAGGCTGGCATCAATGCTTTCATCCCTGCCAGGAAATTTCAGCTTAAATCTCATTCGTCTCCATGGTTCTCACCTGCTTGCTCGGCTGCCATTGCCTACCGGAATCATTTCTTCCGACTCTATCGTAACTACGCGTCGGAACAAAACAGGCGCCTTTTCACTTCAGCTCGTAATAAGTGTAAAAAGATACTTAACGAAGCAAAGATGATGTTTGCTGCCAGAATGAAGCAACGCATAGCATGCTCTAAATTTGGCTCTAAAGACTACTGGCGACTCTGTAAAAGAGTACTTAACAAGAGCAAGTCCACAATACCCCCGTTAATCAACAAATTTGAGGTCCTCACCTCCCCAGCAGATAAGGCTGAATGCTTTGCCCGCAGATTCTCAAACAATTCGAGTCTGGACTCATCTGGAGTTTTTACACCCGACTTCTCACCTAGAACCGAGGCACAACTGAATGATGTCCACATTACACCTTCGCTTGTCTCTAAGATAATCTTGAAACTTGACCCTCACAAAGCGAGCGGTGGGGACGGAATCCCAACCATAGTCTGAAAGAAATGTGCCCCTGAACTCTCCTCTGTCCTTTCTAAGCTCTACAACCTCTGCCTATCTGTTTCCTGCTTTCCTGCCTGTTGGAAATCTTCCTCTGTAGTTCCTATATTTAAAAACACCGGAGAACCCTCTGACCCTGCAAATTACCGCCCTATCAGCCTTCTTCCGATCTTTGGCAAAGTGTTCGAAGCCATTATCAACGCCGAGGTGGTTCAGCATCTCACAGCACACAGGCTCCTCTCGGACAAGCAATATGGTTTCCGCTTCACCAGGTCTACTGCTGATATGCTAACGACCATCACCGAGTACATATACCAGGCACTCGACAGGAATGGCGAAGCCCGAACCGTTGCATTGGATATATCTAAGGCGTTCGACAGAGTTTGGCATGCTGGCCTTCTATGTAAACTGCGGAGCTATGGTATAACTGGACATTTGTTTGAACTAATCCAGTCATTCCTCTCTAACCGCACAATGAAGGTGGTATTAAACGGACATGCCTCCCAGAACTACCATACAAACGCAGGTGTCCCCCAAGGCTCCATCTTAGGTCCTACACTCTTCCTGATATACATTAATGATAAGAGCCCAAGTAGGTTTGTACGCCGATGACACCACAGTTTACTCTCGCCTCCTACAAAAATCTGGTGTAGGCGTCAAAGCTAACCTCGCAGCCGAGATTGAAAAAGACCTCCAATCCATAGTGGACTGGGGTAAGAAATGGCTAGTAAATTTGAATGATTCTAAAACGAAGCTACTCTCAATTAACCATTATCGACAATCTCACCTCCCTCCCATTAGCATGGACCAGGCTTGCCTCCCAGAGAGTAAAACACTACGCCTCCTTGGTCTCACACTTTCAGCGGACCTCAAATGTAATGACTATATCGAATCCATTGCTAAATCCGCTGCTATGAAAGTCGGTTCTCTGTGTAGGGCCCGGAAGTTTTTTCCATCTAAATCTATCCTGCACATATATAAATCTACCATCCGCCCGTGCATTGAATACTGCTGCCATATCTGGTCGGGTGCCCCTGCTATTCTTTTCGGGCTTCTCGATAAGGTTCAGAGGAGGGTCTGTAATGTGATAGATACCGACTTGGCAGACCGCCTGTGTCTCTCTCCCACAGGCGCGACATGGCTTCCCTGTATCTCTTCTATAAATACTTTCACGGCTTCTGCTCCGATGAACTTAGATCACTGGTGCCCCCCTAGTTACGAATTTGCACGAGAAACTAGATTAGCAACTAGATCCCACCCTTTTACAGTGAAACTGATAAAATGCAGCCGTAACTTCTACTCCAACAGTTTCTTTCCTCACACTTCCCGACTGGAATTCTCTTCCAAACGATTGCTTCCCCGACGGCTACAATCTCCAGGAGTTTAAATGTAAGGTCAATAGACACCTCCTAACACACTAACCTGCTCCCATTCTATCAAACACTCTTCCCATCTGCCCAACCCTCATCCTCGGTATCCTTACTCATCTGTCACCTTCCTCCTGACATTCCCTATGTCTAACCACTCCTTCTCTTTACCTTCCCCTATGTAGCCCCATGCGCAATAGTGGCAGTGGAATGCCTTGCTTGTGGTGAAATGATTAAAAAAAAAAACAAAAAAAAAAAACTAACTACTCACTGCCCAAAACCTATTTTTATCGTGGCTATCACCTATTTTGCGTATTTATAGAACCTTTCTATTTCTCTCGAAACTACTGGAATATTCTATAATCTTCCAAAACGTTCTATTCCTAATTTTCTATTTAACAGCTACATCCTGAATTAAAACGTTTTTGGAATAACACGTCGGACTCACCAGAATCCCTTACTACAACGTTTAGACATTATTATTATTATGTCATTTTTCATCATATTTCTATTTCTGCTTTGGTCTCACGACCAACCAAGTCTGCGGGGAGACCTAAGGCAGGTAGTGGCGTGTTGTTATGGCTCCATTTCATGTTTTTCTATCTTCCCTATCATCCTCAGCATTACATAGATAAAGTTTTCCTTAGTGTGTGGGCTGTACTTAATAAGACAATTTTTGTATATCTCTTAAGCTGGGGTTTCCAGGGATTCTTTCAATGTGTTGTTTTGTTCCATTTTTTATCATTCCAAGTGCACCTACTATCACTGGCACAACTCTTGTTTTCAATTTCCACATTTTTTCTATTTCAATTTCCAGGTTTTTATATTTTGACAGTTTTTCAAATTCCTTGATTGCTATGTTACAATCCGCTGGACAAGCCATATCAATTAATAGACAAGTTTTCTCCTTCTGGTTTTTAACAGTAATGTCTGGCCTGTTTGCTTCAATTTTTCTGTCTGTGTAGATGGTGTAATCCCATAGAATGGTTACATCTTCTATTTCTGTAACCGGTGCTGGATGATGTTCATACCAGTGTTTGTTTACAGCTTTTCCATAATTTTGCACATTGCCCAATGTAAATATTGCCCAACTCTATCGTGGCGATTTTTATATTCGTTTGGGGCAAGCACAGAACAGCCTGAGATTAGGTGGTCTATTGTTTCTTGGTGTTTATCACAAAACCTGCATTTTGGATCCATATTATTATGCATAATATTTGCCTGAAAGTTTCTCGTGAAAAGACTTTGGTCTTGTGCTGCAAGTATAAATCCTTCAGTTTCAGACTTTAATCCAGATGCACGTAACCATCGATGAGTATTAACTTTGTCAACATTGGATTTATTGGCACGTACTGGATATTGGCCATGCAGAGGTTTGTCTTGCCAGCGCTGTTTCATCTTTTCAAGAGCTTTATCTTTGGCTTTCATTTTCATATTTTTTGCCGCAATAGTTGGTTCTTGGCTACTGTTTTGCTTTTCTACAGAATCTACTAACTGTAAATCTTGTTTGTATTTATTATTATTATTATTATTATTATTATTATTATTATTATTATATATAAAAGCATCATCGTAAAAATAGGTTTAACACTTGCTCTACTACTCAGACTACGCAAGCAATTTCTTTTCACCTCACATCAACGAGTACTTCGTGGTTGTCAGGAAATTGACTAGTTCTTTATATTGTTGGTTGACAGCTATTCAGAGTCAATGGAACGTTGTCAAATATTTCACTATTGCAAAGTACATTACCTGTGGTTATATTCATTATTTGGTCTCCGTTCAACAAGTGTTGATTAATGCCATGAGGATAATTTTTCTGTGTAGACTAAATCAGTTCTAAAACATTTTATATCGTTGCACACTTATCTTGTCAAATTGCATGTACATGCTCCCGACCCCACCCATCGAATTGAGATTTTCAAAAATGGAAACGATCAATCTGTTGACCTCTAACGAAAATACATTGGTAATATTTTTGTTTTTTAATAATTTCACCCAAAGGAAGTCGATAGTTTTATTAAGACGCAAGGCGTTACTAGTGTAGAAGAGAATGTAGAGGGTTTTAACTGGGAAGAAAATAAAATAAAAGGGCAAAATTCAGGAAAGCAGAAGATGCAGTTAAAATCTTGAACGTCGTAACAGAGAAGCAAGAAACAGAGAACTTTCACGACTGAAGAGTGCGAGGAAAGAAACTATTAGAATAGAATTTACGGTTACATCTAGCTAGTTCAACATGAAAAGAATGAGACCTAATTGCCAATCTAGTCAGTCAAGTGCCATACGTGATACACGCTTTGGGTGATCATGTATCGAAAGAGACATGACTGACTGGTCAGAAGATTATCCTGCAGTAGGTTGTCATTGCTTTCTGCGATAGACTGGTTGCCAGCCAAGGCTATAGAACCCAATCTGTCCTATTATTTAACCTATAACTGGATGGAAGAGACGGATTAATGCCTTCCCAAGGGTATCTGTGCATAAGTGAATGCAAGAAATTCAACTGGAATTCGAACTCGGCACCACGATTTGTCGTTTCGAATCGATATCCACTGCACCACAACCAATCTAGTACTGCACTTAAATGGTTAAAGAAGCTGGATCTGGACCAGAGTTTTTTTTGTTTTTTTTTTCTTATTCTCGTTTGAGGGACCCCTTCCTTCATAACTCCCGCTGTTTCGTGTCTATCATTTCAGATGATATGCCACACTCGACCTGCCTGAGATTCAGGTTGGCGAAGACCATTTAACTCATAGCTGGAGGGGAGAAAGACGGATTGATACCTTTCCCAAATATGTTTTCGCGTAAGTGAATGTAGCGAATACAAATGAAATTCGAACTCGGCTCTTCGATTTTCCGTTCCAAGCGGATATCCACTGCACCCCAACGGGCATCAATAAACAGACTGGAATAATATCTGCGAATAAATAAAAAACACAAATACTTTATCCGTTAAATCCCCCCCCTTACCTTTCCACCGAATTGGGAAAATAGGAATTCTCGAAACAATATCTGACCATAGAGTCTAAAAGTGTTTATTGCGTTTTTAGGGTGGTGACTTATCCCTTAAAATATAGCCTTGAAGTGCATGATCACGAAACTCTTAATGATGTTTTAAAACCCAAAGTACAGTAAAATCACCGGCAGACGACCCCAAAATTTTCGAAAAATGGATTGATTAATTATGTTTTAACGGCATATCAACTCTGTCGTTTATTTAATACCGAAAAGATTTGTTGAAATATAGGGTTTATATACAATTCTTTGGTACATTGGTTCCATTACTCTCCAGTTATTCCTTTAGAACACATTTATTTAGTTCGATAATCTGTGGTATAGAGTAACCTCCTTTAGTTTGACTAGGATAGTCTCTACTTTTATCTTCTTGAAAACGTCCTCTCACTCGTCATATCAGAAATGAAAGTCTGAGAACATGATGCCATTCTTCTAGAACAGTGGTTCCCAAACTTTTCCGTCATTTTCCCGTACCCTCAGTTGGTTTTCACACACTCTATGGAATCTTCCATGATATACAAATAATCCTGCCTACAGAGAACAGGTTGTTGTTGTTAGAGTTGCTGAGACTCTTCAACTATAACACTGTCAGCTCTCTGCCTTCGGGTAGAGGGCGCTCTCTGCTTCCGAGCAGAGAGCAATAACCCAGTCGTGGTTCCGCGGAAGGGTAGAAGCACGACTGGGCAAAAATAGACAGACATTTTTTGGCCGGGCCATATAGCCCGGAAATCCCAGTCATAACTGACCATGTGTCACATGTTGCCCTTACTGGGAGGGACAACTAAATATAGTTGTTGTTAGAGTTGGTGTTTGTCAGCGCAGTTAAACCGCCGCTCGTTGGTCAGCAAGGCTATTACCCGGACTCACTTCTTGTATATATTTGACTCCTACCAACAAGTATTCCTGAATCTACTAACCGTGTAAAGGTTATATATCTTTTATTCAATATACTTACATTTTTCCTCGTATATCTGTTTTTGTTATTATTATATTGTGTGGTTTTCTAAACAAGAATCCACAACACAGTTCAACCATCCAGATTTCCCCTTCATGTGAATGAGAAAAAGAGCAGTTAAAACACACTAAGACTATTTACTAATTTATTTTTCAATTGTACAAATGTCCTGATAAACTTATAGTTACAGATTAAAGTGGATAGAGAGCAGTTAGTAACAACTAATCATAGCCATAGAGAGCAGTTAGTAACAAATAAAAGGACTTTTGTTTGCTCTTCTACTTCAGAATTGAATTAGGGAGAAGGGTGATGCTGCTTCTTGTGCACCAGTGTATTAATATCAGGGTTAGTTTTGGCAAACACGCAGCATATGAGATTTTTTTTTATTTAGTAGGTAGTGTAATTATTTCCCCCACTGATAGCTTCCCAGTTTGGGAATCGCTGTTCTAGAATGAGTTTAATTTTTCAAGTTTGTTGTTTAGGTGGGAGTTGCATATTTGCCAGTTGTTTAGAATATATGAGTTTATAGTTGTTTTTAAGTTTGTAGAAGGGGATTTTCAAATATGGAATGTTTATTTTTAAGTTTTCTTTTGCGGCCATTTTAGCTTTTATTTTATTTCTGAGGATGTCGATATAGCTAGATACCCAATAGAATTAGTTTTTTTCTTGTAGATAAGACTGATACTGTTTCGTAATTTAACTATTGAGGGATTTTTTGTGTTTTTGCTTCGCAGTGATGTAAGCACAGATAGTTATTCAGAGGCAGATTTTCAAAAGAGCCAGGAGCATCGAAACGTAATCAACCTACACTTATTCATTATTCAAGTTTTCAGAATAAAATTAGTTTTAAATTAAATGATGTCGATAACAATCTTTAGAATATAAAGAATATTTATTGAAAATAATTGATTTTGGAAATGTCAGGTTAAATTATTCAAAGTTCGACATAAATCTTTTTTATAAATAAATCCAAAAGATATCAGCAGAATAAACATTTATTGATTTTAAAAAATAGTTCGTATTTTATATTATGCCATTTCAAATGCCTTATTTGAAGAAAAATAGTCACTAATTAAGGTTTTAATCCTTAATAAATTAATTTATTCGGTTATAAAAAAATGTTGTCTTTCAAAGTGCTGTGTTTTCTTGGTCCTGAGTTGTCCCGGTGCTAGGTCGGCGGTGTTGAGTTGGCGAAGTTGACCTGTCTTTTCCCGCCTTATCGAACCTGTCAGTCCTACGATTAAAACAAGAGTAAATAGTTGTGTCATCAGCATAGATACTTAGCCGAGAACCAATGGCATTCAAAACCAAAGCCGTTGAGGAAAATTAGGAATAAAGTAGGTCCAAAGTAGAGCCCAGAGGAGTAGGCATTAATGTAAAAAGATCTAGAAGAGTGGCCATTCAAGATAACATTCATTTCGCGATTAGATAAGAAAAATTTGAATCAAATCAAAAATCGTCAAAATACCATAACCTTTCAACTTGTGAAGGAGGCTAGCATGCCAAACCCTATCAAACGCCTTTGAGATGTGTCCAAAGTAAGAGCTGGAACTTCATCGTTCTTATCATGATAGACTCTTTCGGCAATAACCATTAGCACATCACCAGTTGACAAAGAAAGAAAAAACAAACAGTGAGATGAGATACAATTCGGAATTAATTAGGGTTTTTATGACCTTGTCATGAAGATGTACAGGTTTAATAGTTCGATAGAATCAGATGATTCACGTGAGTTCTTAAGGAGAGAATTTCAAATAAGCAAGAAAGAAAGAAACATCATGGCACTTATTGGAGAGTTTAGAGAAAAGAGGATCCAGTTCAAGAGAATATTTCTTGTGAGGTTCCAATACAGAGGTGACAGCAGAACCCAGGGATGAAGGTCTATGCATATCACATGGTAGAGACACGGTACTAAGTAGAAAAACAGGCAAAGACACTCGAGAGAACTGGAAAAGAATTTACGAGAAAATAATTTTGCTTTATCAGCATAAAATGACAAAACTTTGCTTCCTCGAGGACACAGGGAGGCGTCTGTTGCGATAAGAATTATCACGCTGATACCTTCGAAAAAAAAACATTCCTTAGAACTATAGCAACTGAACAGGCAGGTGTGAACTAGGAAAAAGATTGTGGTTTCACCTGGTATTTCTGAGATTGCTCCAAAGCATCAATGCACTTTCCGTCTTCTGATAGAACACTCCCCAGATATTTAAATTTTTGTACGTGCTTGATTTTAATATCCTCCGCCTGTAGTTGACATTTTCGGCTTCACTTTTTACTGAGAACCATGCATTCAATTTTCTTGTAGTTTATTGTTATGCCTTTCTTAACGTTTTCTTCGAGAAATATCAGCAGTTACTACAGGTTGATCCGAATTGCCAAGTGGACAGAGTTACGATGCTCGGAAATAACTAGGGGAAGAGTTAAAGAAAAAATCAAGTAAAGAAACATGTTGATCGGAATCTTTAGCGAAATGAGTAGGAAAATCTATAACTTGAGTGAAGAACGGAAATTTGAAAGTATGAATACTGACAACATCAGCAACACTAGAATGATTAAAGCACTTGACATGAGTATTCTTCTTCTTCTTCTTCATGTGCCCTGTCCCTTCAGGACGTAGGCGATCATGGTTCTCCACGTCTATCTATCCCTTGTGGCTCTTAGTATGTTTGCTCCTGTTACTCCTGGCAACCCCCGTTCTGCCATCCACCTGATCAGGCCCTGCAAATATGTTATCCGCTGCCTTCCTCTATCTCTTCCTTCTATCTGACCTGTCAGTATCAGGTTCTCCAAGCTCTCCTTCCTTATTGCATGTCCCAGGAACTTCAGTTGTCTCTTCCTGATGCTCAGTATTAATTTCCATTTTGTTGCCATTCTTTCCAACACCTCATCGTTGCCAGTTCACGATATCCGCAGCATCCCTCTGTAGAACCACATTTCCGCTACTTCCAGTTTTGTCCTCATTTTCGATGATATTGTCCAGCATTGACTGGCGTATTGAAGAACTGATATCACATAGCAATCCAGCACTCTTTGTTTCTAGTAAAATTTTCCTGTGTGTTAGTACTTTACTCAGCTTCTGGGACGCGTCATTTGCCATGCCAATTCGCCTTAGAATCTCTGTGTTGCACTTTCCATCTCCTGTTAGAACACTTCCTAGGTATTTAAATTTTTGTACTTGCTTTATTCTGGTATCCCCCACCTGTATTTGGAATTTTGAGTTGCACCTTTTGCTGATGAACAAGCATTCAGTTTTTTTTAAAGTTTATTTATAGTCCTTTTTTATCACTCTCCACCGCTACCTTCTGTAGGGGGTCTTGTAGCTTCCTTTCCGTGTCTGCAATCAGCACTGTATCGTCTGCATACCTCCTCCAATAATAAAATTTGGCGTGTCATTTAGGGTCCTCAAAATACAATCATTAAACACTAAGTCGATGAAAGAGAGAGACAAATTTCTACGCTTTCAGATATTTTGTCTAATATGTGGCAGTCATGGGAAGAAGGAGATAGCTAAAGGAAAACGAGTCGAAAGTACATAAATGTATCATTTCAAGCAGTCTTGGATTGAGGAATCGGAGAAACGAGTTCGAATTCCAGTTGAGTTAATTACATTCAGTTACGTGCTAATTACCTTGGAAATGGCATAAATCAAACTCTCCTTTCTTATTATTATCTGTGCTTCTCCAGAGACACAGTATTGATAGCAGTTCAGATTAAGAAATCAAACAACCGAGTATGAATTCCAGGTGAGTTCATTACACTCACTTACGTGCTAATGCCCATGAAAAAGGCATGAAACTATCTCTCCTTTCTTATTATTATGTGTGCTTCTTAAGCAGCACAGTATGGATAGCAGTTCAGATTAAGGAATTAGAGAGCCGAGTTTGATTCCAGTTGAGTTTATTACATTCACTTACGTTCTGATGCCCATGGAAAAGGCATGAAACTATCTCTCCTTTCTTATTACTATGTGTGCTTATTAAGAAGCACAGTATGGATAGCAGTTCAGATTAAGAAATCAGACAACCGAGTTTGATTCCAGTTGAGTTCATTACAATCACTTACGTTCTAATGCTCATGGAAAAGGCATGAAACTATCTCTCCTTTCTTATTATTATATGTGCTTATTAAGTAGCACGATATGAATAGCAGTTCAGATTAACGAATCAGGGAGCCGAATTTGATTCCAGTTGAGTTTATTACATTGACTTACGTTCTGATGCCCATGGAAAAGGCATGAAACTATCTCTCCTTTCTTATTACTATGTGTGCTTATTAAGTAGCACGGTATGAATAGCAGTTCAGATTAACGAATCAGGGAACCGAGTTTGATTCCAGTTGAGTTTATTACAATCACTTACGTTCTAATGCTCATGGAAAAGGCATGAAACTATCTCTCCTTTCTTATTACTATGTGTGCTTATTAAGAAGCACAGTATGGATAGCAGTTCAGATTAAGAAATCAGACAACCAAGTTTGATTCCAGTTGAGTTCATTACAATCACTTACGTTCTAATGCTCATGGAAAAGGCATGAAACTATCTCTCCTTTCTTATTATTATATGTGCTTATTAAGTAGCACGATATGAATAGCAGTTCAGATTAACGAATCAGGGAGCCGAGTTTGATTCCAGTTGAGTTTATTACATTCACTTACGTTCTGATGCCCATGGAAAAGGCATGAAACTATCTCTCCTTTCTTATTACTATGTGTGCTTATTAAGTAGCACGGTATGAATAGCAGTTCAGATTAACGAATCAGGGAACCGAGTTTGATTCCAGTTGAGTTTATTACATTCACTTACGTTCTGATGCCCATGGAAAAGGCATGAAACTATCTCTCCTTTCTTATTACTATGTTTGCTTATTAAGTAGCACGGTATGAATAGCAGTTCAGATTAACGAATCAGGGAACCGAGTTTGATTCCAGTTGAGTTTATTACATTCACTTACGTTCTAATGCCCATGGAAAAGGCATGAAACTATCTCTCCTTTCTTATTACTATGTGTGCTTATTAAGAAGCACAGTATGGATAGCAGTTCAGATTAAGAAATCAGACAACCGAGTTTGATTCCAGTTGAGTTCATTACAATCACTTACGTTCTAATGCCCATGGAAAAGGCATGAAACTATCTCTCCTTTCTTATTATTATATGTGCTTAATAAGAGGCACGTTATGAATAGCAATTCAGATTAAGGAATCAGAGAGCCGAGTTTGATTCCAGTTGAGTTTATTACGTGCTAATGCCCTTCTTCTCTACTCCGCTACAGACAGATATCAGGACTAATTGTGTTCTATAGCCTAGTACTAAATCTTAGGTCTGATCTGGTTCGTGTAAATGTAGAGGATAGCACGAATAATCAGGTACTTACTGGAGCGGCACAGCAAACAGACAATTTTCCTGCTGTTTTAGCAATGGACTTACCCAGTAGACACTCAAGGTAAGGGATCTTCCCGAGAGTTAAACCCATTTATCGAGACTGGGAGTAGTTCGTGGTTCGATCGGCGATGATGGAATGTAACTAATTTGGTTGTCGAGGCATTGAATATAAAAGGCCAGTTGAATCACCCCCACCCCCGTTTCACCCTGAGATGTTAGAGCTAGATCGGTTGATAGATCAGCTGCCAAGCTCGGGTCATCAGAATCTTTTGACCTGTACCAATATTTATATTTTTGGGGCCATTGTCCTCATCTTGGTCCGAATAATGTAAATAGTGTAAATACTACCTCATCTCAGAAATATAGACAAACTAGCAGTATAGCCCGGCGTTGCTCGGCTGTAATGAAAGATTTAAAACTAATCCATGATACTGGAGTTCAGACTCTTTAAACGTTGGCACGAAAGACTAAAAAGCAATAGTTGTTTCCAGTTAAAGCGAAACCGTAGACTGAAAGAAAAATGAATGGATGTAAGTCAAATTTTGATTTCCTGGTATCGATATCAAATAAGTTTTTTCGTCGTAAACTGAATTTTGAAGTCTAAATAAATCCTCTAAGTAAATAATATCATCGCTGAGACTAAGAACTACAATTATACCTACTTAGATCCAAACCCGAATCAAAAACTAAAATAAAAGGTCTACAAAAAGTATAGACATACAATCAGATAAACAGACACACACATCTTGCCATATGTATATATGACTATAGTATATATATATATATATATATATATATATATATATATTATCGATTTTCTGCGCTGTTGTAAGAACTGCAACCTTGAAACTTCTGAATAGCGTTTCTTATGTCTTTGTCTATGAGTGTATGAAATTTGATTAAAATCGGACCACTTCTTCTATAACCCGATTTTTTCGATTATCGATTTTCGATATTTATCGGTGGTACCTCAACACAAAATCTACCTAAGAACACTCACAGTCGCTTATACTACAACTGTGTAAATTTTCAATAAAATTGGTTCAGCCGTTTCAGAGTCTATAGGTAACACACAGACACAGACACAGACACACACACAGACACACACACATACATGCACACACACACAGACAAAGTTCCATTTATAAATAAGATTAGATATTGTACCAATATTTTATTGTATCATCAGCATAGATTTCCTCATATGATCTGAGTATATACTTTGGCAGATAATTTATGTAAATTCAAAAGAGGGTGGGCGAGACGCCTGTGTTCATTGCTAGAGTCCCGGAGGACTGACTGTTAACAACTTGCTTCAGGGAACCATTAAGCAGAACTATTATTGAGAAGTGTCTTTCAGTGATTGTATAGCTAGAGATCGCATGGACTACTAGCTTTCTAAAGTCGCAAAGAACCCGTCTGGCTCGGCCATCAGTTCAATACAATGTAGCTCTATATTCATTAACAATTTTTTTTTTTTAAATTTTGATTATAATAATTTATAATATTTAAATCTTATAAATTTCTGCTATATTTACTAATCAAAAATGTAAAAACTTAATACTAATCATTTTGCACCAATATTTTTAAAATAATTTTTATGTATATAAAGGAGTTTGAAATTTAGTGAAAGAAAAAATTCATGAGCAAAATGAACATTTATAAGCTTTTGTAGATAGACTGAACAATTGGAGTAGATAGACTGAACTATCGCCCGGTTCACACTCCACGCACGTCTATTGAACAGGTGTTCATCCCTTGTTCCCTGTTTAGGATGTGGTTTCCGGCTTTCTCTTTTCCAATCTTTTCACTCTTACGTAGCCCCCTGCGCATCAGTGGCGTTACCGTCTTGCTTGGGGTGATATGATATGAAAAAAACAAAAAACAAACATTACTTTTCAGAAATTAATTTTTTAAAATATACTTCTCTGCCTAAACTATGTTTTGTGTTGTTTACTTAAAGGCGCTACCTAGGTGACTCACATGCCTTTAGCTAATGTCTTTAATGTTTAAAATATTTCTTCAGTCCACCTCTCTTGGTTATTTCCTTTTTATTTTTTTTCGTTTTTTTATCCGTATACAGGCGGTTTAGGGAGCAATAATTGAATGATAAAAACAGAGGCAAGTGAGTCCTTAAAAAATTTTCAGGAATAAATAAATAAATATATAGCTGTACGAATATATAAATGAGTGTGTGTATAAATAGATAATAAGGACTATATCTCGGGGTTCTTGACAAAATCTAACGGAGAATCTGTAATGTGATCGACCCCGACTTGGTAGCTCAGCTGCAGTCACTTTCTCACCGGTGTAATGTGGCTTCCCTCTGCCTCTTCAACAAATAATTTCACGGCTTCTGCTCCGACGAGCTTGGCGCACTTTTACCCTCTCTGCATGAACTTACTCGAGCTACTAGACTAGCGGTTAGGTCCCATCCTTTTACAGTGAAACCAATAAAATGTAACCGCAACTTCTACACCCTCAGCTTCCCCACTCGCATCTCCCGTCCGTGGAACTCTCCTCCGTATACTTGCTTCCCCGACAGCCACTTGTCATCTCCTGTGTATATCTCGCATCTTTTTCCTCGTGTTCTTTCCTCCGTCCACTCCACTCTCATCAGTATTGTCATCCTTCTCTTACCCATTCTCTGACACTCCCGATAACTTGTTCCTCTATCCCATTACTTTTCTCCGATGTAACCCCCTGCACACCAGTGGCAGTCAACCTTGCGGTGAAATGATTAAAAAAGTATTCTTATCCTTCTCTTACCCATTCTCTGATACTCCCGATAACTTGTTCCTCTATCTCATTACTTTCCTCCGATGTAACCCCCTGCACACCAGTGGCAGTAAACCTTGGGGTGAAATGATAACAAAAAATATTCTCATCCTTCTCTTACCCATTCTCTGACACTCCCGATAACTTGTTCCTCTATCCCATTACTTTCCTCCGATGTAACCCTCTGCACACCAGTGGCAGTCAACCTTGCGGTGAAATGATAAAAAAAATATTCTTATCCTTCTCTTACCCATTCTCTGACACACCAGATAACTTGTTCCTCTATCTCATTACTTTCCTCCGATGTAACCCCCTGCACACCAGTGGCAGTAAACCTTGCGGTGAAATGACAAAAAAAAAAAGAATTCTCATCTTCCTCTTGCCCATTCTCTGACACTCCCGATAACTTGTTCCTCTATCCCATTACTTTCCTCCTATGTAACCCCCTGCACACCAGTGGCAGTAAACCTTGGGGTGAAATGATAAAAAAAAGGATGAAAAGTAAGGACGTTCATATAACTGTTGAGTTGTATAATTTTAAAAGTTCACATCATGAAATAGCTTTATATCTTGTTTCCTTTGGGATTATATCTTCACCACCTACCACCAAAAAGCCACTATAATGATTGCTATGAAAAATTGATATTTTCAGTTGAAATGCATACAATATAAAATTCATAGTATTATAAGTATACCCTGGAAATATTTACAACGTTGGGTTAGGAAAAGTTTCGGTTGCATATTAAAATCTAATACGCTCTGTGATGGAGCATTACGCAAAGCGTCAAAAACATTAAAATTCTTGGAGGGTTTTTGGATGATAAAAAAGAAAATAGATAGATAGATAGATAGATAGATAGATAGATAGATAGATAGATAGATAGATATGAATAGACTGAGATAGATAGATAGATAGATAGATAGATAGATAGATAGATAGATAGATATGAATAGACTGAGATAGATAGATAGATAGATAGATAGATAGATAGATAGATAGATAGACTAACTATTAGAACATCCAAAAGTCTATGAGTGTCAATGTCAATCGATTCGGAGCTTCTCTCTTCAACATGTCTCCGGTAGCCATCAGTAGAAGATATCGACGTAAGTAAAACGCATTTTCTCATCATTTCTGTGTTTATCGACTCATCCTCCCCAACCCCAACAGAAATGAATTTCCAAACGTTAAGGCCTACACGCATTCGACGCTCTTTTTGCCTCTGGGTCCAAAAGCGTCGCTTTTATTTTAGCTTGTTTGTTGTTTTATAATGTAATACGTGATAACCAGTCGACTACAAAGGGTTTCTCGTTTCTCCCCCTCCTTTATTTATTCATTTATTTATTCCCGGTCTGATGCAGAATGTGAGCAATAAATGCAGAGAAGACTCACTAATAATAATAATAATAATAATAATAATAATAATAATAATAATAATCGATAGCACCAACAATAATAAAGCTGTCCAATCTAACGATCAAAACATTGGAATCGTTCGTTGTCCATCAAGCGAATTTGCTCTTTTACATATACTTTTTAGTTTATTATAGTTGGTGTGTGTGTGTGTGTGTGTGTGTGTGTGTGTGTGTGTGTGTGTGTGTGTGTGTGTGTGTGTCGTTTATTTATTTTCTGGGATCTTTGTGGAAGGACAGAATGATATAAACGATGACGGTCTATGTGAAGAAAGAGCCGGCCTTTTTTTACCGAATAATGGTAAAAAAAAAAAAAAAAAAGGAAGAAAGAGAAAGGATTAGAAAAATGGCGGCATTGCCGAGAAAAGGAAAGGAGAAGTGAGTTTTTGTGGGGTGGCGGAGGGGAGGGATTATTTTGTTTTTCTCCCGTTTTTTGTTGTTTGTTTGATTCCGACCGCTTCTGATATGTGTGTCGAGTAAATTAGCGGATTATTAACAAACCATTGCGCTTTCCGCTTCGCCAAACAGCTCCACACATCGTTCGGTCGACTCGCCTCTTCACTTGCCTCAAACGACGCTCAGCGGAAAGAGAGAGAGAGAGAGAGAGAGAGAGAGAGAGAGAAGGAAAGAGAAGGAGAGGAAAGAAAAAGGACATTTAAACAACCATTTCAATCACATCACACTACATCACTTTCCCTTAGGGATTTTCATTTCTTTATTCTTTTTTCTTCTTTTTTTTCCCACCCGTTTTTTTATCTTTTCTCTTCTTCTCTCGAACGCATCGTTTCTCTCTTTACTCACACCTATCTATCTATCTATCTATCTATCTATCTATCATGTTAATCATAATCTGTTCATATCACTTCATGGTCTAAGTTCCACGATTTATCTCGACCTACTCTCTCGTTCCGCCCATGTCTACCTACCGACTTTTCTCCTGGTTTATATCATCATCATCAACCAGTCTATCTCCTGCTAGTCGTACTAATCATATTATGTCCAGGTTTCTAATCCAAAATGGCCAAAATTTTCTCTATCTCGAGAACTATTCGACTCTTTTTATTCGTTTTTTTAGCAATCGAAATTGTCATTGCTTCTATCTTTCTATCTATCTATCTATCTGTCTATCTATCTATATATATATATATATATATATATATATATATATATATAGACACACACACAAGTTTTATTAAAGACGACTTAGAAGGTCCTGCGATTAACATTTTATTCAATTTTTCTTGCATGCATACAAGCATATTTCGGGGTGGGTATAAAGTGTAAAAACCTACCCAAATGTTTTATGTAACCGAATGCTTTCAGCGATTCTATTAGACATTATCACGAATTTTTACAATTATTTTAAATTGAATATGTATTTTTTTTTAAATATTTGTATCTATAGTGATGGGATTTTTTTATTTTGCAAATTCGGCAGCAAGGTTACGGCCTTGTTCATATTTTAATTTTAATTACTAAGGCTTACATTGTTTCTATCCTTTTTTTTATGTAGATTAAGATATTATGGCCTTATTTTCTTCAAGTATTTTGCAGGTGGAGTTTGATAGGTTCTGCGTATGTTTATATGGACCCTAATTGAGCCATAGTCTGAAATATGTAATGTCAGTCTTGATAGGCATGTAGTGGTATGTCTAATATGATTATTCATGAACATTATTGTGATGTCTTCACTCCTCGGGAATTCTGCCTTTAGGAGTAAAGACATCACAATGGTGCCCTTACGAAAGTTCGAAGTACACATGACTCTGTTCAGTTAAGGGACGAACTTCTCCACATTGATCCTATTAACGCTCAATCTCGATATCGAACACTTTATGACAAAAACCTACTTACCAAAATGCTTTTCTAACAATAAACTGTAGCTATAGAGAGATGGTTAATGTCTATTTATTCGGCCTTGTGTCATACATAACCGAACTCCCTACAGCTTACGGATTTGTTCGTTTTCCTCATCAGAACTATCAGGTTTTCATCAGAAGGCAATCAGTAGGTTGTAGATTGGAGATTAAAATGTGTGGATGAGTGGAATAGTGAAAGAATAAAAATATACATTTTTCATGTTAAAATAGAAATTTATTGATAGAAAAGAATAACAAGAATTCGTAGAAATTAATGTTCAATGAGAAAATTAATGGTATCAAGAGTTGTAGAAAATATTCGTAGTAGTAATTTGTTAAAAAGAGTTCATGCGTATGTATGTATGTATGTATGTATGTATGTATGTATGTATAAGCGTTTGTTTGGTAAAAATATCTTTGAATGGAGAAGAAAAAGTAAAAAGAATCAGCACACGAGAAAGAAGGAGAAGGAGGACGATGTGCGACGCGACCTTACGTCCGGGTCGACTTGAAGTTTCTCTCGTTACATTTTAGTGTGTCGTCTCGCTGATTGTCTGACTGACGCTGGCCGAAGCCTTTTATAGTCATTTAGATTTTTCGCACTGAATCGCTGTCTTTTTTAGTCTTGCAAATCGCTTCTATTGGTCAGAAAACCAATTTAACATCTACTCGCGAAATCTGGTTTCGACTTTTTCTTTAAGCACATGGTCAATCCTTTTTCTATTTGGCAAAACTAAGATTTCGCACACCATTGTGAATTTTTGTAAAAGTGAAGAAGGTTGATTTTAATTCTTAATTTCCTATCCACCACAAAACCACTTAAAAAGCTTCAATCATGGCACCAACCTCATCACAACTTAATACTATATATATATATATATATATATATATGTGTGTGTGTGCGTGTGTGTGTGTGTGTGTGTGTGTGTGTGTGTGTGTGTGTGTGTGTGTAATATGCACCTGATGATTGCATAAAGCATGAAACCCCGAGTTGTGCCATCGACGTAGGTCAATATATATATTTACTAATATATATATATATATATATATATATATAATAGCTCTGTTCATACTACATTGAGCACTCTCTTATTAACACCTGAATAATAATATTATACACCTGTATACCTTCATATGTATATTTACTAATTAACGTAAGCATAAAGATTAATTACTTTCCTTAGTCGTCTTAATAATATATACAAATAAAATATTTATCGGCATTTAGATTTTTATTAACGTTGCCACAGAAGATATGCATCAGTCACTATGTATTTTACCGACATACGTGCATTATGGTATCCTGGATTCAATATATCTTTACCCTTTAGATGTAATATATTACTTTGAACGGCGGATACAATTGACAAATGCATTCGGCCGTAGAGGAAATCAACAAATGTGACAACCAGCTTGAAAGACGATGGACCGGCAGATGTGACTGACAGATACATCCGGCCCAGTGGATGTGAGCGACAGAGATATATCCGGGCGTAGATAAAGTCAACAAAGTGACAACTCGAAAAAGCAAAAATTCCTGGCTAAAGAGGCGTGTCCGTGGAGATTTAAAACTGTATAAAGTCTAGAATTTTGGCTGAAATAGATTTCCGTTAGTTTCTGACTCCTGACTGCTCTTTCGTGTGAGCGAACTCTCTCCGGCTGCTCTTCTGCTCCACACAAGCGTCGTCATCGATGAATAAAAATATAAGATTATATTTCTATATATAGGTGTTCCTCATTGTTTTCCAGTGGTATATATAACATAGACGATTTGGTGTGCAGTGACTCGCTATGTTTGTTTAAAAAAAACACACATATTGATAGCGAACCTAATTCCCATCTACGCAAACACTAGACGATCGTAATATAGCAGACGACATCAAGGAGAGATGGATGACTTTTGGTTTTACCTTATATGCTGGTGCATATTATAGAAAATTTGATAGTTAAAAAAAACTTCAAATGAAACAGTACACTTTTTTCGATTGAGTTCAGTGTCTGACCGTCATGGAGTTAAGAAAGGTGCCTTCTTCGGTGACGAACACATTAAGTAGGGTAGTAAACCTGGCAGAGAGCACATACGTCGGAGCTGAAAATAGGAATGAAGTCGTTGCAAAGCGGAGAATTATGCTCGACCTCTTTTAGTTATTGAATCATATTTTGATAATTTCGAATGCGGTAGAAGACCACTTGAATCATATTGACACAGTCTTGTGTAGTTTGTGTAAGAATAATCTCAAGTTGAAACCAACTAAATGTGAGTTCTTTAAAAAAAGACTCAATACCTGGAACTAGTGAAGAAGGAATACAGCTAAATATCGATAAAGTCCAGGCTATGAAATAAGTTTCAACTTCAACCACTGTTGGGCAAGTGAGAGACTTCATTGAAATGACCTCATATTATCACTGGTTTATAAGAAATTTTTTCTGATATTGCCAAGCTGCTGATTAATCTAACAAAAAAGTCTGCACGTTTTTAATGGTACGACGCTTACCAGGCTGCTTTCGATAGTCTAAAAACAAAGCTCAATGATATGGTGATACTCGTCTATCCCAACCCAAATATGAATTATGCACTATACATTTATGTCTTCGATCAATCGATTGGCGTATGTTTATCCTAATTGGTTTCTGATAAAAAAGTAGGAAAAAGGTGGAAAAACCAATTTACTTTCTCCCATAAGTTAAGTGACACACAAAAAAGTTGATCAACTGTAGAGAAGGAGGCTTAGTCGATACACTGTGTTCTTCAAAAACTGAACCACTGCCTGCATAGTGCAGCCATCACAATCTATACAGATCACAGACCCGCCCCTTAATTCCCCTATTCAAACTAAAAAGATACAGACTTAGGCTCTGAGCATGGCTTGATATAATTGCAGCATACAATATGTCAAAAGTAAAAATAATGTTTGCGCAGATCTCTTATCGCTGCCGTTGATGCAAACGAGGACAATGTTGATTCTCCGGTAGATATAGACGATAGAAATTACGTAATTAGTGCGATTAATTGAAATTTAATTAAACAATAATAATTTGCATGCTATGAAAATATCGATGATTCATGAGTGACGCCCGAACATCCCACATAGCAAGGGATAGACAAAATTAGGGAACAAGTCAGACAAGGACATTTTAGACCTGAAGAGTAGATTGAAAATGTTAAGGCTACCAAAGCAGAACAGAAAAGGTACATAGTAATGGATGACAGTGTATTAGTTGTTTCAGCCTGACGATGAACCTCTCATCAAGCTGTATGTTCCAATTTATTTTAGAAAAAAGTGTGCTGGTTCAATACCATCATGACAGTGAACATGTGGGTGTGGATAAAACATTCCATTCAATGTAACAGAAGTTTTTCTGGCCCTAATCTTTTGCTAAGAGAGATTAATGATTTTGTAGGGAAATGTATTTCGTGCCAGACAAGGAATTTGAGGAAGTAGCAACCTCATATGTATGAGTACGGTTTGTGATTTGGCGTACCGTACTAACCACCATCAGAAAAGGAAGTTGAAAACGCGCTGGTGGCCATGTTATGTGGTATTTAAAAAAGACTTACCCCGTCTCTTATGGAATTAGAGATCAAATAACATAAAAAATGCGAGGAAAGCCGAGACAGATAAATTCCTTAGTAAGATTAAGGAAGTAGATTTAAAGGTTTGACATTTGGTGTACTCTAAGAACCACTATAAGAAAGAGAAGTTAGACATGCACTGGCAGCCATATTATAACCGGCTCAGTTATTAAGGCGCATACCAATCATCATCGGGCGGCGTCCATTGAAGAATGGAAAATCCCCACTTCAGAGAAGCCATTACAGAAAAACGTACTTGTTTCTCCTGTAGATTCTAGCGGTTCAAACAGCGAATCCTAGGAGTAAAAGGCCCATTTTCCATTACGCAAGCGTCGGCACCAACGTGAAAAATCAGACTATAAATCTGATATTTCATTACTGTAGCGCTGTATTAGAACTCGACATAAAACGGTGGATAAAAAAAAATGTCAACTGTTGATAAAGGTATTGGAATGGCGGGCATGACTAGCTATTCATCTACTCTAAAGGATGATTGCCAAAAGAGTGAAACATCAGAGTCTACTTATGTCAATGAAGGAGTTTCTGGTAGATCACCTGGCAGCGACGATGTTCAAGTATAACAAACGTCCATTAGAGATAAAATAAAAACTCATGCGTCTATAGATGAACGCAAGACGCAAGGAGCAATTGAAGACTTGTAGACTTACTGACAGATATACTGTAAGATAAGTTAGACGACTAATCCTCCAAGCAAACCACATGCCCATCATCAACAGATAGAATCAGGCCCTTGAGTACCTTTTTGTTTTTTTCGTTTTTTTTTTTATGTTTCTTTGTTGTCGTTGGTTTCTCAGTCAGACTTTGAGTGATATGTACTGCAGATAATGGCAGGTTTTCTGTGTTCAAACATAGTATGTTTGAAATTAAGACGTTACATGTGCGACGTTGAACTCGAGTAGAGACACACATAATGTTAATCGCAGATCATTTACCCGATGCCAATTTGAAAATTGGGGCGTGATTACTGCCTATGATCGTATGGTCGTACATCGAGATGTCTACTGGCATGACACAACGCGCAAATAAATGAACTTTTGAACATTACAGAGCTTTCTTCTGACGTGTGTGTGTTTTTAAAGAAAAGAAACAGTGCATCGAGAACATTAAAAGAAGTGAATAACGGACATTGTCGAAGTTGCTGATTTTGCATTTGGCCTTTTGAGTTACGGGTATTCACCACCATCACTAGACTAGAATGAACTTATGCGGAATATGACCATGTTGACTGAAAAACGCTTGAAAAGCAGTTGCGCTGACATCACACTTATTCACAAGAGAGCAATCATAAATGGATTTTGATAAACCTTACGGTACCTTGCGTTTAGAAAGTCGTGATGGCAGAGCTGAAGAAAATACAGAGGTACCAATATCTGGCGGGGCAATTCGGAGAAATGCATGTAAGAACAGTTCAAATTTTGTCTTTTGTGAGCAACGCACTCTGGCCGATCTCCAAGATGCCATGATATCTCTAGAAGTGTGAAAGTGGCAGTGCTGCTTGAAACCGGGAAAGGAAAGATTGTGTCTCTTAGCGACGGGGAGGAGTTGTGTTATGACCATCAGTCAGTCAGTCAGTCAGTTAAGTGTCATACGTGATACACGCTTGAGCGATCAAGTCTCTTTCGAGACATGACTGACTGGGCAGAATATTTTTCCGCAGTAGGTTGCCATTACTTTCTGCGGTAGACTGGTTGCTATCCAAGGCTATAGAACCCAGTCTGTCCTGCCATTTGACTCATATCTGGAAAGAGAATAGATAGGTTATATTACATTATTTTATTATTTATAATTAGTGGGGGATCAGTTTACTACTTCATAACAATAGAAAACCGTTCCCCCACTTCATGCCCAGTAGAAGTTTTAATTATGTTTCCATTATATTCGGTCAGTCAGTTAAGTGCCATAGGTGATACACGATTGAGCGATCATGTCGCGAAAGAGACATGACTGACTGGGCAGAAGATTATCTCGCAGTTTACTTTACATTACATTACTTTACATTACTTTCTGCGGTAGACTGGTTGCCAACCAAGGCTATGGAACCCAATCTGTCCTGCTATTTAACCCATAACTGGAAGGAAGAGACGGATTAATATTTTCCCAAGGGTATTTGCGCGTAAGTGAATGCACTGCGCCGATAAATCATCATCACCTGACCTAAACACCTAAAAGTCGATTTATGGATAGATAGATAGATGTTTATGTTTTATCAATATTGTGCGCGTTATTTAAAGTAAGAAAATACTTTTAGATTCTAAGAATATTTAATGATATTACTTATTGACTGATATAAAGGTTATTTGCACGCAAATTAAGAAAAATAGCCAGGTTGGAACTGGAACTCGGCTCCCCGATTTACAATTCCGAGCTGTTTTCCATCACACCACCCGCACATTCAAATTTACATCATCTGGTATTCCCAAGCAGTCACCTATCTAGCTACTGACAAGGCTCGGCGTTGCTTAACTTCGGTTACCGTAGGAGAACAAGTGTTTAAAAGTGATAATGACGTGAGCCTTTTAAGGGTCAAAGAGGACTGCCAGCAATTAATAATCATAGCAGTGACCCAGAACATTGAAGCAAGGCAAACTAGGTTTGTTATATTCAAATCAGGAAATATTATCCTCTCAACTCATATAATCTATTCTGATGAAGTCCGCCTTGAAACACCTGCCCTAGTCTGATCACCGAAGTTAAGCAACGACGAACCGAGTCAGTATCTAAAGAAATCCTTATCTCCAAAAAATTGTTATAATCAAAAAATATATTTCGGCCTTAAATAACCTCAAAAAGGTTAATAAGCCGTCAAAAACAAATCAGTTTACTTCAAGATAAATGAAAGATTATAGAAATTTCTGATCCATTTGTTTATGAGAATATATAATTAGGTTTTCATTACAGTATGTCAGTATGTTGAAATGTATGTGTTTAGAGTTAGAAGCCAGAGAGCTGAGATCGAATTCAAGTCAAATTCATTTAATTACAAGCAAAAATACTCTTGGGAGAGGTATGAATCCATGGCTTCTCCCCGAGCTATGAATTAAATAATATAACATATTAGGAAGAATCATTCTTATTTTCAAAGAATATTTAATGCAATATTCACTCACAAAAATATGATTTATTTTTAATTTTTTTTTTTTTTTGTTTTGCAATTCAAAATGTTTCGGTTTTTAATAACCTCAAAAAAGTTTATAAGCCGTCAAAAGCAAATGAAACATTCAGTTTACATCAAGATAAATGAGATATTATGGGAAAGTAACGAAAGGCAACAAGACACTTAATGCACAAAAGACTGAACAATTTAAAGAATTTAAAGAACAATTTAAAGAATTGAAAGAACAATTTAAAGAATTTAAAGAACAATTTAAAGAATGAAAGAAATTATGAAGACTTTAACACAGTGGATATAAGAATACTCGAGATATCGAATATCTTCCAATTCCTCAACCTTTTAATTCTCAATTTGAATTATAACAACTACCTGTACCCGTGAAAATTTCATTCTTTTCTTATTTGAACTTTCTGACGAATCTTAATTCTTAAGTTAAGATTGAACCAAATCCTTGCGAGTTCTACGACTATAACATACTCCAGGAATTTCCTGATTACCTCATTAAATATTTGAACTTAACAACTTTAATGAATTATAAAAACCATCATATAGTAATTCTGCTACTTCCTTCCTTAGTTAGTTACTTAGTTTCTCCGTCCGTTACGCCACTTACTCTCTACACGAGCTTCCCTTCTATCTCTCCTCGGCCTTTCTCTCACCTTTGCCAAACGAAAGGGTAGTAAAGAGTGAGAGAGTAGGAGGAGAGAGCCTATAGCATTACCGTATCAGTACCAGCTTAAGCTGGTGATTGTAGCAGTATTTGTGTGTGTGTGTATATGTGTGTGTACTGTACAATATAGTAAAAATAAGTAGGTTTGTTGTCGTATCCCGCGACCTAATAACGAAATTTCTGACCTCTACACCCTTGGCCATTACTCAGTTAGTCTTTTCTGTTTACAATGGACAACAGGAACCAAAATTTTTCAATAATAAAAAAAAAACATTTTCTCTTTCAAAATCTCTCAGAAAATAGCGTACAGTATTTTGGTTATGGTCTGTGCATACGCCACTTAATATAATATAAGAGTAAAGTAGCTTCTATGGACATTACTTTTATAGATATTTTAATAAAATTACACTCTGTGTCATCGTTATTTTATTGTCCAATACCTTTATGGTTGAAGACGTTATTATTATTTGTAGTATGACAAAGTAAAATCTTTCCAGTAAATCATGATTATAATTTCGTGGAAATTCCACGGGTTCCGCTAGTAATATAAGATTACAGTAAAGTAGCTTCTATGGACATTACTTTTATAGATATTTTAATAAAATTTCACTGTGTTATCGTTATTTTATTATCCAATACATTTATGTTTGAAGACGTTTCTATCATTTGTAGTATGACAAAGTAAAATTTTTCCAGGAAATCATAATTATCCTTCCGTGGACATTCCATGGGTTCCGTTTAGTATAAATAAAGAGGCCACAACTTGACAGATTTCAAATTGACAAGGTTTTTTTATTTCACCGGCTGTTATCACCACTTCTGTCTTCGCATTCTTTATTTCTTTCATTTCCTTTTGTTTCTCTAAAAACAACCACTACCTTTTGATATACCTTTTCTTCCGTTTGCACTTGCAATCAAACAGGAATAACTGATTGTTTATCCGATGTAATGACAGGACATAACGCACGCTTTAAGAAACAAACAGAATCATGGTAAAGGATAAATTTAGTCTCCTTTTACGCTTGTGGAGATGAGGCGAAAACAACAATGCAAAATAAAAATGATAATTGATTTGACATTTTAAAAATAAAATCGACCATTTCCACTCAATGCAAATTATCCATAGTCAACCAAGAATGAAGGAATGGTAAATAATACCAAGAGTTAGGTCTATACAGAAAATAAAGCAAAAATTAGGATTTCAAATTTTAATTGTCAAAAGAAAAATGATAGCAAGCGCATTATTGGTAGAGGACTTAAAGAAAAAAAAACAGTATAACGTTTCAGTAAAAATGTTGAAGTGAGAAATGTGATTGGACAAGGAATGTTGGAGTGAGATATCTGATTGGACTAAGAACGTTGGAGTAAGATAGGCTAGTGGACTTTGAATTTTGGGGTGAAAGGACTGGGAAAGTTGAAGTGACATGCGTGAATGGACTTGTAAGGTTAGAGTGAGAAATGTAAGTGGATTGAAAATGTTGGCGTGACATACGTGTGTGGACTTGGAATGTTGGTAATAGATAAGTGAGTGAACTGGGAAAAATAGAGTGAGATATGTGAGTGAACTGGGAATATGTGAGTGAGAGATGTGAGTGGACTTGAAATAATGGAGTGAGATATGTGAGTGGACTGGAAAAGTTGAATTGAGATATGTCAGTCGATGATAATATTACAGTGAGATCTATGAGTGAACTGGGAATATGTGAGTGAGATCTGTGAGTGGATTGGGAATGTTGGTTTGAGGGATGTAAATGGACTAATAAATGTTGGACAGATATATGAGTGGACTTGGACTGTTGAAGTGAGATATGTGAGTGGACTTGGACTGTTGAAGTGAGATATGTGAGTGGACTTGGACTGTTGAAGTGAGATATGTGAGTGGACTTGGACTGTTGAAGTGAGATATGTGAGTGGACTTGGACTGTTGAAGTGAGATATGTGAGTGGACTTGGACTGTTGAAGTGAGATATGTGAGTGGACTTGGACTGTTGAAGTGAGATATGTGAGTGGACTGTAAAATATGGAGAAAGATATGTGAATGAATTGGGAATTTTGGATTGAAATATGTGAATGGACTGGGAATGTTGAAGTGACATGTAACTATGAACGTTGAAGTGAGATATCAGAGTAGACTGAGAAAGAATTAGATATGTGAGTGGACTGTAAAATATGGAGAAAGATATGTGAATGAATTGGGAATTTTGGATTGAAATATGTGAATGGACTGGGAATGTTGAAGTGACATGTAACTATGAACGTTGAAGTGAGATATCAGAGTAGACTGAGAAAGAATTAGATATGTGAGTGGACTGTAAAATATGGAGAAAGATATGTGAATGAATTGGGAATTTTGGATTGAAATATGTGAATGGACTGGGAATGTTGAAGTGACATGTAACTATGAACGTTGAAGTGAGATATCAGAGTAGACTGAGAAAGAATTAGATATGTGAGTGGACTGTAAAATATGGAGAAAGATATGTGAATGAATTGGGAATTTTGGATTGAAATATGTGAATGGACTGGGAATGTTGAAGTGACATGTAACTATGAACGTTGAAGTGAGATATCAGAGTAGACTGAGAAAGAATTAGATATGTGAGTGGACTGCGTATTTTCAATTGAGATATGATAGCGATTTAGAATGTTGGGGTAAAAATATGTGAGTGAACTCGAAATGATGGAATGAAATATAAGTGTGCACTGGAAATGTTAGCGTGAGATATGTAAGTAAACTGAGAATGTTGGAGTGAGATATGTGAGTGAATGGAAAATAATGGAGTGAAATATGTGAGTAGACTCTTAATATTGGACTGAGATATGTGAGTGGATAAGAAATGTTGGATTGAGATATATGAGTGGACGGGTAATGTTGGGGTGAGACTGAGTGGACTGGGAATGTTGGAGTGAGATATGTGAGTGGATTGGAAATGTTGGATTGAGAAATATGAGTGGACTGGTAATGTTGGGGTGAGATTGAGTTGACTTGGAATGTTGGAGTAAGATAAATGAGTGGACTGGGAATGTTAGAGTGAAATATATGAGTAGACTGGCTATGTTGGAGTGAAGTATGTGAGTGGACTTGGTATGTTGGAGAGAGAGATAAGAGTAAACTGGGAAAGTTGATGTTAGATATGTGAGTGAATTTAGAACGTTGGAGCAATATATGTGACTGGACTGGAAATGTTGAAGTGAGATTTGTGACCGAATATCGTTAGTGAAACAAAAACAACAGACATTTAAAAGTAAATGCCATTCTACCTAAAAAAAAATGATAAAAAAATCTCAAACACCTCACCTAATTGGATTTTCTTCACAACTTCATTCCATGCTATTTTCTTATCTTTTTTTTTTATCTGCTAATTTCTTTTAAGTTTTTTTTTCTGCTGAGTAATATTCTTGAAGATGCAAATCCCTTGACAAAATAATTGGTATGAAATTAATACGGCCTGTCCGAAGAGAAAATGAATGTGACACTCTGACCGACTTAAATTCGATGAGAGCAGATTTCGAGTGTTTGATATTATTCACTTATAGCATACTCACAATAGAAAACTTCGTCCCCTGGGAGACTCGCCGCAGAGCAATGGTTAGCAAGCTAGTTTGTCTAACTCGTGAACTTGGTGGGCGACGAGAACAGTTAATCATTTTTGGCGTATCACTTGTGAAGTACAATCCAGCACAATTTCTTCCTGTTTTTTTTTTGGTGTGTGTGTGTGTGTGTGTGTGTGTGTGTGTGTGTGTGTGTGTGTGTGTGTGTGTGTGTTTTAACATTTGATTGCAATCGAGGCGATAATGCCACGAAGACGCATGGGGTAACTGAGAAGGGGAAATAATGAGAAGACTAGTGAACTTGAAGGTAAATAAAAAAAACATATTAAAACAGAAGATGGCGATTAATGTTGAATTTACATTTTGACGATTGTACTAGCCAAGTAAGCATGAAATTGGAAGTGAGATTCATGCTGAAAAGTGCAAGAGAAGAAACTATTGAAATAGAACTTACGGCTACATCTAGCTATTTCAACGGTAAAATGATGAAACCTAGTAATCAATTAAATAGATAGATAGATTACATAACGTGGATAGGAAGAAAGAGAGATAGGTAGACTGATATATATATATATATGTGTGTGTGTGTGTGTGTGTGTGTGTGTGTGTGTGTGTGTGTGTGTGTGTCCGATGAACTTAATTCACTGGTGCCCATTATATATAAATTTACTCGAGCCACAAGATTAGCAACTATGTCCCACCTTTTGACTGTGAAACTAATAAATTGTAAACGCAAATTCTACTCCATCAGCTTCTGTTCTCGCACTTCCCGCCTGTGGAATTCTCTTTCATTTACTTGCTTTTCCGACAGCTACAATCTCCAAGAATTTAAATGTAAAGTCAATAGTCATCTCCTATCTCACTAACCTGCATCATCTCTCTCTCTCTCTCTCTCTCTCTCTCTCTCTCTCTCTCATGCTCCTTTCTCCGGCCACTCCACTCTCATCAGTATTCTCATCCTTCTCTTACCTACTTCCTGACACCCCCTATTACCTGTCACTCTTTCTCATAATTTTCCTCCTATGTAACCCCTTGCAAAACATTGGCAATAAAATGCCTTGCTTGGGGTGATATGATTATAAAAAAATGCATACCATATTATTGCTTAACCGCTATTTCTAGTTGAATGTATAGCGCATATTTTATTCTAATAACATTTCCGTAATATTAAGGTCGGTAGACGAAAATAAATAAATATATTACTTAATAAATTAATAGAGCAACAACTCAAATACTAGAATCTGTTGAAAATAACGTTCAAGTAATAAAATGTAACAATAAAAAATCCATCCCCTTCTTTAAAAATGTGTGTGTGAAGACATAGATAGATAGATAGATAGATAGATAGATAGATAGATAGATTTTGTTCATTGAATCTCCTTTACAATTGAGCACGTTTTATTTATATGCAATTTTACTGTAGACGCTACATGATGAGAAAGAAAGACAGAAAAAAAATCGGGAGAATAAGAGAGAGAGGGAGAGAAATGCAAACGAAAAATGTGAAAACATTTCGATATTGTCTGAAAAAACTACATACAAAAAATGGTGTAGAGTAAGAGAGAGAGAGAGAGAGAGAGAGAGAGAGAGAGAGAGAGTTCATGTCTTTGGCCGTAAATGTTTTCACGCAGCTGCCTACCCCGCAGGCTAACCAGGGTGTCTATCCTACACATAGACATCCATACACTTACGCATATGCCTACATGTCTAATGTGTGTCTAATATGTGTATGAATAGGTAAATACACGCGGCTCAATGCGTTTAGTTTTTCTGTGTAACAAACACACACGTGTGTGTGTGTGTGTGTGTGTGTGTGTGTGTGTGTGTGTGTGTGTGTTTAAAGCACTTTCACTATATATATATATATATATATATATATATGTATGTATGTATGTATGTATGTATATGTGGGTATTTTTGCATGGTGTTGTAAGCATGCGCGTTTCCTGTACACGTCCACTTCTCTCTCTCTCTCGTACTCTTTCTCTCTCCCGCTCACTATCTTTTTCTTTTTATCTTCCCTACTCTTTGACGCAACATAATCTTACATTCATTTTCTCTATGACATGAATACTGTTAAATTTCTTCTCTCTTTTATAATCGAAACGTTATATTCATTTTCTTCTCAAAGAGTTCTACGTTTGACTTTATCAAGACTTTTCTTTTGGGGCATACTTTCTTGTTGCTCTTTTCTTCTCTACCTATTCCTTAGCTTCTCTCTCTCTCTCTCTCACACACACACACACACACACACACACACGCACACACACACAAACACACACAAATATGCTCACACATCTCCTAAGCTTTTTCTTTCTATTACAGTGTAACCCTGATATAAGAGAGTTGTCGGGACCGGATAAAAGTTCTCTTACATCCGGGGGTTTCTCTTGTATCCGGGTCTTTTATATCCGGGTTATAGTAATATTTTCATCTTATCTCTTGTTTCAATTATGTTTTTTCTGTTTCTTTCTTTTTCACTCTCCTCTGTTTCTCTCTCTATCTCTCTCTCTTAATACATTTGCCTTTTTTTCATCATTTAACGTGTTTTCTCTTTCTTTGCTCTTTATCTTTCTGTCTCTTTGCTCCTTTCTCTACGTAAGAAGACTGAACGGTGGCAGGTTCATTTGTGACTAGAGACCGATCGGCCAAAGTGACAGCAGCCATGTCTGTTGAGAGTGATCTCCCTTTGGATCAGCGTTTCTCTCCATCTCGAAAGTAGAACAAAAGAAAAAAAAAGAAAAAAAAAAGATAGAAAGACAAAAAAAAAAGAAAACCCTCTGGACAATTCTCCGAAAACAAAGAAAGAAAACTCTGGCGAAAATGAAAGAATTGGTAAGGGTATCGTATTGACTGATATAAGCACTGAAACTCACCGCTGCTCCAGGGTAAGGACACCGCCGCTGATCTGAGTAAATCCGCAGAAAGTAGTAAAAATACAATGAACTCTTATGAGAATATTGTCAAATACGAATGGACAAAAAAGAAGAAAGAAAGAAAAAAAAAGAAGGGAAATAAATAAAAATGGTTGTAAGTGAGAAAGAGTAGAATGAGTTTGAATGTTGTTTTGCAAATAGGATCAATGGGGTCTCTACTCGCTTACGTTTCCAATATTTACTGAAAGTATCGGCGGTTTTTCCTCTCATAACGTGTCCACTGATATTCTGAGCATAAAGTTGCTGATCTAAAGCAGAGTTTCGTCGGTAAAACAGGACCAGAAATCAAAAGAAGGAAACTAGACAACTAGGAAAGGTTACCGGATGGTAACATAAGACAATTATTGGTTTTACCGGCAAATATTAAACTTTGTTTTTTTTTGTTTTTTTTTAACTAGCAGTATAGCCCAGCGTTGCTCGGGCGTAATGAAAGCTTTAAAACTAATCCATGACCCTGGAGATCAGACTATTTGTACGTTGGCACAAAAGACTAAAATGCAATAGTTGTTTCCAGTTAAAGCGAAACGGTAGACTGAAAGAAAAATGAATGGATGTAAGTCAAATTTTTATTTCCTGGTATCGATATCAAATAAGTTTGTTCGTTGTAAACTGAATTTTAAAGGCTAAATAAGTCCTCTGAGTAAATTGTATCATGGCTGAGACTAAGAACTACAATTCTACCTACTTAGAGCCAAACATGAAGCAAAAACTAAAATAAAAGGGCTTAAAAAACAGACATACAGGCAGATAAACAGACACCCACACAAACATCTTGCTTTATATATATATATATATATATATATATATATATATATATATATATATTCTCGATTTTCTGCATTATTGTATGAACTGCAACCTTGAAACTTCTGAATATCGTTTCTTGTGTCTTTGTCTATGAGTGTATCAAGTTTTATTAAAATCGGACCACTCCTTCTATAACCCGATTTTTTCGATTATCCATTTTCGATATTTATCGGGGGTACCTCGACACAAAACCTATCTAAGAACACTCGCAGATGCTTATAGTACACCTATGTAAATTTTCAAGAAAATCGGTTCAGCCGTTTCGGAGTCTATAGGTAACGGACACACACACACACACACACACACATACAGACAGACACACACAGACAAAGTTTCATTTATAAATAAGCTTAGATCAGGTTAGTTTTAATCAGAATATCTTAGTCACTTATAAATTATAAATATAATGTGAAGAATAAGCTATAAAATCTTCTTCGTGAAAAAATATATCAAGGAAACAACGGCTGTCTGTTTCTTTGGACAAAGACTTCAATAATTGTGAGGTGCGCAGTCATTAAAGATGTTGTAGCAATCATGTAACGTCATTTATAGCTTGTGGTGAGTAGATAGATAATAGTAATGCGTACTGAATTATACCGTTCCTCTTGACTCATAAAGTGACAGAGAAACTCTCTTTCGCTCTCCCTCTTTCTCTTTCTCTCTTTCTCTTTCTCTCTCTCTCTCGTTCTCTCTCCCCCTCTCTTTCTCTCTCTCCCTCTCTTTCTCTCTCTCTCTCTCTTTCCCTCTCCCCCTCTCTCCCTCTCTCTCTTTCTCTCTTTCTCTCAACACATACTTCTTTTCCTTATTTCTATCCTTATTCGCTCAAATGCCGTCATGCAAAAGTCAACCAATGTCTAACACTCTCGCCAAAATCAAATCAGAAACGCGTAGGCGTTAAGAAAACGTAAAAAGAACGGTGAGCACATGCATAGTTTCTTAGAAATCGATCCACAATTTACCCTCAGTGTGTGTGGAGTTCAAGTCAGCCGTCGGAGATTCAATTAACACACTAACCAGTCAAAGTAGACTAACTCCGTGCAAACCAGAAATGTACTTTAATCTTATTCATGAAAAGAATATGCAGAAAACCAGGAATTAATTCAGGAGTACATCCGCACACGCTGATACCCAGAATAAATTATAACATTGTACAAACAGCAACCTGATACTACATTCCACCTGACGCAGACATGGAGCAACAAATATGCTATATTTACATGAATATACATATACACGGAAGAAAAACTATAATTTAAACACAGCAATACATATATAATAATAAACATTCACATGAATAGCACAATGACTGATACAAGAAACATAACAAAGACAAAGTAAATAAGGACAGAAATGATAATTATTATAATAAAATATATAATCTTATCGAGTCAACACAAAAATAAAACGGTGATATACTTATTAAAACCTGACATTTACTCATTTATTATAAGGTTATTAACTGTTAACCAAATGTTTTATATTTAACATAACTAAAATTATATAGAAAGAAAGTTGTAGAAAATATCATAGTCTGTAGTCGAGTCGAACATTAGTCAATACCTTTTGAACATTTTGAAATGTTTCTGTTCCCCCAACAAGTAGCAGTTTCAATCCTCCAACAAATAGTTTCTGTCCTCCACCAAACCGAACCTCTGGAAACAAAAGGAAACGTGTAATATCATGACTGGTCTCCAACTCTCCAATAATAGGTGGCAGTGGTGTCATGTAATGCTCCACTTTTACAGCTTATCGATCTATACAGATCATTTGAGCAGTGTCATGAAAATGGTACTGCCTGATTTTGAGAGCAGCATTGACTTATCCGATAAATATTAACCTAATCTTAAAACTCCAGAATTTTATAATTGCCTTTATGTGTAAATATATATATTTGCTTATATAATTTTCTCGGTCAACAGGACGCCTTATCAAAATAGATCATAGGAAAATTTTAATGAACCACCGCTAACAGTACGATGGGCCTGCGTTCATCGAGAACAAGAAATGTCGGGTATATGATTGGAATAAAATTCTCTTGTAAGGACTCTTTGAAGAGAAGCAATCGATTTATTGGAGTAAGTATCTGCTGGTGCCCGGGCCCCAGTCACTTTCACATCACCGTAAAGTTGCCTCGCTGTATCTTTCCTTTTTTTTAATCGGTATCCTTCGAAATTTATAGACGAATCCGGTACTAAGCGTAATTTCACTACCTAGTGCTACTGGCCAGGTACTCTGCCTATGTTGATGACGTTTCGTTTCTTGTGTCAAGCAGAGCCGAGATTGACAAAGAAACAAGAGGATACGAGGTGGTGACCGGGAAACAAGATCAACCGCGATAAGTCTCTTGGCTTGCGATTGGGTGCATGGAACGGAGTCTCGCTTCCCGGGCCATTTCCCTGGAAGGACAGGCCCGTCAAGATAGTCGGTGTTTGGTTCAGTCTCGGTTTTCTCTTGAAAATGAATTGGTCAGATGTGGTAGAAATTTCCGGGTTTGCGCTTCGCCTATGATCTCAGAGGAAATCTTTCCTTAAAGAGAAGGGCGAAAATATGTGTCTTGCACATCTACCCAGTTCTTCTTTTACCGGCTGTCCGCACTTCCACTTCCGTCTGCCACACTAATGACATTAGTAAGGCACTTGTTCTTCTTCTAGTTGAGATGCAAAGCTTTTAAGTTACTTCAGGAGATCTGTTACCTCCACTCTTCTAACTCTAACCCTCCACTCTTCTAAAAGCTGTCCAGGTAATCTTATCGTTGAGATTCAACATACGTTTCGCATCGTTTTCTGAGATTGAGTGCTTCAGCAAACGGATGGTGAGGGCGCATTCTGGAAGGAAAATGGACGTGAAAAACTTCTCATCGCTGAAAGTGGTGCACTCGTCCGTTGAGGATGCTGCCAGTTTAGCTCGAGGTGCGTTCTTTTTCTATTGTGAATGACGAATTGTTCTGAAACACTTCTTCTAGGCGACGGATAATGACCCCCCCCCCCCTGACGTCCGTGAGTTGTCCTGCAAGGCATTAAATCATGTGTTAGTGAGAGAGTCGGTTCAAGATGATCTGATAGTCAAGCTCGGTCTTACGAAACAGAAAGCACGCTCAATATGGCCTTTGGTGCTCGGGTTGAAATGCCTAAATAATAATGAGGTGATTCGCAGAGCCATCTGGTTCTGGTAATGTCTTTGTTCGGCGGGCATATCCAACCTGCGTTTGCTGTGATGAGGAGGGAGATCCTGGATCATACCTTTTTTCATTGAAGGGTCGCAGTCTCGTTGGGCAATTTTTTTGAAGATATCATGTTTTGCATGCTCCATGGAAAGGTTTTATCCTCGAAGCCAGCTTCGTATGTAGCGATGTAGTACCGTCGTTGACGAAGGCTGAACATGTGTGTTCTTTTGCTTACTAAGCGTTATGAGAATTGTGACATGGAGGACACATAAAAAGCAGTTCTATGGGAGTTAGAAGTTCATCGCTTTCTAACTAATCTTGTTCTTTAAGCATCAGCTTTAGGTCAAGATTAGGACGGAAAAGTGGCAACTCTCTCCCTCAAAATTTATAAAAAGGCGGGCGAGTCTTGCGCGTCTGTATCCAGTACGAGGGTCCGATTGAAAGTGGCATTTTCATGTCAGTTACGGAAATTATTTTAGGTAAATTGAACATTGGCCACCCCGCTCGAAATTAGATTAGTTTGGGGTTGTTTTTTGTTTTTAGTTTCTTCTTTCAGTTAGGGGTTGCAGGCTCATTGCTAACATATTCAGCCTAAGTACATGGATGGTGGAAAACGCTTTAGAAGACATAACAAAAAGATAAAATTTATTAACAGTTACAAATTTCTATTTACCTAGAGCTCCTTGATAAAATCTCATAAAAATCAGAAATATTATCAGTCTTGGTCTGGCAGCTCGGCTAATGTCACTTTCCCATCGTCGTTTCAATAAATACTTTCACGGTAATTGGTTGGATAAGCTCCGTGATAAAATCTCATAAAGAATCAGAAATATTATCAGTCTTGGTCTGGCAGCTCGGCTAAAGTCACTTTCTCTATAAATACTTTCACGGTAATTGGTTGGATGAGCTCTTCGCTATGACACCTTAACGTTTTTAACCCTTAAGCGCAGTACTAGATTGGCGTCAAGATCTCATCAATTTACACCTGAGCTGACTAGATGTAACCGTAAGTTCTATGTTAACAGTTTCTTTTCTCTTATTTCTCGCTTTTGGCTCTATGTTTTCATAGCCAACTTTAATCTCTAAAAATTGAAATGCAACGTCAATCGCCATCTGCTAACCTCATGATTACTCTTTTCTCTTCTCACTCATTATTAATGTTTCTTTTCTACACATTGTAACGCCTTGTATTTTAGACGTTTTTTCCTGCCTTACGTCGGGGGGGGGGGGGAACACATTAAAAAGAAAAAAAGTATTGCTCTCATTCTGACCATTTGACAATTTGAACTTAGTAACACCCGAATATTTTGAGGACCCTAGATGACACCAGGATTTGTTATTGGAGGCCACAACCTGAACAACATAAGATATGCGGACAATACAGTGCTGATTGCGGACACGGAAAGGAAACTACAAGACCTCATACAGAAAGTAGCAGTGGAGAGTAACAAGAAGGGACTACAAATAAACTTTAAGAAAACTGAGTGCATGGTCATCAGCAAAAGATACAACCCAAAATGCCAAATACAGGTGGGGGATAACAGAATCAAACAAGTCCAAGAATTTAAGTACCTAGGAAGTGTTCTAACAGGAGATGGAAAGTGCGACACGGAGATCCGAAGGCGAATTGGTATGGCAAAGGACGCGTTCCAGAAGATGAGCAAAATACTAACACACAGGAAAATCTCAATAGAAACGAAGAAAAGAGTGCTAGGCTGCTACGTGATGTCAGTTCTTCAATACGGCTGTGAATGCTGGACAATATCATCGAAAATGAGGACAAAACTGGAAGCGGCCGAAATGTGGTTCTACAGAAGGATGCTACGGATATCGTGGACTGAGCATACAAGCAACGACGAGGTGTTAGAAAGAATAGCAACAAAAAGGAAATTGATGCTGAGCATCAGGAAGAGACAACTGAAGTTCCTGGGACATGCAATGAGGAAGGAGAGCCTGGAGAACCTGATACTGACTGGACAGATAGAAGGGAGGAGAGACAGAGGAAGGCAGCGGATAACATATTTGCAGGGTCTGATCAGGTGGATGACGGAACGGGGGTTGCCAGGAGCAAACATACTAAGAGCCACAAGGGATAGGGAGACGTGGAGATCCATGATCGCCTACGTCCTGAAGGGACAGGGCACATAGAAGAAGAAGAACACCCGAAAAGCAATCAGAATTAGTAAAAGGAAACGGAAAAATATACCGATGTGTGTGTGTGTGTGTGTGTGTGTGTGTGTGTGTGTGTGTGTGTGTGTGTGTGTGTGTGTGTTTAATAAGGTCATAATTGTAATATGACACGTTTTGGAAAATCCATGAAATGATTCGATGTTAGAACCACACTGTGATCATTCCGATTTACTCTTAATCAGCTTTTCTCGTGTCGCGACAGACGTTTAACGCATCTCTTGAAATGAGGCCACCAGTCGAAAGTAGACACCCGGTGTGTCGGGGGTCGGGTGGGTTAATTCCTAACCTTTTATTTTACGTTAATCCCAAGAATAAAAACAAATATAAAAAGTATCTAGTTTTGTATTGCGAAAAAAAAAACTGAGAATAGCTTCCGGCAAAGTTTGCAATGGCGGCAAATTTAGAATTAACAGCTAATTTACAGTAACACTTTTTCAACAGATGGTGCACGCTAAATTATTTGATCATAATTGACCATAACACATGACGAGATCAAGATGTGGGGCAGAGGAGGTTGTTTAGTACTTTAAAAAATTATGTCAACGTAATCAATATTTATATCAGGTTTTGGGACCAAATGATTTTATTAAGTAATAAAATCACTTTTTTGCGTATTATTTCCGTTTATTCTTTTACTTTGGTAAAAGTGATGTTTTTAGCCGGGGTTCATTAAGAGTTTCGGGTCTTTCAGCATTATACCCCCGTCTCCACGGTGACCCAGCCGATACTGATCGGATATCGACTTGTGTGCTATCCGTCAACTTACACCTTTCCTCAATTTTGGCTCAATTTTGGCGACACCTCTTGGCAATTCAATCACGGATAACCAACAATCTACACTTATCCATAAAAAAGGAAGCAAGCATAGTAAGGGTTTCAATTTGGTACGGAATATGGTGTCAAACGTATATTTATTTATTTCCGTCTACGGTCTGAATATTCAAGAAATCTTACTAGAAAAAATAAAATCTAATAAGGTTTCTCGTATATTCAGGCCGGTAGACGAAAATAAACAAATGCATTTTTTATAAAACAAATATACGAATATCCACTAAAATAAAATATAAGTGATTATATGTGATTAACAAAATAAAAATGTGATTATATACTAAACTATCGCCCGGTTCACACTCCACCCACGTCTATTGTACAGGTGAAGAGGCTCATCCCTTGCTTCCTGTTTAGGATGTGGTTTCCGGTTTTTCTCTTTTCCAATCTTTTCACTCTTTTCTTAATTTTTTTTTTTTCAATTAGAGTAGATAGACTAAACTATCGTCCGGTTCACACTCCACCCACGTCTATTGAACAGGTGAAGAGGCTCATCCCTGGTTTCCTGTTTAGGATGTGGTTTCCGGTTTTTCTCTTTTCCAATCTTTTCACTCTTACGTAGCCCCCTGCGCATCAGTGGCGTTTTCGCCTTGCTTGGAGTGATATGATTAAAAAAAAATATATATATATATATATATATATATATATATGTGATTAACAAATAAAAATCCATCCCTTTCTTTAGATGTTGTGTGTGTATGTGTGTATGTAGAAAGACGTAGATTGATAGGAACAGGGAGAGAGAGAGAGAGAGAGAGAGAGAGAGAGAGCGATATAGTTTGTCCATTGAATCTCTTTTACTCTGTATTTATATGCAGTTTTACTGTAGACTGCGTGATGAGAGAGAGAGAGAGAGAGAGAGAGAGAGAAGGAGATAGAAGAAGAGGGAGAGAGAAGGAGTAAGGATGAATGATTGATCTACGTGAAAAACACAAATGAAGAATAGAAACATTAGAATACTGAGGCAAACGTCTAGGGGCACAAGTGTGTTTCATGCTTGAATGCAATGTATGTTGTGTTTTGGTTTAACTATATACTGGATTTTAAAATTAAATACATAAATGCTAGGGTTAAATAGGGACTTAGGTGTTTTGAATCTTTATAAATATTTCAATAGTTAAACATTTTTTAGATACACTTAAAAATCTTTTTCTTTAAAACAACATTTATAAGTATTATTAGAGATAGGTTTACGTTTTTACAAATATTTAAAAAAATCTGTCGCTTTCTGCGTCACGTGATGTAAACAATCTCTCGGACGAACACTCATCGCGAAAACGTTTATAATTTAAATTTTAAAATCATTTGTTTCTGATGAAAGGCCGAGGACGGTCTGAAATATCAAATATAATAATAGAAATAAATAAATACTATCAAAAAAATACATTTTTAAACTTACAACTTTTTAGTAGTTTTTCCTATATATATATATATATATACTGGAAAAATGATACATTAGGTAGCGAGGTTTATTGAATTATCCTAACGGTTTTTGGGTAAGTAGGAACATTATATTAAAAATTATTTTTGTGGTTATTGTAGAACTTAGTGTCGGTACAAATGCAAATACTATTTTATGGTGTTATACATGTGGATATTCCGATATTCATATATATATATATATATATATATATATATGTGTGTGTGTGTGTGTGTGTGTGTGTGTGTGTGGAGAGAGAGAGAGAGTTTTGTTCTGTATATTTCATATTGCTCTGAATAATATCCATTAAGCCCTCTATTTTTATCTATTTAATATGTTATTATTTATTAGATAAATTTGTTTGATTATCCTCTCAGTTTTTCCTGGTTTGTCATTATTTATACACACACACACATACACACACACACACACACACACACACACACACACATATATATATATATATATATATATATATATATATATATATTACGCATTACTCATCAACAATGAATTGAGTTCTTTCGGTGGTTGGCGTGTCTATATACCGCTTATATATAAGATACATTTACGTTAAAATTTCATTTCTCTGATTCCATGCGCTATGGCTCAGGGTGTATTGACTCCAACTGACACCAAATCGGTCGAGTTTCGATCTCGGCCAGAAGCAAGTAGATGTCTAGTCACACTGATGAGCTCTGGTGCAACGAAAAAGGCTTATATGTGGATATGTAGTCATCGAGTTTCAATCCCGGCTGTAAAGCTAGCCACACTAATGATCTGTGACATTATGTATATATAACTTTGAAAATTCTTTTTTTTTATTTTAATTATTTTTTGCTTTTCATTTTTTATCTTTTTGTAATTTTTGTTTATTTATATTATACTGTTGATAATTTAAAAAAATAATAACCTAAGATTAAAAGATCCACGAACATCGAGTGAACCTAAATTCAAATCTCTTAAACAAACGGTCAGTTTGTTATAAACAATTTCACTGATGAAAGCACGGACCACAAACGTACGTGAAATTAAGCACTCCTATCATTCTGAAGATGAGACTATGATCTCGAAACATTAATGATTAATAAATAATACCCAACACCTTCATTGCCTTCCTTTATTCTTCTAAACGGTCTTGTGATAGCCTTTAAAACCTACCCATACACCTAATATGCAAAATACTTCAAGCAAATTACAAAACTCTCTCTCTCTGATATATATATATATATATATATATATATATATATATATATATATATATATATATCAGATTAAATAAATTGCAAACATTGTGTCTACTTATTTTTAATAAAATCCGTTCATACACATGGATAATCTTTCGCGTATTATAATTGAAAGATGTAAGAAATGAGCTGTAACGTCGACAGATGATTTTATTATTCATTTCTCGATGTTCCCAAGTACTTTCAATCTCCTTCTGAAATCATTTTCAGAGGTGGGAGTTGTGGTAACAAAATATAACCGCAAAACTGTGTTGCTAAAAATAACTGTTAATTTTCTTCTTGCTTCAAATATAACGGTTGACAAATTGCTTAGCGTTCGTTAGAACGTGAAAAGTGTCCAAAACAGTTTTTTTTATGTTGTTATGTCATGGTCATGCACGTGTTAAAGCATGAAAAAACTGCTCTTTTTACAAACATTTTAGAACATTACTACAGTATTCATAGATAATTCTTAAGTTTTTTTTAATGAATATTGCCTCGAGGATCTGTAGTTTGCTTATAATTTTCTTTACAAGTGGGTTCCGCAAACGCTGTTAGAGGTTCACAAGGGACGAGTGGCAGCCTGCGTATCGCTGCTTTCTCGCCACCGTACCGTATCCTTATTCAATCGAGTGCTTACCAGTGATGAAAAGTGGGTTCTGTACGAAACTCCTAAGCATTCCAGACATTGGTTGTCTCCTCAGGATGCTGTCCCTCACACCGCAAGACCGCCTATACACCCACGCAAGATTATGCTTTGTGTTTGGTGGACAGGTCGTCAAGTGGTTCATTATGAACTGCTACCAACAGGCCAAACAGTCACTGGAGATCTATACTCGAAGTAATTGAAACGTGTTCAACAGGCATTGCGCCAGGAGCCAGCACTGGTGAATCGCAAAGGTGTGCTTTTCCTCCATGACAACGCCAGGCCGCATGTCGCACGAGTGGGCAGGAATACCATACAGCGACTTGGATGGGAGACTTTGTGCCATCCACCTTATTCACCTGACCTTGCGCCATCCGATTACCACCTCTTCCACTCCCTGGATAATCATCTTCGTGGGAAATCCTCCACCATTGAAGCAGACTTGCGCAAAGCCTTCACGGATTTCTTTGCGTCAAAACCCTGCAGGGGCATTGATCAGCTGGAGACATTGTTGGCAGAAGGTTCTGGATTCAGATGGCGATTACTTCGAAGACTAAATATAAGTTACACATACTGTGAAGCGTTTTTTTTTTTTTTTTTTGTTTCCTTTAAAAACGGACATAACTTTTTTGGTTACCTTGCACATCATTTTTTAAAACACTGAGGTGGCCTAATAATTATGGCCGGTAGTGTACATATACACAAATGTATATATTACAGTGTTTTTTTAAGCGAATAAAAACTTTTCTTTTGTGTTCATTTGTACTCACTACTGTTTTTACGCATTTCAGAAAATGCTTTTATTAAGACACTGTATTTTGGTAGGCGTCTATTATAAAAAAATTAATCAATCCTAAAACTGTTTGGAATTCTTTTTTTATTAGTAGGCGTAGGTTTCTCCGAAATGTTGTTAATTAACTTTGGATATGGTGCAGAACCATCTTATGAAATCTGATACCATAAATATGATATTGTATTGCAATTAAACTCACATTTGTCTCTGTTTATTGTCATCCCAACATTGTTTAACTTGTTTAACACTTGATCTGTTTTTTGGCTTAATTCGTGTTTAGTGGTGACATCGACGTAAATAAATAACATCTTGATAAATACTCTTGTTACTTATTTCTTTCTTTACCACGTTTTCCATTGCTTTATGAAGATGACACCATTTTTACTGCAAAAGGGATTCTCATCAATCTCAGTAATCATATGGGGAGCGTTTAGTGCAATCATTTAATGCCCAATTTTTTTGTTTTTTTAATCATTTCACCCCACGCGAGGCATTCCACTGCCACTATTGCGCATGGGGCTACATAGGGGAAGGTAAAGAGAAGGAATGGTTAGACATAGTTGCGGTTGCATTTTATCAGTTTCACTGTAAAACGGTGGGATCTAGTTGCTAATCTAGTATCTCGTTCAAATTCGTATTTAGTGGGCACCAGTGATCTAAGTTCATCGGAGCAGAAGCCATGAAAGTATTTATAGAAGAGACACAGGGAAGCCACGTCGCGCTGGTGGGAGAGAGACTGCAGGCGGTCTGCCAAGTCGGTATCTATCACATTACAGACTCTCCTCTGAACCTTATCGAGAAGCCCGAGGAGAATAGCAGGGGCACCCGACCAGATGTGGCAGCAGTATTCAATGCACGGGCGGATGGTAGATTTATATATGTGCAGGATAGATTTAGATGGAAAAAACTTCCGGGCCCTACACAGAGAACCGACTTTCATAGCAGCGGATTTAGCAATGGATTCGATATAGTCATTCCATTTGAGGTCTGCTGAAAGTGTGAGACCAAGGAGGCGTAGTGTTTTACTCTCTGGGAGGCAAGCCTGGTCCATGCTAATGGGAGGTAGGTGAGATTGTCGATGATGGTTAATTGACAGTAGCTTCGTTTTAGAAGCATTAAAATTTACTAGCCATTTCTTACCCCAATCCAATATGGATTGGAGGTCTTTTTCAATCTCGGCTGCGAGGTTAGCTTTGACGCCTACACCAGATTTTTGTAGGAGGCGAGAGTAAACTGTGGTGTCATCGGCGTACAAACCTATTTGGGCTCTTATGGAATCAGGGAGATCATTAATGTATATCAGGAAGAGTGTAGAACCTAAGATGGAGCCTTGGGGGACACCTGCGTTTGTATGGTAGTTCTGGGAGGCATGTCCGTTTAATACCACCTTCATTGTGCGGTTAGAGAGGAATGACTGGATTAGTTCAAACAAATGTCCAGTTATACCATAGCTCCGCAGTTTACATAGAAGGCCAGCATGCCAAACTCTGTCGAACGCCTTAGATATATCCAATGCAACGGTTCGGGCTTCGCCATTCCTGTCGAGTGCCTGGTATATGTACTCGGTGATGGTAATAATAATTTGTGAATAGCGCTTTCTATATTACGAATAGGAAACGAACCTGAGCATATCTGATGATTTACGCCTATTTTAAAATCACCACATATTCTTCAGTCTCCATCAGATTTTCGCAAAACTATAATGGGAGAGGCCCATTTACTGCCTTCAAAATTTTCTCATCTTCCATTTTCTTTTAACTTTGCAACCACTAAAGTTACAAGGTGAATAGGTCATTTCACCCAGTCAGTTAAGTGATACACGCTTCGGCGACCATGTCTCGAAATGGGCAAAAGATTTTTCTCGCAGTAGGTTGCCATTACTTTTTGCAGTAGACTGGTTGCCGACCAAAGGCTATAGAACTCAATTTGTTCTGTTATTTAACCCATAGCTGGAAGGAAAAAGGTGGATTAATATCTTTCCCAGGGGCATTTGCGCGTAAGTGACTGCAACGAATTTGACTGGAATTCCAACTCGGTTCTTCGATTTCGCGTTTCAAGCCGATATCCACGGCACCACAACGGACGGTATTCAAAGGAAGAGACAGGGGTATAATTTTTATTTAATTCTATGCTCGCTTTATAGCAACCCCCTTAACAATCCCATTTTGACATTTCTCTGATTTCACACTATTCATAAATTTCATCGTATCCACCTTTGGAACATCAACTCCCAGTAATGTATGATTTTTTTTATCATTCAGAGGTTCCAAAGTTCCATTGATATAATCCAAAAATTTTCATAAAAAGATCCATCGGATTATCTCAATGTCAGATTATTTTTCACAATTTCGGTTTACCCATTTATTTCCAGAAATGGGATTAAATTAACCTCATGTCATTGTCCATTTAGAAAAGTCATAGCATTTAATTTAATTTTTTCAGAAAATTTTTTTCTTTAGAATTTGCATTGAAAAACGTCATCAATTCCTTCTTTTTCCAAATTTTTTTCTTCTATTTTTTTTAACTTTGTTTAAAGATTAAAAATTATTTTTTATCCACTGTTTTGACAAAATCTTCCAAAAAGGGTGCAATTTTTTCTCTCAATTTCATCCTCATCCTTACAGTATTTGCTTTTCTGGTGGGTGTTCGTTTTCTGTACTGTACATTCCAACATTGCCTCACCGATCACTACGACTTTATATTGTGCAGGGGGTTATATAGGTGAAAGATTATGAGAAAGAGTGACAGGTTATAGGGGCTGTCAGGAAGTGGGTAAGAGAATATAGGGGTTGTCAGGAAGTGGGTAATGAGAATACTAATGAGAGTGGAGGGGACAGAGAAAGGAGCATGAGAGAGAGGATGCAAGTTAGTGAGATAGGATATGACTATTGACTTTACATTTAAATTCTTGAAAATTGTAGCTGTCGGGAAAGCAATTAAACGGAATGGAATTCCACAGGCGTGAAGTGCGAGAAAAGAAGCTGTTTGAGTAGAATTTGCGTTTACGCTTTATTGGTTTCACAGTAAACGGGTAGGACCTAGTTGCTAATCTTGTGGCTCGAGTAAATTCATATATATTTATATATATTTATTATGAATTATATTTGAGAACATGTACAAATTTTTATATATCCACTACAAATCGTACATTTGTTTCGACATTGAAACTACAATGTCTCATCAGGTGGTGTGGACAGAAATGGTTGTCCACACCACCTGATGAGACATTGTAGTTTCAATGTCGAAACAAATGTACGATTTGTAGTGGATATATAAAAATTTGTACATGTTCTCAAATATAATTTATAATAAATATTCACAGCTCTATAATGTATTGAACGTTGTAAAAAATGTTTTTTCTTTGTTCCTTATTCACTCGGAGATATATATATATATATATATATATATATATATATATATATATATATATATATATATCGACAGACAGATAGACAGAGCGACAGAGTGAGAGACAGAGAGACAATCGTAGAAAAACAAAAGAGATTATATCTGTTTTGGTGGTTATAAAGCTGGATAAAACTTCACGTTTTCTCTCGGGGCCGACAAAACGCAAAAAGTGGGGACCCGGTTGTACATGAAATTGATGAAGAGAAATGATTTCGAAACGTCTGAAATAAATTTATGTCTTTTTTTTTTTTTAAATTAATACACATTTTCCTATCCTGAGCTTACTTTCTTATTGTTGTTGTTGTTGTTTTTTGTTCTGTTCTGTTTTGTTTTTTAGTTTAGTTTTTTTTTGGGTTTTTTGGTTTTTTGCTGTTGTTTTTGTTTTTTTGTTTTTCCTTATACTAGGAGCTGGACTGAGGTTGATGCTGCGTAAGAGTCTTTCATTGTCAGTTTCAATTCCTCAGAAAGACGGTATTCATCGTTGGAGACGTCACCTCTCGTGGGCGCATGCGGATATTAGTTCCACCATGAAAAGATGCCACACGCTCAGTGATGGTTGTAGTGATACATTTTCACACGCCACTTCAGTCACGTGGACACAACCCGCACGCGCATGTTAAAATGCGCGCTTGTGTTCACGTCAGTACACTTGGGTCTGTTCGGTGTGTCGACGAACTCTCTCTCTCTCTCTCTCTCTCTCTCTCTCTCTCTCTCTCACTTACAAACACACACACACACACACACACATATACGAACATCCATGGACACACAAGCACAAATACATATAACTACGCACTCGCACTCATACATGATCGCATGTATGTGTGCGCGTATAAAGAGGCAGTAAGAACGTGCGCAAACCTACCGACCCACATATGTATGTGTGTGAATGTGTGCTATATAATTATGTACTCAGTATCAACTTACGCACGCACACACACACACACACAAAAATGCTTAGACACGCACACACACACACACACACACACACATGTCTACACAAAGAGAAACCCGCATTAATCTCAACGCACAAGCCACTTATTTGTTCAGACATAACACCAACCAGGAATTGCATTGTCCAAGCTTGAATACACCTTCAGGGCAATGTAAGTAGTGAAGCTCTTTCTGGAGAGAATCTCGCTGCGAGAAAGACTAAGGAAAGAAAGCCAATACATTGATATGCAGCTAGAAGTTTGTTGAGCGACAACCAAAATGAACCCTCTCGCAAAACAAAAGGTCTACCCAAGCCTTACCTTCCACCATTAATGTTTTTCAATTAGATTTCCTCCCACCTCGTCCTCTGTAATTCAGTTAAACGCCTGCTTCCTTCTTTGCTGTTTCCCTCTTAAAAGGACTTTTTCAGCTCTCGGAGATATCCACCGCAATGTCTTTTGAACAGTTGCACGTCCAATTTCAGACCATTGTGGACGGAGAAAACGAAAGCAGACGGTATGAGTTCCAAGGCTTAAAAGCGTTTCCTCTAAAAGAATAATTTGATTTTCGCTCAAGAAATTCGCCCGTCTCCTAAATCCATAGGTAAGTCAATGCGCATCTCGGCATTGATACCAGACGCTACTCTCTGATCGGTGTTAATCAAAGATTGCAAAGAAAACGATTGAGTGTATATCGGGGGTGGGGCGTGGAGAAGCTCATTATCAAATTGGGGAAAGAAATTTGATTGTGAAGGGCTTGATCGTTTCGTATAAGAATAAAAATAAAAATAAAATGCAAGAGAAAAAAAACACCGATAAAAATGACAATGACTTTGGTAGGAGTGGTCGTCGCCTTGAGGGATACGAGTTAAAAGAGAAAGAAAGGGACAAAGATAAGAAAAGTGATGTTGGAAGAGCGGTTGTTATAAAACCTGAAAGAATAGCTATTTTGACAGGATGGGATGCAAAAAAAGTGATCATAAAGGTGGCGTTGTTGGGGGCAAAATATTGAAAATAACAATGACGGAATAAAAGTGTGAAAAACTGACAGTGAAGAAGATGAAAATGATTTGGTAAGGTTGATAAGTATTAAGAAACAGGACAATTTCACTAGAAACAAAGAGGAGAGTACTGGATTGCTATATGATGTCAGTTCTTCAATATGGCAGTGAATGTTGGACAATATCTTCAAAGATGAAGGAAAAACTTGAAGCAGCTGAAATGTGGTTCTACAGAAGGATGCTGTGGATATCGTGAACCGAGCATGTGAGCAATGACGAGGTTTTGGAAAGGATGAAGACGAAAATGAAATTAATACTGAGCATTAGGAAGAGACAACTAAAGTTCCTGGGACATGCAATGAGGAAGGAGGGCTTGGAGAACCTGATACTAACAGGCCAGATAGAGAGAAAAAGAGACAGAGGAAAGCAGCGGATAACATATTTGAAGGACCTGAGCAGGTGGATGACTGAACGATAGTTGCATGGTGAACAGGAAAAAGTGTGCTAAGTGCCACCAGGGACAGGGAGATATGGAAAGCCATGATCGCCTACGTCCTGAAAGAACATGGCACATAAAAGAAGAATATATATGCAAACTGTTTAAGAAATTATAATATGGGTACAAAATGGGGGATCGATTCTATATTATAATCAATATATAAACCGGTCGCTCATTTTGTGGCCATGCGATTTTCTATACAATTATATTCTAGATTTATGGACTTCAGGTAATAGATGACGGAATGAGGTTTGCATGGTGCAACAGGAGAAAGCGTGCTAAGAGCCAGCATGGACAGGAAGATGTGGAAAGCCATGATCGCCTACGTCCTGAACGGACATGGCACATAAAAGAAGAAAAAAGAAGGTTGATGGGTGGAGATGAATATAATGTTAGGGGTGGGGTAGTAAAGTATGTAATTGTAAAGAATACGAAATACGGATTGTTTCATGATGCTTATAACGGATTTTTATTAAGATTCTTCTTTTATGTGCCGTGTCCCTTCAGGACGTGTACAATCATGATTATTCACAACTTGCTGTTCTTTCTCGCTCTTAGCAATGTTTATCTTTCTGCTTTATCTCCTAATCCTTGTTCTACCAGCGATTGACACAAGCTCACCATGGATTATAGATAATCCACGGCTTTCTTTTTTCTTTCAAAATGTTCCGTGAGTGTTGAATCTTCCAAGCCCCTTTTTTTCATTACGGATCCTAGAATTTTTTTATAAATGCAAAGAAAAATGTTGGTGACTGGTGCCCAGAATGAAAAGAAAAGGTGGTTATCGCTCTCTCTCTCTCTCTCTCTCTCTCTCTCTCTCTCTCACACACACACACACACACACACACACACACACACACTCACACACACTCTCTTTTTCACACACACACACACACTCTCTTTTTCACACACACACTCTCTTTCTGACACACACATTCTCTCACACGCACACACACTCTCTCATACACACACACTCTCTCACACACACGCGCACTCTCTCTCGCTCACACACACTCTCTCTTTCACACACACGCACTCTCTTTCTCACACACACACACTCTCTCTCTCTCTATCTTTCTCTTGTCACTGCCTGTCTATCTATCTATCTGTTTTAATGTGCGTAAGCGAGAAAGAGAGAGAGTAAGAGCGTAAGTGCGTGGCCTGCCTCCTCTCCGCATCTGGTAAATCCTTATTCGCCACAGATGCCACGTCTTGTGTTGTTCTCAGCAATATTGGTTCGTCTGCAACTTTATTGTTAGTCTTGTACTAATCCTTCCTCTCGGCACCCATCGCAGAAAATTTGGGCGGTCGCTGCTGCTTTTCTCCGCCTTTTTCTCCGTCAATGAAAGTCTTCAATTCTCGAAACATCCTGTTTTCATTTTTTCACAAATTTCAACTGTGACGCTTTCATATCGTTAACAGCCTTGTTTTGTTTTGGTTTTTTATCAACTCCCATTCTTAAAATTCTTTAAAATTCCTGTCCCAATTTCGTATTCTCAATATTCTTTGCTTGATCAACATCTCAATTCCCGGAAGTTTTTTTTTTTTGTTTTTGTAACGAAATTGTCCAACCTTCACTTAGGAAGATAGAGTTAATAGTAATAATAATAATAATAATGGTGATTTATCTTGGATAAGAGTGGGGTGGAAATGGGCATTTGAAAGAGAGGCAACCAAATTAGCGATGATCATCGTGGTGGTGGTGGTGGTGGTGGTGGTGACAATAATGGCGATGATTTTCATGGCAATCGCGGTGATGATAACAGTTAAGGTGGTGATGGTGATCATGGTGATGGTAATAGTGGCGATGATTATAATCATGTTAGTGATGATGATTATAGTAATGTTGGTGATGATGATCATGGTGATGGCGGCGATTATGCTATCGACAAGACGGATCGATATGATGTAGCCAGCGAACAAAGTCGGAATATTACAATCGGACCGAGTGGTGGTCGTGATGGTCGTAAAAAGTGAGACAATGGGTGCTGCCACATTAAACCAATGTTAACATCAAAATCAAGGAGCTAAAGTTAGACCCAGCTTCAAATTCCAGTTGAATTCTTTGCTTTCACTTACGCGCCAATATCCTTGGAAAAGGTATTAATCCATCTCTTCTTCCTCCAGCTATGGGTTAAATAGCAGGACAGATTGAGTTCTACCACAGAAAGTAATGGCAACATACTACGGGAAAATCTTCTGCCCTATCAGTCATGTCTCTTTCGAGACATGATCGACCAAGCGTCTATCTCGTTTGACACTTAACTGACTGACTGAATTGGAAACATAAGTAAAGCTTCTGTTGGACACAGTGGAGGATCATTTTTCTATTGTTATGAAGTAATAAACTGATCCCCCACTAATTACTACTTTTTAATATAATAATATGATATAATCCGTCTCTTTTTCCTCCAGCCTTGGTTCGCAACCAGTCTACCGCAGGAAGTAATAGCAACCTACTCTGGGAAAATCTTCTGCCCAGTCAATCATGTCTCTTTCGAGAGATGATCGCTCAAAGCGTGTATCGCGTATGGCACTTAACTGACTGAATATAATAGAAATATAATTAAAATTTCTACTGGGCATAAAGTGGAGGATCGATTCTCTATTGTTATAAAGTGATAAACTGATCCCCCACTAATTATTCTAAATATAATGATGTGATATTATATATCTCTTCTTCCTCCAGATATGAGTTAAATGGCAGGACAAATTGGGTTCTATAGCCTTGGCTGGCAACCAGTCTACCACAGGAAGTAATGGCAACCTACTGCGGGAAAATCAGTCATATCTCGAAAGCGTGTATCACATATGGCATTTAACTGACAGACTGAATGAGAAAACGACTGTTGTAGAGGCGTTGATGAAGTTAATGACAAACGTATGTTTTGGAAATTTTTCCTACAAAACCTGAATTTGTGGTAACAAACCGTTACTCGTTTTGTACATAAGATGTGAGAGACAAAGACCAGCCAAGGAGGATTTTACTGACAGATGTCTACGTGTAAAAATGGCCAACTAGAGTGCCTTTTTTTTCTTTTTTATTTCTTTAGCTTCTGTGTGCCATTGTGTGGAGAGAGTCGGACTTTTTTTTACTCTTCTTCAGAATTCTGGTTAAATTAAACCTGTCGTGTGATCCATACCCCACACCCACATTTCGTACATCACCCCTGTTCTATGTTAGTATTTATAGTAGAAATTAGGATATGCAGGTAGTATACAGTGGCAGGTGACGTATGAAAGAGACGGACGAAAAGACTGTTGCGCACGGTATGAATGAGTTAATAGTTTCATTTTTCTACGAGACTCTTCATGACAAACCGTTTCACCATCGCCCTTTTCTCCCGACCCTGTGCCAAATTGATGGATTTATATGTCAATAATTATTAAGTTGTAGCCTCCTGTCACTCTTCAATAGTCTCCTTCTTCTCTAAAAAAAAAAGGCTGACTTCTAAAAAGCTGATAGTTAACGTTGAAAACAACCAAAAAAACATCAGGATACAACTTGACATTATTAATAAGGGAAATGAACCAGAAAAGCGCATTACAATCTACTTCTATCGGCAAGGGATACATAGCCTCACAAGGAAAAGGCGAGAACAGTGGACGATGAGAAATGCAATGGCAACTGGAATATAGTAGCAGATCTCACAGCTTATGACAGTTTTTTCCCAATCCCAACAGAGAAGAAGCCAGCAATTTTCTGTTGGATTAAAGAAAGGAAAATTAGTAATTTGGTGGAATTGACAGTCCACCACGATGATAATATGAATGGTAGAAAGAATGACCGATACCAGGCACTACATGAAGAACTGTAGAAAGCTAGATGGAAGGCGGTTCACTACCCAGGAGAAAGTTGGCTGCGGAGGTCACATTGGACAAAGAGTAAGGAGATGGGTGCTGTCGATTGTTCTTCAACAACTGAAAACAACAGCGTTAGTGAAGGATCTACAAACTGCCGTGGAAAAGACAAGGCATTGGATCTGGTTGAAAAGAAATTGATGTACTCTAGATCAACAATATAAAGGCAGCTGAAACAACAAGAGAGGCATCGCATCAGTGGTGGGGAGCAGAGCGGAGAACATCATTATTAACCGTCAAGAGAAAAGCCTCGAAATGGTGCAAATTCTTTCCTGATTACCTCCAGATCTTGCTGGAATATAGGATTCAATTTTAATATTGACTGAAGTTGATAACACTATCCCCTCCAGCTATAGGTTAAATAGCAAGACAAATTGGGTTCTACAGTCTTGTTGGCAACTAGTCTACTGGAGAAAATAATGGCAATTTTTTTTTTTTTTGTTTGGTTGTTGGTTTTTTTTTTGTGGGGGAGGTTGTTTTGTTTTTGTTTTTTGTTTGTTTGTTTGTTTTGTTTGTTTCGCTTTTTGTTTCAACATTCCAAACATCTACAGACTCTACGAGGTTGAGCTAGTCGCATGTCAGATGACATCCCAAAGATACGGGATGGTAATTCAAATCCCTACTTAATTTTAATGATTGTAGAAAATAAAAACGACCTGATCATGCTGCAAAAAAAAGCATTAATCGGATTAAGAAAAAAGAAACTAATCAACATTAATAAGAGTAACACTTTGATTTTTTTTTTTTATTTGATTTCAAAATGGTCTGATGTACGATGGGGAGTAATTAAAATTTCTGACTGTTTCGTTCATGTCTATTTTGTAAAGAATGAAGCCAGAGTCACTAATGAGGGTTGCAATTTGTTTTGACGGCTTAATCAGGCGTTTAAAGAAAGAAAAGGTTTTGTTTTCATAACCAACTAATAATAATAATAATAATAATAATGCCACTGTCTTATTCTGATTCTCAAATCCAGTTTCTCTCAACTTTGTAATTGTTGAAACCTCATTATCAACATGACTCACCTTTTTTTTCTTTCTCGTTCCCAACGGCAGAAGCAATTAAAAATTACGACAATCAAAGCCTGGAGGCGAATCGGGTGGGGCATTTTTTATTTTCGTTTTTTTCCCCTCGAAATGACTCGAGGGGAAATGTGGGTAGTGAAGCTAAAGAATTAGAAGTTTTGCCGCCGCCTCACCCTCAAGAGAAAGGAAAGCGGGGTGAGGACGTTTGGTCTGACTAAAGACCAAAGCAGATGCTTAGAGTCGTAAGCATCGAGATGGTATCAATATTAAAGATGATAACATGCGACATTTTATAGCGCAGCCATGTAACCGTTTATCCGTATCGCTCTATGTGCTTCAATACGTTGGCAATCATGGCTCTCCGTGGCTTCCTGCCCTTTGTTTTTCACAGCAATACTTTCGCTTTGTGGTATTTGTTCAAGTATATCACACGTTGATTGCTTCGGCCTCTCACTTCTACAGCGTTTCTTGTCAATATTAAATTCTCGAAGCTTTCTTTCATCATTAAGTTTTTGAAAATGTTCAGTAAATAAAGTCATACACATGTAGACACATGCACACGCGCATACAAACACACACAAACACGCACAAACACTCACACATACAGAAACACATGCACACGCGCTCACAGACACACGCACAAACACTCACACATATATGTTTTCCAATCTTGTTGAATTATTTATTCTATATATATATATATATAACGCGGTTAGATAGGGTCTATACTAGTCAACACGGCACCAGACGTGACGACGCTCTCGGGTCGCTAGTCGTGATGGCTTCGACACAGTAACTGGTCCTCAAGTCGTCTATTACAACGATGTTCTTCCTCACCCACGCTGTGAACTTTGATCCTGAGGGAGGCATGTTGAAATCTTGCTAGCTGTCTCTTTACCAGGTTAACCAGACCAGACGCGTGCACAATTGGGCTAATAAGAACGGCAGCAAAAGTAAATCGAAGAACGCCTGAATGAGTTGCGGAAAAACTTTATATACAAAAATAAAACAACGACAAAAAGAAATAGAATATAACAGTCATCAATTTCTTATCCTTACAACAGAGCGAAATTTTTAAATTAAAAGGAATGTTTGTCTTCTCAACATTAATTCAAATTTTCGGTTGGCAACGTCTATCACTCCAATCGGAGTTTTCAGTTGTGACGATTCAAAATGTTTTATTAAAGCTTTCCACCGAAGCTTTACGGAAACTGCCGAAGTGGTCTTTGTGTGTGTGGATGTCGGCGGCGGTAAATTCGTCTTGTCTGCCTTAGATCAGCGCAGCACCGCAACTGAATTTGACTTTAACTCTTTCTCGGCTCTTTCTGTTTCTTTACATCTTCAGCCAGGACTCTATCGGAGGCGCGTTATTTGACTTTAACTCTTTTCGGTCGGTCGGTGACAGGCTTCTCTACGTTTCTTTACATCTTTAGTCAGGAAATCTATCTATCTATCTATCTATCTATCTATCTATCTATCTCAATCTGATCATATCTATCTATCTATCTATCTATCTATCTATCTTACACACATACACACACATGCAACAACAGTTCTTTATTAAAAAGTCTCTTCAAATAACTTGAAAAAGTTCTTTCTTTTCTGATAATTCTACGCATGCAATTTCAACAGAAAGTTCTTTATTAAAAACTCTCTTTAGAAAACTAGGAAAAGTTATTTTCTCACTTCTGATTGTGCCTATATTTTTTTTTTTCAAGCACTAACAAATCTAAGCATGCAATTTTAACAAAACGTTCTTTATTAAAATTCTTTTCTGTCAACCTGAAAAATAAAAATTTGGTGTATGTGTATGTGTGTGGGTGGAGTTTTTTTTTTTCTTCCATGACTTGTCCTTCTTGGACACTGTTCTTTTCTGCTCCGCTGGGGTTGGTTCCTCGGGAGAGTAGACTGTCTGGCAACTCCCTTTTTATATATTTTTATCAGTGCTACTTACCAAAATTACCTTCAATCAATTTCCTTTTAAATTTCCATTTTACTTCCACCATTACAGCAATGAATACTAAAGTGCCTATCACGGCTGACCAATTTATTATTATTTTGTTGCCATCCACTCAGACCATGCCTCTTCTCCGTTTTCGTTAATTAAGTATTAGTAGGGTGATTGTTTCAGACAAGCGTGCGTCGCCTTTTGCCCCAGAGGTCACGCACCGCCGCTACCACAACTGGCTGGTCTGTAGCACCGACTTACGATTTCCCACCATGACACGCTATCCGCCCGCCCACCCTATTCAACCACCGCTATTTTTATTCTTGCTATGCGTCTTCACTTAATTTGACTTCTAGTTTACGAAATTTCAGCTTCTATTCTTAGACTTCATCATGAGTTTGGCTCGCTATTCTCTTATTGGGTCCATTGTAATGGGTCGTTGTTCTACCCCCCTATCTTTCTTTTCTGATTCTTCATCTGCTTCGGAATCTTTAACTGTTCCCAGCCCTTCTGGCTTCACAGGGTCGCTCTCCCTGTTCTTTTCTTGACCTTTGGCTCACTCATTTCTTAATTAGCAATCTCAGCTAACTTTAAACCATGGGCATGAGCTCCCTTTGTTCAGCCAGCCATCTGGTCCCAAAATACATATTACACAGTACCAATTTTCCATCGCTTGTCCAGTTTTTTCTTCTTTCCAGTGAATTTTTGTAGTACTCAGGGTCTCCAACCCTAAATTGTAATCCCTGCCTACTGGCATTCACCTTGCTATTTTTCACCCTCTTTCAGGCCCTCGGGCTCTTTTTATTCTCATTATCAATTCTATCTGATTCAGCCACCACATCAAGTTTGACCGCCAACAGGTCCTTTACCTTAGCTTAAAGTTTTCAGGAGCTTTTTTTTTTAATCTAATATACAACTACCCTCTTTAAGCTCTCGCTTTTCTTTCTTTACTTTTAACTGTCATAAAGGCTTCGTTCACCAACAACATGGGAACTATTTCTGCCGCATTTACTACCTGGCTTGGGTTTATAAAAAATTCTATGATCCTTCCTCCACCTGGGATTCTTTCCTAGGTCCTTCTGCCTAGCTATCTCTTGATCCAAGTCGTGTGTATTAGACTGTTTAACTTTATTCCACACCCACTGGCTCTCTTTAGCCAGTGCTACCGCCGATTGTTCTTTTAGCTTCTCCCATGTCACCTGAGGATCATTTTCTAATAATCGGCCTATAAATTCGGACGGTTATGACTGTGAGCTCTGTACCTCCTCATTTTCTGTCATTTCTCCATTTCTCTCGGCGTTGGGAGAGGGGTATCTTATCCTCCTTTTCCCATTCACTTTCCATGCATACCGTCTCTCTCTCTCTCTCTCTCTCTCTCTCTCTCTCTCTCTCTCTCTGTGTGTCAGCCCGTAGATTAGTTGACTTTTATCTACGGCTGCTAACCAACTTTTTAGCTCCCTCGCGTCTCCCACAAAGCTCAGCACCCTTGGTCCCTCCAACAGACTCCTTAACTCTCCAGACGGTCTGTGTTGTATCTCGTCTCTCTCCGACCTGCCATTCCCTATTCCTCCCCGTGGTCGTCAGACATTTGAGCAATAACATTAGCAAGTAATAAAAACGAGAAGAAAATCGATTTACGGAAAAATGACAAGCAATAACAATTTCAGGGAGAAACCAAAAAGTGTCCTACCTACTTCCTCTCTCTCTCTCTCTCTCTCTCTCTTTCTCTGTGCGTTTTCGCGGTAACCCAGGGTCTATACCGGTCGCGGCAAGAGTTATAACGCCGAGAACGGAGCAGAAGGGAGCGGAAGAGTAGTGTTTTCGACACTACATTAATTCAATGTGACGACATTTCACAAATTTCTTTTCCCCGAAAGACCGTTTACGGAAACTGTCGAAGAGTGGTCTTTGTGTGTATGTGGATGACGGTGGCAGTAAATTCGTCTTATCTGCCTTAACTCAGCAACCCAACTGAATTTGACTTTAACTCTATCTCGGCTCTTTCTGTTTCTTTACATCTTCAGCCAGGATTCTATCTGAGGCGCGATATTTGGCTTTAACTCTTTTCGGACGGTCTCTACGTTTCTTTATATCTTTAGTCAGGAACGCTATCGGAGGCGACCGCCTCTGTCTGTACTGTCGTGGCTCCCTAGTTGGGAACCTTCTCTCCCTTTGTCGTTACATCTCGACTGGTCCCAAGACTCAGCTCCAACTCTGTCTGTTCGAGTGAGTGAGTGATTGAGCGTATCTCTGACACTGCTCCCGAGTGTCGAGCGAGTCAGTGAGTGAGTCTGAGTGTTCTTGGCTCTCTGAGGCTCTATTGTTATGCATGTCCCAGATTCTCTTAGGGGAGGCATGACAGACATGGGATGTCCATGCAAATCAAGTCTTTTGCCAATTAAATTACTCCCATCTCCGCACTTTGAGGTAGAGCTACACAAGAAGTAACAATATTTCTTAATGACATCATTTCTCTTCGTTTTCTTCCCTTTTTGATTACATCATTTATTTTTCCGACTTTAAATCTATTCTCAGGATTCAAAAATTTTGAGGATTTAACCTTACTTAACCTCATCAAAAGTTTGTGACAATATTGCGAAACAATATTCTAGCTAAAGCTTATTTTTCGGTTTCACCAGCTGCAAAAGCTTCCGCTTTATATCGCACAATGGCCGACAATATGATGGCCCGTTTGAGCTGTCGCTTACACCTGCAAAATGTTTTGATCACTTCACTTTCCAATTAGTTTCCAAGATTTTGCAATATATTTTTTTCACAATTTCTTAGCCGCACGCATATTGCAACCAACAATAAACAATTTTACTATCTATTAAGCTTATTTTTCTTCTCGAATCATATTGAAAATAATAATCTGCAGAATTAATAATACCACTAATAATAATTCCTTTCGCTCCGTCGTACTAGGGTTACATTTTTTTTTCATACAGAAAGTAGTGTTACAATAATCTTACGGCTCATAATGATATAAATACAGAAAATATTGGATTATAAATGGAAGATGGCCTTATGTTTTTGAGGAATTCCACAAATTTTAAAATTGATAAAATTAGAAAGTTAATATAATGAGTTTAAAAACCTAATTTTAAATATTACTATTAATGCATTAAAATTAAAATATTATTACTAATGAGATTTTCTACAAATACTTTCACGGCTTCTACTCCGATGAACTTAGCTCACTGGTGCCCCCTATATATGAATTTACTCGAGTCACAAGATTAGCAAAGTAGGTCCTACCCTTTTACGCTTAAACCAACAAGATGTAAATGCAAATTCTACTCCATCAGTTTCTTTTCTCGCACTTTCCGCCTGTGGAATTCCCTTCCATTTACTTGCTTCCCCGACAGCTACAATCTCCAAGAATTTAAATGTAAAGTCAATAGTCATCTCCTATCTCACTAACCTGCACCCTCTCTCTCATGCTCTTTTCTCCGTCCACTCCACTCTCATCAGCATTCTCATCCTTCTCTTACCCACTTCCTGACACCCCCACAACCCGTCACTCTTTCTTATAACTTTCCTGCAATGTAACCCCCCTGCAAAACAGTGGCAGTAAAATGTCTTGTTTATAAAAAAATACAATCGAAAAAAAAGTAAATTTCCTCAAAGTGACTTTATTTAATATATAATACATACCGACCATATAATACATACCGACCATATAAAAAAATACTAATCCTTTATATATCCACCCAAAATCTAATCATCTTCAATCCATTAAAAAACATGAATAGAGAATTAGTAGAAATTCTGCAAATGAAGATGTATTTAATATGAAGCGTAGGGAGCTGGTTAATTTTTCTTTGATTCGGCCTTATGTCAGACTTAATCGAACTCCCTACAGCTTACAAGTTTTATGCAGAAGTATCATCAGAAGATTTTTCATCATCAGAAGGTTGGTTGTCAGTTGGAATGTGTGGATTAGTTTAGAAGAGTGGAATAATGAAATATACATTTTGAATGTTAAAATAGAAATTAAAGGAGAAATACCAAAAATTCATAGAAATTAATGTTCAATGAGATATAATGATATATTAAATCTAAAGTCACTTTGAGGAAATTTACTTTTTTTTTATTGTAATTTTTTATAAACAAGGCATTTTACTGCCACTGTTTTGCAGGTTACATTGGAGGAAAGTTATAAGAATGAGTGACAGGTTATAGGGGTGTCAGGAAGTGGGTAAGAGAAGGATGACAATACTGATGAGAGTGGAGTGGACGGAGAAAGGAGCATGAGAGAGAGGATGCAGATTAGTGAGATAGGAGATGACTATTGGCTTTTACATTTAAATTCTTGGAGATTGTCGCTGTCGGGGAAGCAAGTAAACGGAAGGGAATTCCACAGGCGGAAAGCGCGAGAAAAGAAGCTAATGGAATAGAATTTGCTTCTAGCCAGGATTGAAACCAGACCGAATTGATAAGTCGGCGATTTTACCTCTGAGCTATGGGCGCTAAGTAGTGGAAGAATGGCTTTAGCGAATTGTATACAGTATGGATACAGATATATGTGGAGATTTTCAAATATTTCAAAATATTTCAGTTAAAACTGTGTCGTGAATTGCCATGATTGATCTTGGTGAAAAATAATAAACTTGTTTCTCGTTATCTTCTCCATGATTTTGAATTCATGATTTTCTTTTCCTACATTGGTCGACAACCATGGCTAGAGAGTGTGATATGCTTTTCTATACAAATGTTCTCCGAACTTTTTCATTTAACCAAAATTTGATCGACTTTTTTTCAAAGTTAATTTATGCAACATAAGTGTAAATAATGATACCCACTCCCCATCTAAGAAATTCAGTCAGAAATTAAATTTAGGCAGAAATTAATCGACATTTTTCAGAGGTCATTAGGGAACATATGAAGCTCCCTCTGTCATTAAATTATTTTTCTCGTGGTAGCAAATCACATCATACGTACAAAAATGATTTAATAGAAAATACTCAAAAATCTTTTTCAAAAAACAAAAAGATGCAACGTTTCAACATTAAAAATAGTAAAATTAGGAAAGAGTATTTAATAAAAAAAGAAAGAAAGAAGATAATACAATATTCCACTCGTTGTTATCAAAGCTCATGACCATCAAAAACATTGTGGCCACTTCTCTAGGATTCACGCAGGATTCCACCTGTCGATAATTGCTTACCTTCAGTTCTTGGTCAACCAGAGAATGTCAGGCACCGCCGAATATCTGCTTTGATCAAAATACCTGATTTTTTCCGGGTTTTTAAACACTCTCTCCTCATCACACAGAACCTGGGGCTGATGTCCCCGTGAGCCACACGTCTGATATCCTTTATCTTCAGTTGCTTGACAATGCTACTTATCGACTTCTGTTCCCGACTGATGATGTCTTTAATCAGCTGGATAAACTTCACTCTCCTTCATGACGTCTAACCGCTTCGGAGGTTTTTTTTTTTCATTAATACGCGTTTCCTACACATCCCCTGATTCTTATACCTGAGCAGAAAGGGGCTAACAACATTCAAGATGCTATCTCTCTCCGAATCGCCACAAAGTCTCTTTTCATTCCCACATTACAATCGGCTATCTGAATATTCTCATCTTAAAGCGAGATATTGACATTTGCTACATTTTATAACATTATGTTAAGTCGTTTTCATTTATGGACCGCATCAGGGCTGCATTTTTAAACACCAGACGCACCACACATTTTAAAATTAACCAGAATGTTTTTATGTAGCAAGATTGTCATGGTAACGATTTTTTCTTAATTTGTCAGTTGTTCTGACGATGCTTTTAATGAACGAAATCTTGACAAAATAATACAAGTTCTGAACATACAACTCGTTACTTTAAACTCCATACTTCCTTAGTTTCGGCCGAGAAAGTTTCAAAATAACATTAGGTTTAAAGCCCAGAGGAACAATCCTTCAAGCATAATCTATCCTTCGAGGGTGAGGAGTGTCTGAGATCATTACTCGGCGTCTCCCAGCAATCCTTCCACGTTCTCTCCGTTAAACCTACATTAAACTGACCTTGTGTCACATGTGGTTGCGACGTGGGCACACTGCGAAAATCTTTCTTATATCTTATTTCTGATATCTTATATGTCATTTTATATATATATATATATATATATATATATATATATATATATATATTCTTTGTAAACGAGTTATTACGCGACCTAGGTTTCTACCATGTGGTGTCTTCAGGTGATTTGCAATAACTGATTTTTAAGAACGCTCACATAAGCTTAGTTTAGTTCTGATCTTTTTGATGAAAAGAAAAATATCTATGAAGATACACTAAAAAATCTGGCCATTAAAAAAGATTTTACAAACAGACAAATAAAAAACGATATTAGAAAACGGAACATTATCTGGTTCCACCCATCTTTTAATTTAGAGGTAAAGACCAAAATAGGACGAATATTTTTTAAAACTGATAGAGAGACATTTTCCAAAAGAATCGGAACTAAACAAAATTTTCAACAGAAACACAATCAAACTAAGTTATAGTTGCACTCGTAATTTAGATAGTTTCATAAAAAAATAAAACGCCAGAAAATTAGATAGCAAAACCACTGACAAAACAAAACCACTGACAAAGGATACAACTGCAGGGACAAAAATAAATGTCCACTTCAAGGACTTTGCAACAAAAAAGAAATCATTTTGTGAACATGAAAGGGCGACTAGCGGCGGCTCTGGAAAAAAGAGAGTTCGTTTGTGTCTGGCTTGCAAAGCAGTAATCTGTTCCAAAGAAAGAAAATAATAATAATACTCACCTCTGTCTTAATAATCCACCTTCAGCTCATTCTAAAGGAAAAAAGAGAGGAGGCCCTCGAGGGGAATTTTTATAGACCGAGGAAATGGATTATGGGTAGAGAAATGGATTATAAAACTGACCGACCAAGTTCACTCGGGGATTTCAGTGGCGTCAATTTCTTGGCGTGAAGCTGACGCAGAGAGACGCAGTGAAAAGGAGGAAAGTGGAGTAGGAAGAGGAAGAGGCGTAGCAAGAAGCCAGCTGGGAGAGCGTTAAATTGAAATCCAACGGTCTGCGGTTCGATCCCTGGTTCTGCACTCACTAGAAGAAAGTGTGCAACAAGCTATTCCGGCGTAATGGGGGACAGGTTCGACCTGAAATTGATTCCAGAGTTCAGTGGCTCGACCCCAGTACTTGACTGGGTGGAAAAAGTGGAACTGCATTGTCTCTTGTCTGGTGTCAAAAACATTGAACATGTGATTCCTCTGCGTTTGTCCGGTGGGGCTTTCGCTGTGTATCAACAGCTCAGTGCTGAGGAAAAACAGAATTATGAGAGGATCAAGGCAGCCCTATACAAAGCGTTTGCTATCGACCCCGCCACTGCCTGGGAGCAATTTGAGGCAAGACAATTACATCCTGGCGAAACTGTGGACGTATATTTGGCCGAGCTGACGAAGTTGACGGTGTTGTTCGGTGGGCTGCCCGAGCGGGCCTTGGCATATAAATTTCTGGCGGGGCTCCCAACCGGAGCAAAACAGCTCCTGCGGGCGAGCTCAAACATAACCTCGTTGCCCCTTAATGACCTGGTGGACCGAGCCAGAACCGTGATGAAGGATAATTCCGAGCTGAGAGATCCGGTAATCGCCGCTGCACAATCCACACCGAGTGATGATAAACCGTCTCAGGGCCTTAGCCCGCGTGGTGGGGTCGTGTGTTATAGGTGCGATGGCCAGGGCCACATTGCAAGGAACTGCAGACGGCGACCGACAGCTGTTCGCTGCTACCGGTGTAATGAAACCGGACATATGGCCCGGGATTGTGCGGGAAACGGGGCCGGGGACAAGGTGCCGGCGTCGACCTTTCCCCAAAGCAGAAATTAGAGGCGCTTCCGATCATTCAGGTATATGTCAACGAGACATTGTGCTCAGCACTCCTCGACTCCGGGTGCTCCCGCACCATAGTGTTCGTAGACCTCTGCCACACTTGGAAGGAGAAGGGTGTCAGGGTAACCACCATCAGTGGAGAATCGCGGACATGTTGCGGGGTGGGTGCGATAAACATCCGTACAAGAACAGGAAACTCAGCCAACGTCGAGGCGCTAGTAGCGCTCAAAAAACCACTGAACTTTGACCTGCTTCTAGGCTATGATGCCATCAGAGCCCTAGGTGGTGTTCACATAACGCAGACGGGGGAAGTGCAGTTTCAAGAGAGGACCCCAGTGTGCGCAGCGCTGAGGATCGACCAGCCAGACTTTAGTGTCGAATTTGACCAGCACCAGAAGGCTTGGACCGCCTCATGGAAGTGGTCGGGAAATCAGCAGCCAGCAAAATTGCGGAACGAAGTAGCCGAGTACCATGTGCCCGACCAAATAAGGCCTGCATACGAAGAGGAGCTTCGTGAATGGATCAAGGATGGCTGGTTAATTCCTTACCCCTATGAGAAACTTGGACCTCCCAAAGGTTTGATCCCGCTGATGGCGGTTACTCAGCACAACAAAGCAAAAGTGAGGCCAGTGATGGACTACCGCGAACTAAATGCGCATGTTGATGCATTTACGGCAGATGCTGATGTTTGCGCCAGCAAGCTACGAGAATGGCGCCAGCAGGGTTCCAATGTGTCCCTGCTGGATCTAAGAAAAGCGTATCTGCAGATCCGGGTCAGCGAAACGATGTGGCCGTTTCAGACGGTGGTGTTTGCCGGCAGAAGGTACTGCCTTACCAGACTGGGCTTCGGGCTGAACGTGGCACCCCAAATAATGAAGACCATAGTCAACGCTGTGTTGTCACAGCAAGAAACAATGAAAGAGGGGACATCGACGTACCTTGATGACATATACGTGAACGAAGACGTTGTATCATCATCACGCGTAAGGACCAAACTGGCCGAGTTTGGCCTGATTTGCAAGGACCCGGAACATTTGGAGGATGGCGCCCGTGTCTTGGGCCTGAAAGTTCGAAAGGAGCGGGGGACTTTGAAGTGGGGGGCGCGGAACTGCAGTTCCTGAAGTACCCGAAGTCTTTACGAGACGAGTGGTCTTCTCCCTGTGTGGAAAACTTGTGGGGCACCTACCAGTGTGTGGATGGACTCGTGTAGCAACAGGCACCATAAAAAGGAGGGCAAGCGCAGTCACCAAAGACTGGGATGATGAAACGACGGACGATCTGTTGGTTCGCATGGTGAAGGAGACCATCGCAAGGGTAAAGCAGGATGACCCCGCAAAGGGAGAATGGTGTGTGCAGGGAGACGAATTGAGCGTGTGGGTGGATGCGAGCTCTGTGGCGATTGGTGTGCTGCTTGAGGAGAACGGAGCTGCGATTGAGGACGCCTGCTGGCTGCGACCGACGAATGACGCTGCTCACATCAACCTGGCAGAGCTCGATGCGGTGACGAAAGGCATTAACCTGGCACTCCAGTGGAAAGTCAAGAAATTACACATACACACAGATTCGCTGTGCGTGTACCACTGGATATCAAACACACTGACAGGTAAGGCCAGGGTGCGCACCAAGGCGGCCAGCGAGATGCTGATCAGACGGAGGTTGGAGACCATAAGAAAGCTAGTAACAGAGTACAATCTGTCTGTGGATGTGGTACTTGTCACCTCAAACTGCAACCTCGCTGATAGGCTCACTCGGGTGCCTCAGAGATGGATTGATGCCGTGAAGAAAGAAGCTGGGCCAGTACCGTTACTATGTGCTGCCTCTGTGGAGGCGGCAGACAAAATCAGGGAAATACACCACGTCAGTGGGCACCCCGGAGTGAGACGGACATGCTATTTTGTACAATTGACCAATCCGTCAGTGTCAAAAAGTGCAGTGAGAGCGGTGGTCAAGGAATGCCAAACATGCCAGTCAATCGACCCCGCCCCAGCGAGATGGCGGAGGGGTCGGCTGGGAACAGACATGACTTGGAGCCGACTGGGTATGGACATAACCCATTATGGCAGCCAGCACTTCCTCACACTGATAGATTGCGGACCGACGAGGTTTGCGATCTGGCGCCCGTTGGCACGCCAGGACTCCTCCAGTGTCATCCGTGAATTGGAATCCATATTTTACGAAAGGGGGCCGCCTGAAGAGATCCTCACGGACAACGATACTGCCTTCTGCAGCGTAGAATTTAGGCGTTTTGTAGACGAGTGGGGGATCAGGCTCAGACACCGATGTGCATATGTGCCGAGTGGCAACGGCATAGCAGAGCGGTGCCACCGAAGCGTGAAGAGGACCGCGGCCAGGAAGGCGTGCACTATTGCAGAAGCGGTCTATAGATATAATGCAACACCGAGGGATGCTGTGACTGCTGTGAGCGCACCCGCCAATGCAATCCATCGCTACCGAGTGCGCATCAAGGGCATTGACGCGCGTCTGCCTGATCGGCGGGGAACAAGAGGGCCGTATGAATTAGGGGACACCGTCTGGGTGAAGCCTCCCAATAGCCGGTGCACCACCAGTTTTCGAAGGGGACGAATCACCGGCATCGTCAGTGAGCAGGCCGTGCTGGTTGATGGTACTCCACGCCATGTGAGGGACATTCGGCCCGCCCTGAATACGAATTCGTTGACAAGTAGCGGCAGTGGTGAATCATCCAATGACGAACTGTGGATTCGACCTACGCCCCGCGAGTCTGATGGTCCGACTGCGAACCCCGACGCTGTTGCCGATAATTCCGATGCCACTTCTGAGAGCTCAGATGAAGAAATCCAGACAATCCCCCTTCGTAGGAGTGCCCGCAACAAGCGGCCACGTCCGCCTTGCCACATGTGTGGTCTTGAGACCAGGGGGGAGTGTGAACATGAAAGGGCGACTAGCGGCGGCTCTGGAAAAAAGAGAGTTCGTTTGTGTCTGGCTTGCAAAGCAGTAATCTGTTCCAAAGAAAGAAAATAATAATAATACTCACCTCTGTCTTAATAATCCACCTTCAGCTCATTCTAAAGGAAAAAAGAGAGGAGGCCCTCGAGGGGAATTTTTATAGACCGAGGAAATGGATTATGGGTAGAGAAATGGATTATAAAACTGACCGACCAAGTTCACTCGGGGATTTCAGTGGCGTCAATTTCTTGGCGTGAAGCTGACGCAGAGAGACGCAGTGAAAAGGTGGAAGGAGGAAAGTGGAGTAGGAAGAGGAAGAGGCGTAGCAAGAAGCCAGCTGGGAGAGCGTTAAATTGAAATCCAACGGTCTGCGGTTCGATCCCTGGTTCTGCACTCACTAGAAGAAAGTGTGCAACACATTTACAAGGCAAAAGTACATGACTTAAATGGCCAAAATAAAATATATTTGGGTTCAACCAAAGACACCTTTAAGGTGGTTCAATCACAAGTCTACTTTCAAAATAGAAAACTTAAAAAACTGTACAAAATTGGCTAGCCAAGTATGGAAATTAAAATCAAAATATGGAAAAGACCCAGACATAACGTGAAGTATTGTAATAACAGCCAAGCCTTACAACGGTGACAAAATATGTTGAGTGTGCCAAGAAGAAAAGTTAGAGATTATGCTATTCCCAAACAAAAACGAACTGCTGAATGAAAGAACGGAAATTATGACTAAGTGTAACCATACTAAAAAATACCTCTTAGGTTCATACAACCATGGATGAAAACGCCATAATTCCTTGTAATTTTAAAAATTGTGCGTTCAAAACTTCCCTACCACGTTGGCGTTCTTAAAAAAAACCGGTAAACAGTTAAATCAGCTACTGCAAATCGCCTGAAGACACCACTCATAGTAGAAACCTTGGTCGCGTAATTACTCGTTTATAAATGGAATATATATATATATATATATATATATATATATATATATATATATATTAAGCAATTAAAGAAACAACCACTCACACGTACACTAAAAACAATAAGCAATAAAAATTCTAAAAGTAAATCAAATACCTGCAAAATAAAAATAAAAAGGAAAAATAAACAAAAAAGAAGAAGACTTTGAAGTTTTCATGAACCTGCGCAGTTAAAGTCACAAATTCTTTGTTTATCAACGCTCTATTTCCACCACAATATCGAGTACTTTACGATTAAAAAAAACTGTTTGCCAAAATACATTTTATCGGTAAGTCTGTTATGTACCATTCGTGATCCACTCTTGGGCGATGATGTAAAGAAAGAGACATGACTGACAGGGTAGAAGATTTTCAAACAGTAGATTGCCATTACATTCTGCGGTTGTCTGATTGCCACCTAAGGCTCCAGAACCCAATCTGTCCAGTTATTTGACTCATAAATGAAGGGAAGAAACAGATTAATACCTTTCCCAAGAGTATTTATGGTATGTTATGGCTATCACTGCTGGGTTGGTACTTTCGCCTAAACATCCAAAACTTGTTGAGTAGCTTTCGCCGCTGAAATAAATAGGCAAAGAGAAAAGGAAAGATACAGAGACACTAGAGGGACAGTTTGGACACTGATTTTATTGTTGGTTCCAACGACCTCTTGTTGGGGAAATTCCTTCCCGAACAGTTTGGCACGTCTTTACCATCCAAAGTCCAACAGAGAAAGAGATCGAGTTTATTTTTGGCACCAGGAGACCTCTCATTTTTGCGCATGCGTCAATTGTCTTCCCTGTCAGAGGACTCATGGGAGATTTTTATGTTTATTTTATTTCGTACTTTTATTTTATTTTGTATTTTTATTTTATTTCGTAGTTTTTATTTGATTTCATATTTTTATTTTATTTAGTGTATTTTATTTTATTTTGTATTTGTATTTAATCCCTACATATTTGAACATAAGAAACCACTGAAAAAACAACCTTGGCGCTAATTATTATCACAATTATCTATATATATATATATATATATATATATATATATATATATATAGATAATTGTGATAATTAATCTCACTGTTTATGGAAAACAAAAAAAAACGAATACGAAACGTGTTTGTAACACGTGTACTCACTAAAAACAACGTTTATAGCAATATATATATATATATATATATATATATATATATATTTGTATTTTTTTGTTTTCCATAAACAGTGAGATTAATCGCATCCAGACTAGAAAAAGTACTCCTAAAGATAAATCGTGCATTCCGAAATGAATCGAAACTATATCCCTTTTTCCCATCAACCCCTATAGGCTAAAGAATGCTGGTACGTACTTGGCCACGAAGACTTGACAAAGAAAGGTTTGAATTTCCTGTTGAAGGAAAGAATATTTCTTGTTGGAACTTCTAAGAATCTAGACACTGTCAGATTCATTTCCGGACAGGGAAAGAAAACAACTTGAATTATTTTGAAATGAATCTTATCATCCGACATTATTTCTTTTTACAATAAACCTTATTTTTAATGAGTACGCATCTTGGAATTGCTATTTCTCTATTGTTTTGTTTTGTTTTGTTTTTTTTTTTGTTTTTTTGTTTTTGTTTTTCTGTTCTTGCTGGGTTTTTTTTAAACAATGAAATTAGTAACAACTGTCTTAAAGAAGACCAGCTTAAAAAAATTTTATTTCAAAATAATTAATGTTAATACGAAAATGATAAGGATATATATACAGAAGTTCTGAGAGATGTTCGCTCCTTAAATATGCAATTCATATGTTACTTCGTTAGATGATCTACGGTGACCAAATTTGTGGCGGCACACATTGCCTAGAGAAGTGGTTTTCCTAATGGAAAAAAATGATACAGGTTCAATTCCTGTCAAAACGCACATTTTTCTTGCTATTCATCTTGATGTTCTCGACATCTAAAAGAGGATCTGCAATATAATCGATCTTGATTTAGCAGCCCACCTTCACTTATCGACTTCATGTGGCTTCTATCTGTCTTTTCTACAAGTATTTTCATGGCAACTGCTCGGATAAGGTTTTTTCCCTGGTTCCTCGACCACATGTATTTACGCGTGCTACTTGATTGGAATTGAGGTCCCACATTTTTAACGTCAAAAAGTTAAATGTAACCGCCTCTTCTACTCTAAGAGTTTCTTTCTTCGCATTTCCTGCATGCGGAACTAACTTCCGTTTACTCGCTTCCCTTATACCTACAATCTCCAAAATTTGAAATGCAAAAGTTTATATGTTACATAACAGCACTTTAAACATCTGGCTAACATTTAAATTTGAAAAATTTTAGCCTGATGAGGAGTTAAAAATATTCACTAAGAAGAAAATGCACTAAAAATGTGTTATGTTTTTTAAATGTATTTTTGACAATAGACCTAAAACCAGGATCATACATACTGATCATTAATTTACATTTAAGATGACTGATCATCTTAAATGTAAATGTCTCACAATACCGTATACGAGCTAATAGAGAAGGAAACAGATTTACGCAAACCTGACTTTATTTAAAAGCAACATTTTCTGCTTGTCGGCTCTGATAAGGTAATTTAACATATTGCCCCTCTTAATTGCACATGTTTCAACGTATTTAATCTTACACACAACTTTGTCTTTTCTTCTGACTAGAAGGCACCAAAACTAACACAGATTGGCGAAACTCGCTGTTAAAAAGCTTTCCTACTTTGTATATTGTATCGCTGGCTTTTCATTTTGCGATAACCACTGTCTTTTCCATGTTTGACATGCAAAACCCATTTTTCATCATCTGTAACTACAGATGTACGATTTAAAGGTTAGCAGTTCAGATTAAACAGCTGCGAAAAACGTTGGAACGTTGTGTTCGATTCTCAAGCGAACGACTCATTTTTTTTTTCATAAGAAAACCGAATTCCTTCTCTGCTACTTTTTTCAAATAAAAGATTAAAATTTCATATAAAGAACAACCCGTCCTGTAGAAGAAACAATAGACTAATTGTAGATGCAGTTTCCAAACATTCAATTTTGCTCTGCGTTGGTTGGTTGATACATAAAATATAAGCGGAGAAATATCCAGTTGATGTCTGAAGACGTCCATATACACACATACACACACTCATATATATATATATATATATATATATATATATATATATATATATATATACGTATATATATATGTGTGTGTGTGTGTGTGTGTGTGTGTGTGTGTGTGTGTGTGTGTGTGTGTGTGTGAATAAAAGGATATGGAGCAAATGCGAAACCTTCATAAATTTGACATGTTTCGTTTTTATTTAATCTTCATCAGAGAATGGAATATGGAAGAGAAAAGAAAATTCGAGTAGTTTTAGTTTTTGTTTTTTTGGGTTTTTTTAATCATGTCACCCCAAGCAAGGAATTCCACTGCCACTATAGCGCAGGGGGTTACACAGGGCGATAGACGAGTTAGGATGTACATAGGGGGAGAGTTGGGAAGAATGGGAGGGTTAGTGTGTTAGGCGGTGTCTATTGACCTTACATTTAAACTCCTGGAGGTTATAGCCGTCGGTGAAGCAAGCATGCGGAAGGGAATTCCACAGGCGGAAAGTGCGAGAAAAGAAGCTGTTGGAGTAGAAATTGCGGTTACATTTCATCGGCTTCACTGTAAAAGGGTGGGACCTAGTTGCCAATCTAGTATCTCGTGCGAACTCACACCTAGGGGGCACCAGTGATTTAAGTTCATCAGAGCAGAAGCCATGAAAATATTTATAGAAGAGGCACAGGGAAGCCACGTCACGCCAGTGAGAGAGTGACTTCAGGCGGTCAGCTAAGTCGGTATCAATCACATTAGAGATTCTTCGCTGTTTTTTGTTTGTCTTTGGTTAAGCAGATCTCACGCGTATCTGTCCTGTCAAGCAACGTTCAATTATATAATTCGTCTATATGGTCTATGTGGGATTCCGTTGATAATGAGCATGCATGTGTAAGTGTGTATGGTTGAGCGTCGAGTAGGCGTTTTCATCTCTGTCAAGCGGTAAATTAACCTAGTGAGCCAATAAACCCACCAAGGTTTCACCTAAACGGATCTTATTCTGCTCTGCTTACGTATTGAGCGCTTTTTTTAATTGATTACTCATCTAGGGTGTTTTCTTTGGGCCTCTTTACTGCCTCGGTCCAAATCATGTGCTTAGCTCTTTCTTTTTTTACAACCATTTTTTCCTTCCGCGTAAATGCGCAGAGGGTTTTTCGAAACGAGTATAGTGATAAGTTTGCATATATATATATATATATATATATATATATATATATATATTCAAGTATGTTTGGTTAAAGAACCTGGATATATTTAGGTATATTTTTATTTTAATCCTCTCGAATTCACGGGTTAATTTCCTAATATTGTTATATTGTTTTTCTCATTTCTTTTTTTTTCTAGGGACTTTCAATCTTATCCAACATCATCTTCAGGGGCGAATAGCTAAGATAAAATTAGTGTAGACACCTATGAACGCACTTCGTTATAGTTAATTCAAAAGTTTGCGTTATCTAAATCAGTTAATTTAATTTTTATTTGTAAATTTTTAAAAACTTACAATCTACGTATTTTAAAAGATTGCTGTTATAATTGCAAATTTTTATTACAGAGATTACGATTTAGGTATTTTCATACCTTGCTGTTATAGACATTTTAAAACATTGTCGCTATATTCATAATTAATATTATTTAGTATCGGTTGCATTTGTCAAAAATTTGAAGTTTTTGCTTTTTATTTTCATAACGAAAAATATTTATATTGTTAGTTAATATTTCTCCGGAGCAGTGAAAGATGGACATGGCAAAAAAAAAATCCCTTCCAAGCTTCTAACAAAAAAATTAAAAATAGCTGCCAAGGAGCTATGTAACCATACTCATATAATTTTTTAAAAATCTAATTATAATTCAAAATTACGACAAATAGTCGACGGTCACACAAAACAAGTGAGGTTTTTGAGACACGTAATAAAGACGCTGCCGCACGCCGACTCCGCCGCCATAGAAAACAACAACGATATGTGCGTTGTGGTGCAGTGGATATCGGCTCGGAACGAGAAATCGGGGAGCAGAGTTCGAATACCTGTTGAATTTATTGCATTCACTTATGCGCAAATGCCCTTGGGAAAGGTATTAATCTGTCTGTTCCATCCAGTTATGGGTTAAATAACAGGACAGAGTGGGTTCTATAGCCTTGGCTGGCAACCAGTCTACCGCAGAAAGCAATGGCAACCTACTGCGGGATAATCTTCTGTCCAGTCAGTCATGTCTCTTTTGATCATGATCACCCAAGCGTGTTTCACGTATGACATTTAACTGACTGAATGAAGAATGGGAACCGAGTTCGAAATCCAGTTGAATTCCTTGCATTCACTTACGCACAAATACCCTTGGAAAAGATAGTAATCCGTTTCTTCCCTCCAGTTATGGGTTAAATAACAGGACAGATTGTGTTCTATAGCCTTGGCTGGCAACCAGTCTGCCGCAGAAAGTCATGGCAACCTGTTGAGAGAAAACCTTCTGCCCAGTCAGTCATGTCTCTTTTGAGACATGATCGCCTAAGCGTGTATAAGCGTGGCACTTAACTGACTGACTGAATGAGGAAGGAGGGCTGGAAGAAACTGATACCCACGAAACGGATAAAGGTAAAGAGAGACGGGGAAGCAGTGCAAGAGCTGGATGGTGATGCGAGGTCTGTAAGATATATCAAGAGGAATTATATTAATAGCAACAAGGGATAGGGGCAAGTGAAGATCCACGATCGCTTACGTCCTGAAAGAAGAAGAAGAAGAAGAAGAAGAAGAAGAAGAAGAAGAAGAAGAAGAAGAAGAAGAAGAAAACTTAGATGATGATGTGTATGTGACGTAATAGGTAAATGTACAGTGTAGCTGTGCCAGCCAGGGGATGGGAAGGGGATTTAACACCGTTTGATTACAAAATGACTAGCGCTCTAACATGTCAATAACTCTATGTTTTCCTTGATTACAACAACAACCAGGAATTCGGACCGATATAAATGGCACGTGAAAACTTTGGCAACCCGAAAATGAACCAACAAGACTTCACGTGATCGAAGATAGAAAAGCAGTACTTCGAATCACATTCAAACTTAATAGTGTGTGCTTTTCAACCCATCACTCAACGCACGACATTTGTGCACACAGAATTTCTATGAAGATCCTTAGTAATCGAATAATAAAGATACTATCTTTGCCGCCTTATAACCGCTTATTGTATTCTTTGTAACTTTAGTTTTCATGAGGTTATTCTGGAGGAAACATTTGGTAACTCGCTATTTACGAGTAATAATATTCCGGTATCTTCGCGTAAAATCAACGTATTAAACGAATCGTCGGAATAATACACAATAATGCTCACAGAATAATTCTCTCGGGTAATTCACTCAGAAACAATTTCTTCAATGACGCACAACACCGTAAAGATGTACGACACAGAACCCACTCAGACTTCTGAGTGCTTTATATACTAAATATTTATGGTCACGTGTCCCAGTATTCAAAGGTTACATTTGTTGCCACGTGTCGGTATCGACACTTTTATCCTGCATAACAGTATTTTAAATGAATCAAAGTACATTGCCATGGCTCCTGAGCGAAACTATGGCTTTCAAATGGTTGCTCATCTTCTGTATTCTCCCGATTTGACTCTCATGTGTTCTCTAACATGAACAACTACTTGAATGCGAACCAGTACCACATTGATTTTTTCGGCCAACAGGAGGAAGTGTCTTCTTTGAACGGTCAGGTATCAGTGGGAAACTAACATAGCCTCGCCTGGTCTGATGAGTCACATTTGCAATTCTTCTAAGTTTATTTGTAGAGGAGTCTATATGAAGTTATAAATTCAACTTCTAAGGAGGATGTGGTGCAAGCTGATATTGTGTTGACTCTGATCTGTTGGAATTCGCAAGAAAGAACAGCGAAAGTTGCAAGCCATTTACGACTACTTTTGCTCGTCACCTTCTTCATTGTTAATAGTTTGTTCCAGAATGTTAACGTAACTGGCTATCGAGCGCAAGGGACAAAAATGATTTCAGAAAAACTCGGCTTACTCTCAACTCATTCTCTTGTTCGCCAGATTCAGTTCCCGTTGAACATATATGGAACATGTTGCAGATCTTTAGTGAGATAATCAAAAGAAACAGGATTCAGTTACGGGCAAATCTGGACTGTGCTTGGATAGTCAGTCAGATAATTGCCATACATGATAGACTCTTGGGCGATCATGTCTTGAAAGTCACATGACTGACTAGGCAGAAGATTTTCCCACAGTACGTTGCTATTGCTTTCTACGGTAGGCTGGTTGCCAACTAAAACTATACAAACCAATTTGTCCTACTATTTAACCCACAGCGGAAGGGAGAAACGAAGGATTAATAACTTTTCCATAGGTATTTGCGCGTAAGTGAATGCAATAATTTCGACTGAAATAAAACTCGACTGTCTTATTTCTCGTTCCGAGCCGATATCCATTACACTACAATGCAAATCAAAAAGTTATACTCATTCATAAACTCAAGATCTTCGTACCGTCCATACTATGTCATGTAGCAGCCGTTATTCTAGCTAATGGAGGAATTATACGTTATTGGTTAATTTTTTAGACTTCAGTTTATATGCGATTAATAAATCAGAATTCTTCTAGTAAAAATTATTCTTTATGTTATTAGAAATTTCTTTAAACTTCAGTTTGTATTTCGTTTTCAATTCCCTTTCGACTCTGCGGAATTCAACCATCTTGGATTGCTTCTCTCGTTCCTTCCTTCGTTCCTTCCCACATGCAATATTTCGTTCATCCATCTTTCCTGCTTTCCTTCCCATAATTCCTTATCACCTTCTCTCTCTCTCTCTCTCTCTCTCTCTCCATCCTACCCCCTTCCTAACGGTTTTGCCTACTTTTTTCCTGTTCCAGGTATTTTTTTATTAATGTTTACCATTCATTTCTGTAATTTCTGTTTTGTTTAATTGTCTTTAAATTTAAATGCTTTTAAACCAATCTTCATTATTGTTGTTCTCTATTTCTATAGTGGACGTGTGTTGTGGTGCAATGGATATCAATTCGGAACGACAAATCGGGATGTCGAGTTTAAATTCCAGTTGAATCGGTTGCATTCACTAATGCACAAATACTCTTTGAGAAGGCATTAATCCGTCTCTTCTCTCCAGTTATGGGTTAAATAATAGGACAGATTCGGTTCTATAGCCTTGGCTAGCAACCAGTCTATTGCAGAAAGTAACGGCAAACTAATGCGGGAAAATCTTCTGCCCAGTCAGTCACGTTTCTTTCGAGACATGATCGCCCAAGTGTGTATCACGTATGGCACTTAACTGACTGAATGAATATAATAGTTTTAAGCATGATTACGGTTTCTACTGGGCATAAAGTGGAGGGTCAGTTTTATATGGTTATGAAGTAATAAACTGATCTCCTACTACTAATTACTGTTTAATAATATATTTTCCCCCCTCTAGCTATAAGTAAAAAAACAGGACAGATTGGGTTCTATAGCCTTGGCTGGCATCCAGTCTACCACAGAAAGCAATGGCAACCTACTGCCCAGTCAGTCATGTCTCTTTTGAGACATGATCGCCCAAAGCGTGTGTCACGTGTGGCACTTAACTGACGGATTTTTCAAGATTCAGTTTTAATTTCTTGAAGACGATTCGGTTTCTTCTTTTCAACTTTCACTCAGGAGTTCATCTCTTTTCCTCTTCTTTCTTGTCCCATTTTATCTTTCTTCTTATAGTTTCTCTTTCTTTTCTTTTCTATTCATTTTTTTATTACTTCGTTAACTTTCTTGTTCAAACGAACGAAAGAATAAATTCATATTCTTTATTGTCCTTATTATAGATTTCTTTTTTTTTCTTATCTTTCCTTCTTCTCTTCTTTCTTTTGCAATGAGTTTTCAGTTTGTTCGTTCATATTCTTTCCTTCTTCTCTTCTTTCTTTTGCAATGAGTTTTCAATTTGTTCGTTCATATTCTTTCCTTCTTCTCTTCTTTCTTTTGCAATGAGTTTTCAATTTGTTCGTTCATATTCTTTCCTTCTTATTTGCCTATTCACTCGCTTTCATCTTTTCTTCATATCATTTTTCTTTTATTTCTTCGACTTTTTCATTCACTTTCACTTCATCCTATGGTAGTGTGTGTGCGCATGCGTGCAATACAACCTTCAAGTTCTTATCCCCCACCCCACCACTCTCATCGTCTACTTTCCATTGCACGACAGCACCGCCGCCTCCGCCACTACTCATATAAGCCAACAAAAGAACTCCGCTCTTGTCAAGAGACGGGGAAAGGTTTTTACAATGGAATGAAACTCGTCGTTCCTTCCATTGTAAAAACCTTTCCCCGTCTCCACCTACATAACCATTTGCTTCCCTGCGAGGACTCTTTCTTTCACTTGCAAACCTAACAACACCTGAAATCACTTCACTGCAAATCAATGCGCAACGAGTCTGTAAGCGAAAAGAGAAAGAAACGAAGGAAAAGATGGAAAAGGAAAAGAAAATTTTTTTTTTTTTTGGTGCTTGATATTCAAAAATTCACTCTTTTCTTTTGTGTTGATTTTTGTTTGTTTGTATTTTCTTAGAGATGAGAGTTTGTTTCTTTTTTTTTTTTTTTTACATTTTCCGCCATTTACAGAATATTGTCAGAAAGGTTTTATATTCAAGGAAAAAAAATCTGGCAATTGAGCAAATGAGGTGATAAAAACGTTTCTTCTTGAATTTCTCAGCGAAAATCGACTTTCAACCTTGACTGTGAAAAGGTAGCAAAATTTATCCTTGAATTTTGTCATTCGTTTTTCTCCTCGGACGTTAAGATTTTAAAAAAAACAGAGTCTACGAACAACAGCCTCTAGGTTTTGTTCAGTGATGAGTAAAATGCTAGTGTAATATTTCTAGAGTAAGCTTTTTTTAATACTGTTATAGTGGAACATCCTAGCATACCCCATAATGGAATGATCTAGCCTATAAGCGAACCAAGAATCATACGTCATAGGCGAAGGCGTTCTCTACTTGATAGATTATTCGGCTCCTATTCGTTGATTGCTATTGTATACCTTATGGTTTATTGTCATCATCATCATTTATCCATCATATCCAATGGTGCATAGGGCAGCAACTTTTTGTTGCTGTAACAAACTGATTTTACGGGGCAGAGTTGTTAGCCCTGCACCCAACCCCCAAACCTGGAGAACCGGTGGATCATTCTTGGTCCTTACGTTTACAACACCTGGTATTCCCAAATGGTCAGCCATTTAAGTAATGACCGGGCTCGATGTTGCTTAACTTCGGTGTTCGGATGGGAACCGGTATATTCAACACGATATAGATATGGTTTATTGTACCTACGTATATAGATATGGTTTATTGTACCTACGTATAATAAATCCATGCTATCTAATTCCCGTGTCAAGTATCATTCTTACACTTATTCTTCACTGATATTCCTTTCCGGGATATATCAAATACCATACATCGAAGTGATCATGGTTTTCCAAGGGTTCCTTTACTTTATAATCTGTGAATTGCCATGGATTTTTGGAAATTATAAAGTAAAGTAACTTCCTGACGCATTCTCCACGATTTCGTATTCAACTATTCAACTTCGACTATTTGCCACCAAAGCTAGACAGCCCAGTCTACCCTGTGACTTAAACTGCAGTATATTGATTCATACTTTCCCAAGGATCTATGTGCGAAATTGATGCAACTGTTGAGAATTTGATTTTGGTTCTCAGCTTATTTTTACGTTTGTGCCGATAGCTGTTGCTCAACCATCACACGCTATTACACTTTACTACCAAAATGCCATCATGTGGTTCGCTGTCTAAGTATCAATCTGATGTCGTTTAATGTTAACTGGTTGTACTTCTTTCCAACAAATGAAGTGTACTAGTAAAAATGGCGAGAGGTATTGAAGATTCAGTCAATCAATTAAGTGCCATAAGTGATACACGCTTGGGCGATCATGTCTCTAAACAAACATGACTGACTAGGCAGAAGATTATCCCGCAGTAGGTTGCCATTGCTTTCTGCGGTAGACTGGCTGCCAACCAAGGCTATAGAACCAAATCTGTCCTGTTATTTGACCTATAACTGGAAGGAAGAGACGGATTAATACCTTTCCCAAGGGTATTTGCGCGTAAGTGAATGCAATGAATTCGTCTGGAATTCGAACTCGGTCCCCCGATTTCTCGTTCCGAACCGATATCCAATGCTCCACAATTAAGGAAGTTAATAAAAACGTCACGGCACAAACGATATCTAAGCTTGACTCCTTGTTTACTTAAAAGAAATATTAGAATGGCTGGTGAAGAATATATTCTACATTAGCATCTCAACATGTCATTTTTGGAGATGACCCATTTGAAGACGCCGACTGACTGTCAATGCTGCTGTTGAAGATGATTCATTCGAAGCCGCCGACTGGCCGTCCATGTTGCTGTTGAAAATGATTCATTTGAAGTCGCCGACTCGCCGTCCATGTTGCTGTTAAAAATGATTCATTTGAAGTCACCGACTGGCCGTCCATGTTGCTGTTAAAAATGATTCATTTGAAGTCACCGACTGGCCGTCCATGTTGTTGTTGAAAATGATTCATTTGAAGTCGCCAACTCGCAGTCCATGTTGCTGTTGAAAATGATTCATTTGAAGTCACCGACTGGCCGTCCATGTGGTTGAAAATGATTCATTTGAAGTCGCCGACTCGCCGTCCATGTTGTTGTTGAAAATGATTCATTTTAAGTCGCCGACTGGCCGTCCATGTTGCTGTTGAAAATGATTCATTTGAAGTCGCTGACTTTCCTTTACTTGTCGCTGTTAGAAATGATTCGTTTGAAGTTGTCTGTCTGCCCGTGCCTCTTGCAGAAATGATTCATTTAAATTGCTAACTGGCCACCCACGCTGTTGTTGGGGATTATTCGTTCCAAGTCACCGCCTGCCCGTTTATGCCGCTGTTGGAAACCATTTATTTGAACTTGCTGACTCTCCGTCAAATGCTGTTGTTGGAGATGGTTCGTTAGAAGTCGCCGGCTGTCCGTCTATGGAAATGATTCATTTGAAGTTTCAGATTGACCGTCCATGCTGTTGTTGGATACGATTCATTTGCAGTGCCGACTGTGGGTTCATTCCGCTGTTAAAGATGATTAATTTGCCGTCTCAACAGGAGTACCAATCCAGATATGGCAGCAGTGTACAATGCACGAACAAATGGGAGATTTATAAATGGATTCGGGCGAAAAAAAAATTGTCTAGCACGACACAATGAAGCAACGTTCCTCGAGAGCCGACCTTGCAAGTGATTCTAATTAATCATTCCACTTCATATCAGTGGAAACCGCGCCTCCAAGAGAATGCAATGAGTGGCCCTCTTGGAGATTATCCTCACTCATGGCGATGCACACATATAAAAGGTTCTCTATGGTGAATAAATTTGAGCTGTTTTGTTTTTGAAGACTCTAAAATATACAAGCCATTCCTTGCCCCCGTTAACCAGTAGTTAGAGTTCATTTTCAAAAGTAACTGCCAATTTTACTCTAGCTAATATTCGTAGTGATATAAGTAGAGTACTAAAGTATTGTGGACTTTTTGTGGCGAAACTTCCCAGCAAAGTTGTAAGGACTGATTTGACCGGAAGTAAGACACGGAACATAGAAGGTAGGTTCGAGACAGTGTATTAGCATAACAAGAACATATATACAATCTAAGTGTTAGTAATGAGTATATAGAATAAGTCCGAACGGTACAATTACGCTGCTTATTGCCTGACTAGAAGCAGTCGTCAACTGCATTCTGCGGGTAATTATATAGTAAGAAGAAGAGTCCATTCCTCGTAGAAGGGCACCAAAGCATAAAGAAAAAACGTAAGAATTTTTATCTGACTGGATGTGTCGTTCAGATTATATGGATAATAATCTGAGTACACTGTGACATATACTACGAAAGCCATCTCGTTATTCTAGGCAGAGGGGGTCGGACCTTGTGAATGCGTTCGGAAATTTATCTGTTAATATAGACAAAGTGCAAGCGGCAACTGTAGATCTGATGACATTTTATTTTTCTGTTCTGCTTGCGTCGCTCAGCTGAAGTCACTCCGTTTATCGCATTAGAAAACTTCCCAAAACGTACACCTTGTCAAATCTTACAGCTGAAATACACACGAAGAAATAGAATTATGTCCGGTGTTCATGTAACTACAAAACTATATATAACTGAAATTTGTCACTACCACGCCGATGAGTAGCATATAAAATAGTGTCCGAAACACTTAATCTATTTAATAATAGAGAACGTAAACGTGGCGAAAAGAATACCTACGTGGTTCATAAAGTACTAGAAATGTGACGAATAGTTACGCAATTAAAATTAGTGAAAAGAACAAGTGAAATATGTTACTCGACTGGGAAAACCAGATATTTAACTCTGCTATAATTGTCTCCGAGTAACAAAAAACCATGAGAGAAGAATTAATTTGTCCCTCTATAGGATTGTTCTTTAATCAGTGTCTAGATTGACTCTAAACCAATGACATCCCCTGATTTACCGTTCCATAGAAAGGTTGTTTGATATGAGAATGCAGTCTGGAAGAGAAGCTGCTCTCCCAAACTTCTTCACACAGGCTACCTCTAGAACTGCTGTCCTAATTTCCGAATAAATCCTTCATGGAATAAAGTGTTTTATACCCTGCCAAAAAGTTCAGCAAAACCCAAACAGTCAACCCTGTTTCCCTCTTGAATGCGCTGCAACCCTAGCACACAAGCTAAAAATTGATCGCAAAGAACGCTGGAGTCTGACCCTTAATTATTTTAGAACCGCCCGCTGTAAAAGAGTTATTGAAAACGCAACGTCAAATATGCGCGACCTATGCAGGCCAATTCTGCAAGATCACCAACCAAATTATGAACAGAGACAAAGCGGCTTTGCTTATTATTATAAATGACCCCGATATCATATTCTCCTCGACAGACAAAGCAAAGCTCTTCACCTCGATATATACCTCAAACTCAACATTAAATAACAAAGGCCATCCTCTCCCCCAATGAACACAATCTCAGAAATATATACTCATTTCAGTAAAAGAATTCTCTAGCCTAATAAAAAATCTCAACCCCTAAAATCACTGACCCGTCTTTATTAAAATTCTAGTTGTGGTCTTTAAGAATATCAACCCAGAATTATCCCCCGATTCTAGAAGAATTGTTTAACTGCTGAAGTGGAAATGTTTCCAAAGCATATAGAAGGTGACAAGCGTATGACAAGAAGGTCGTCGATCACCTGGATAGGAGAAACCCACTATGCGATGAGCTGTAAAGGTTTCCATCAGCCCTATACCTTACTGTCGTCATTTGCACACCATTGCACACAGATATGCGAGGCCCTTGACGAAACACATACCGCAAGGACCATTCGACAAAGTGTGGCACAAAGGTTTACTACTCAAGCTTTCCGGCTAGGGAATCACTGGAAGTGTATTCTCTATTATAAAATCATTTGTAACAGATAGATCCCTAAATTAACTTCCGAAGCCCTAGCGGTCAATGCAGGCTCTCCTAGGAGTCACTTCTTGGACCAACTCTCTTTCTGATTGGCATAAATGATCTATATACTCTGATTATTTGTAAAAAATATACGCCGATATACGGTCGCGTCTCTAAAACTATGATTGTCAGCTGACCTCTCTTCCGATCTAACATTAACTGCCCGGGGAAGTAGGGACTGGCTAGTTACATCCAGTCAGTCAGTTAAGTGCCATAGGTGATACACGCTTTGGGCGATCATGTCTCTTTCGAGACATGACTGATTCGGCTGTTGATTATCCCGCAGTAGGTTGCTACAGAGGCCTCATTTTTCAGTCTTTAGAGTTTAAAAACGTCTCCGAAGCCTTGTAAAAAAATAATTATTTTCTATGCTCCAACCTCTCTCTCACAGGAGAATGTAGCGAGTCTCTCACTATTACCAAGGAAAATTCTCAGACGAGCTGCATCACCTGGTTCTACCAGGTCTGGCCTGCCCAGCTCGAAACTAACATGCCACATATATAGTAGCAAACCACTTATATTTATAGTGGGTTATCTGTTATAGTGAAGTGTATGTGTGTTGAAACAGATTAGTTTGATTTGGCCTTGTTAGGAGATAGCCCACTATAAGAAGGGTACAAAACAAGGAAATCAAATTGCATATAGAAAAAACATTTATATATATATATATATATATATATATATATATATATATATATATATCAATTAAGGTTTTTTTACAAATAAAAGTAATGTCTTTTTGTTGGTACAAGGTCGTTAAAATGTTCATAGTAGTAATTGTTGAAAGAGTTTATGCGTACGTACGTACGTATGTACGTATGTATGTATGTGTGTTTGTTAGGGGCGTCTTTGAAGACTTTGCTCAGTTTTTAAGGTAGCAGCAAGTTAAGTAGATTGGTGAACGATGAAGAAAATGAAGATGAGAAGAAAATGAAGATGAGAGAGAAAGAGAGGCAATAATAATACGATCACTTGACGTTTGTCAAGGGACGTGCTAATTTGACTCGTATTTTCTCTACCTCGACGGTCTTCTTGTCTCGTCCTTTTATTTCGTTTTATGGGGCTCCAAACAGGTCATTAGGGAATTCACACCCGGATATATTTCTGGGCTTCTTATTGGACAACAAACAAACTTCGCGTCGGCTCGCGAAAGGGGTCCGTAAAAAGAAATTGATTTTTTTATCTTATTATTAAAGATTATTTGAATTTTTTTTATTTTTTTAGATGTTTTCTTGTTTGCTATTTGCCAAAAACATAATACATCTAGGTGTGAAATGTTCGCGGGTTTTGTGTGCAAAGTTTGTAAATTCCAGAAAATTCGATTTTTCTTCTTTTTTTAACAAAATCAATGAGTCATTTAAATTTTAAATTTACATTTTTTTTTGTTCGCTAAACAGTTTCTCAGTATTCTGTCGATGAGAAGTAACTTGCACTAAAAGAGATTCTTCCTGCGAACCACGTATGGTACAAATTCTCAAATGATGTTTCCTAATCATTACAATCCCGTGCTGTTCAAGTCTAGCGTCAACAGTTATCTTCCTCTTCTATTTCCATACACTGCCTCTTAACGTAACTTACAACCTCGAGTGCACAACCCCAGGCCCTTGTACAGAGTGAAACATATGTTTTTTTAAAAAAATCGAATCAAATTCTTTATTATCGAATTATTTTCTTGATTGGGTTCAAACTTAGACACAGGGCCTCCCAAACTGCTGACAATATAAACAAAGTTTTGACATTTGTATCCACAAGTGATCGGACAGTACAAATGTGGTTCCAGAAATTGCGTACTGGTGACGAGAGCCTTGAACATGAAGAAGGTAGAGGACGGTCGTGCAGTCTTGACAACGGAGTTGTAGAGCAAAACCAAGCAAGCAGTTGTTGAGCAAAACCCACATCAAAGTGTCAGCGAAATGTCTCAGATACTTGGTGTCACCACTGCAACAGTCTCACGCCATTTACAGAGTATGACAAGGTGAAAAAGATCGATAAATGGGTTCCTCATGATCTCAATGAAAATCAAATCTTAAGAGTTTTGAAGTGCACTCGATGCTCTTCCTGCGTAACACCAATTATCCCTTTGTTGACCGAATTGTTTTGAAGAAAAATGGACCATTTATGATAACCGTAAACGATCAGGTCAATGCTTAAGCACATTTTTAAATGGCAAAACCTTTACGTCCAAACCAGAAATGGAATCAGCTTTCAAAGATTTCGTTGCATCACAGCCAAGAACTTTTCATCAACGAGGAATAAATAACCTCGTCGATCGATGGCAGATGTACATAGATGCTCAAGGTTCGTATTTTGACTAATGTCAACATACTTACAGTCAATTTTTCAAGAATAAAATTATGTTTCTGAAATCGGCCATTATTTTTAATATTCACAAAAATCAACACAAAAAATCCAAGATTTAAAAAAAATATTGGTGTATCATTTAACTGTAGTAATTTTTAAATCGTAAATAATAATTTACTTAATTTATTTAATAACAATTTGAGTTGACCGCTACAAATTAATAAAAGATTTTGAAAGATTTAAAACTTTATAAATTATTCTAATTAAAATTAAAAAAAGGAAAACAATTCTCAAATTCTATTTTTATGACAGTAGAGTCCATAATATATTTTATTCATAAAAGCAATCAGAAAATTTTTTTCTATTTAAAAAAATGCGTTAGATTTATTGCATTGATGTATTTTAACATCCAGTCTAAGTTTTCTGTAATTGGGAGTCTCGTTTGATTAAACATCTTCAGAATTTAAATTCTTCGAAGACTTGTCCTTATAACTAACTAGAAGTATAGCCCGGCGTTGCTCGGGTGTAATGAAAGCTTTAAAACTAATCCATGGTCCTGGAGCTCAGACTCTGTGGACGTTGGCACGAAAGACTAAAAAGCAATAGTTGTTTCCAGTTAAAGCGAAACCGTAGACTGAAAGAAAAATGAATGGATGTAAGTACAAATTTTGATTTCCTGGTATTATCGATATCAAATAAGTTTTTTTCGTTGTAAACTGAATTTTGAAGGCTAAATAAGTCCTCTGAGTAAATGGTATCATGGCTGAGACTCAGAACTACAATTATACCTACTTAGAGCCAAACCCGAAGCAAAAGCTAAAATAAAAGGGCTGAAAATAATACAGGCAGACAAACACACACACACACACACATCTTGCCTTTTATATATATATATATTATCGATTTTCCGCACTATTGTAAGAACTGCAACCTTGAAACTTCTGAATATCGTTTCTTATGTCTTTATCTATGAGTGTATCAAATTTGATTAAAATCGGACCAATCCTTGTATAACACGATTTTTTCGATTATCGATTGTCGATATTTATCGGGGTACCTCAACACAAAACCTAGCTAAGAACACTCGCAGACGCTTATAGTAAAACTGTGTAAATTTTCAAGAAACTCGGTTTAGCCGTTTCTGAGTCTATAGGTAACGGATACACACACACACACACACACACACACACACACACACACACACACACACAAAGTTTCATTTATAAATATGTTTAGATAGATATAAACATTAGACGCTAAGGAAAGAATTTCCCGAAACTTCATAAAATTAATCCGTCCTGGGTATGACAATAAACTACTGAAGAAGGCCGAGGTGTAGAACGGCCAAAATGTCGTGAATATGACAATAAAGATGAGGATAACAGTCTGTTCAGACTACTATTGAAAGGCATTTGGAAAACACTACAATCTTTTGTTTCGATTCCGATAACCAAATGGTTATCAGAATGCTTCACAAGTCAAAATTTAGTTCCGCTAATTGGCCCATTAGATATTGGCTTGAGATTGAAATGCTAGCTCATCAATTTGCAATCAATTTAATTAACCAACTATATAAGGGTGACAAGCGGCGACTTGATTTAAGCCATATTAGTTCGATAAACGAAGAGATATTTCACATATTAAATGCTAATTTACAACAACCTCGAACAACGTTTAATCTTCTTCTATGTAGACTGTCCTTTTAGGACGTAGGCGATCATGGCTTTCTACGTCTCCCTACCCCTGGTGGCTCTTAGTATACCTTCTCCTGTTACACCATGCAACCATCGTTCCATCATCCACCTGATTAGGGCCTTCAAATATGTTATTCGCTGCTTTCTCCTGTTTCTTTTTCCCACTATCTGGCCTGTTAGTATCAGGTTCTCCAAGCCCTCCTTCCTCATTGCGTGTCCCAGGAACTTCAGCTGTCTCTTCCTGATGCTCAGTATTAATTTCCTTTTTGTTTCTATCATTTCTAAGACCTCATCATTGCTCACATGCTCGATCCATGATATTCGCAGCATCCCTCTGTAGAACTACATTTCAGTTGCTTCAAGTTTTTCCTTCATCTTTGATTATATTGTCCAGCATTCACTGCCATATTGAAGAACTGACATCACATAGCAATCCAACACTTTCTCCTTTGTTTCTAGCGTAATTATCCTGTTTTTTAATACCTTACTCAACTTCTGGAATGCTTCCTTCGCCATGCTGATTCGCCTTCGGATCTCTGTGTCACACTTTCTGTCTTCTGTTAGAATACTTCCCAGGTATTTAAATTTTTGTACCTGCTTGATTTTAGTATCCCCGACCTGTATTTGGCATATTGGGCTGCTCTTTTTACTGATGATCATGCATTCGGTTTTTTTGGGGGGGTTTTTTTTGCAGTTTTTTTTTTTTATCTTTCTTGTCACTCTCTTCAGCTACCTTCTGTAGGAGGTCTTGCAGTTTCCTTTCTGTGTCTGCTATCAGCACTGTATCATCTGCGTACCTTAGGTTGTTTAAATTATGGCCTCCGATGACGAATCCAGGCATTACTTCTAGGGTCCTCAAAATATTCTCACTGTACAAGTTGAACGTTAATTCTCCAAACTGATATAAGAAAAATGAAAAAAATGAGGCTTCTTATTTTATTAATACCAAAACTCTTGAGTGAGGCACTTAGTCAATCGAACGTGCTGCAGCTTCGTTTTCTTATAAAATAATTAATATGTTTTAACGCTTTATTTAACCATATTCCACGTTTAACACACAATGAGTCTCCTTTCTAAGAGTAAAGAAAGAAAGCGTTATAGAAAATTTGAAAAAAATACTGAAATTGAGGAGTTAACTTTGGAAATCGATTCAGCAATCAAATATTCTTCGTTGATTTTTTTTATAAAAAAAAAGCCTTTTTATAAGCTTTATATCGCGACACTCGTATCAATGTTACAGATATCTAAACATATTTAGAAATGGAACTTTGTCTCTGTGTGTATGTGTGTGTGTCCGTTACCTATAGACTCCGAAAAGGCTGAACCGATTTTCTTGAAAATTTACACAGTTGTACTATAAGCGTCTGCTAGTGTTCTTAGCTAGGTTTTGTGTCGAGGTATCCCCGATAAATATCGACAATCGATAATCGAAAAAAATCGGGTTATAGAAGGAGTGGTCCGATTTTAATCAAATTTGATACACTCATAGACAAAGACATAAGAAACGATATTCAGAAGTTTCAAGGTTGCAGTTCTTACAATAGTGCGGAAAATCGATAATATATATAAATAAAAGTCAAGATGTTTGTGTGTGTGTCTGTTTATCTGCCTGTATGTCTATATTTTTTCAGCCCTTTTATTTTAGTTTTTGCTTCGTGTTTGGCTCTAAGTAGGTATAATTGTAGTTCTTGGTCACAGCCATGATACCATTTACTCAGAGGACTTATTTAGCCTTCAAAATTCAGTTTACGATGAAAAAGACTTATTTGATATCGATAGCAGGAAATCAAAATTTGACTTACATCCATTCATTTTTCTTTCAGTCTACGGTTTTGCTTTAACTGGAAACAACTATTGCTTTTTAGTCTTTCGTGCCAACGTCCAAAGAATGTGAGCTCCAGGACCATGGATTAGTTTTAAAGCTTTCATTACACCCATGCAACGCTGGGTTATACTGCTAGTTTATTCATATTTTTTTAAACATCATTAAAAATTGGTTTCAATAATCTTGAAACTCAAGAGAAGAAAACGGTTCTAAGGTTTAAAGATTTGGTGAAGTATGCAAAAGTTAGAAATTAAAACGTGCTCTTGCAAGCAGACGAAGATTGTAGGCAAGTTATTTACTAAATCGATATTAGTGTAACAAATCGCTACACAAATTGAGTAGATGGAAGTGCGAAAGAGAGACATGTATATCAGCGTGATATACGATTTCCCTGTTGAGAAAAGTCAGGAATCTATATTGCTGCCGACTGTCCAATGGCTAATGAGTTAAGGGAAAGTATTCTTACTTCGAATTAATTGCTTTGGAAAACCATAACACAATATAGCTTCTTTTGTTTGACCGATTGATAAAGGCGGCAGTTGATCAATGAAAACGAATGGATCGTAAAAATCAATTTCATAAAAGCATATCACTCCTCTCCGTTTTATGGATAATTGACTGAGGCTGATGATGTTCACTTCAAACTAATCAAGTAGGGAGAATCCTGAATCCGTACACATGATAGCATACGATTACATAATAATAATAATAATAATAATAATAATAATAATAATATATATATATATATATATATATATATATATATATATATATATATAAAAATTAAAAAAGGATTAATTCAATGATGTTGAATGACCATTTCGATGTGAAAATCCCTACGGGGGATAACACATCACCTCAGCAACCGAAAAATCTTTTCAGAAACTGGAGAAAAATCAGTCTAATTTTCCTTTTTAAATAGATTTGCAAAGAAATTAAAAATAAAAATAAAAATAAAAAGGAAAAAGAAAGAAAAAGATAAAACAAAATAAAAACAAATAAACAAGAAAATATATATATATATATATATAAATGAGATTATAACTATACTCGTGTCGAACACCCTTCCACGAATCTACGAAGAAGGGAAAAAACGGTTTTAAAAAAGAAAGAGCTAAGTACATGAACATCAGTCAAAAGGGTTCGGACCGAGTCAGCAGGGAGCCTAAAGAAAAAAACCCAACACGAGTAATCAACTAACAATAAGCACTCAATACTTAGGTAGAGCGGAATAAGTAAAGAATACACAGAGAGCCAGACAGACCTACCTAGGTTTCACCTAATCGGATCGGAGCCAGCTTTCCCTGACGATCCGATTAGGTGAAACCTAGGTAGGTCTGTCTGGCTCACTGTGTATTCTTTACTTACATATATATATATATATAATTCTGTAAATTCATATAAAACTTAATGGGGAAATAGCCATTTTCAACATGTAATTTTAAGGCATGCATCTTACAACTCCTTATGAACAGAGAATGAGGAAAAATTCTAAGCCCAGAGGTTAGTTTAGGTAAAGGAAGGGGTTGGGATGTCTTGGCTTTCATTTGAGTTGGGCTGGGGGACGGAATTACTAGTAATTTTTCCTTGGTAGTGGGAGGTATGTTGGCCTGACCCTAGGGTTTGCAGTGGTAGGTGGTGTATAGATAACTGCTAGGTCAACTTTTAAAAGTTTTTTGAAATTTTTTATCGGGACTAATTGGGGGAACAGGATAATTATTGTAATTTATACTTATTTCTATGGCGGCACATACTTATGATCTCCCTTATGATCTCCCTTATGATCTCCTTTCGTTTGTTTAGGAGTATATTTTGGTCATGAAATTTTAAAATTTTAATTTGTTAAGATTTTAATTTTCTTAAATTTTAATTTTTTAAAATTTTAAGTTTATATATATATATATATATATATATATATATATATATATATATATATATATAAACTTTAATCCAAAAGGAAAAGCAGGAAGGTAAATCCCAAAGACCCGATCCTAATTAATATTAATGACATTAATATTAAAACTGATCAAGTTGGAGGGCTCAATGTAAATATTTAAATTACAGAGCCAATTATAAAATAAAATAAATTTCGATGTTCAAATCAGTTGTATGGCCATTTCTACATGAAATCTCTAAGAGAAATTTCACGCATCATCGGCAACTTCTTTATTTAAAAAAAATGAAATGAAGAAGTTGCCGATGATACGTGAAATTTCTCTTAGAGATTTCATGTAGAAATGGCCATACAACTGATTTGAACATCGAAATTTATTTTATTTTATTTTATATATATATATATATATATATATATATATATATATATATATATATAAACACTTTCTTTACCGTCGATTGGTTCGGTTCTTTCATTTATTTTTTATTAATTCACCCCAAGCAAGGAGATAATGCCACTTGAGACGCCAGAGAATTCTAGGGTTGAAAGAGAATGAGTAAACATGAGAAGGAATCGGAAACCGAAGCCTAAACAGGAAACAAGAGATAAACTTCTATATCTGTTTAAGAAAAAAAATACGGAGGAATATGAACTGGATGATTTCATATAAATCAGTACTTGTAACTCAGAGAGATGATAGTGATTGATTTTGGGCAACATAAATACCACTTCCTGAATATCAACACTTTATTCCAGTGACAGGAATGTCGAAGAAGTTTGCTTCTACCTAATTTCACGCAGAACACTTGAGTCAATCCATTACTACGGTTTGTCTACCCCAAAATACCACTCGCTGGGATCGCCTCCCCAGGCCGATATTATCAAGAAATCATAGTGCTTACAAATCGACCAATAACGTCATCTTTCCTTCCCCTTTTTAATGTATCTATTTCTCTCTACCCCCCACTCTTGATCTGCGTCAAGATAACCCTGTCTTGATATCTTATTCCTCATTTTTTCTCCTTCCCTCTTTCTTCTTTCCTCTTCCTTCCTTCCTTCCTTCCTTCCTTTCTTTCCTTCCTTCCTTCCTTCCTTCCTTCCTTCCTTCCTTCCTTCCTTCCTTTCTTCTCCTTCCTTTTGACACGCTTTTTCCCTGCTTCCGGATACATGACCCCCCCCACACACATACACGCTCTAAACACTTTCCTGTTTGCTTTTAATTGTTATAATTCGTTGACAGTAGCGAATCTCTCCTTTCCTTCCCATGTCTCTTCCTGTCTGTGAATCAAAACAACGTTTTTCCCTTTCCTCTTTTTGACTTTTCTCCCTTTCTTTTTCTTTCGCCTTTTTATTTCTTCCTCCTTTTCTTTCTGTTTTCATTGAGCTACGCTTTTTCCTTTCCTTACCAATATACACATTCAAATGAATTTTCGAATTTTATCAACGGATTGCTGATGAAGCGGGTTCTGCTAACAGAAATGATCAGTCAATCCAATTTCTGAATATATATATATATATATATATATATATATATATATATATATATATAAGAATGGCAGACTTTGAAAAAACAGTAGTTACTCTAGCACTTACGCATCGCTCATTCAGTAATGAATTAGAACACTCTAACTACCGGCGTATGATATATCATACACTAAAAAGTCTGCCTCCTTCTACCAAGCGCCCATAGCTCAGAGGTTGAATCGCCGACTGACACCAATTCAGTCGGGTTTCAATTTCTGAGTAAAAGCAATCGGATGTCTAACAGTATTGATGAGCTGTGATACAGCGTAACAGATCTGTCTGCAGATGAATATATATATATATATGTGTGTGTGTGTGTGTGTGTGTGTGTGTGTATTTCATTTTTAAACGAGATATTTCGCTACCCCTGTTTCTACCATGAGTAGTGTCTTCAAGCGATTTTCAATAACTGATTTTACCGTTTACCGTTAAACGGTAAAGCAGTTATTAAAAATCGCCTGAAAACACTACACCGGGTAGAAATCTGGGTAGCGAAATAACTCGTTTAAAAATGAAAAATATTCAAAAGTTCTACAATATAATTGTATCGAACACTTTTTAATACAAATGTGTACTGGTCTAACCTTATTAGGACCAAAAACAAAGCATTAAACAATCAATATATATATATTTATATAGTCATCCGCAGACAGATCTGTTTCGCTGTATCACAGCTCATCAATACGGTTAGACTCCGAACGCTTCTTAACCCAGGATTGAAACCCGACCGAATTGGCGTCAGTCGGCGATTCTACCTCTGGGCTACGGGCGTTCGGTAGACGAAGGCAGACTTTTTAGCGAGAATATTATCATTATACGCGCCCAATAGCCAGAGTGTTCTAATCATTTTACTGAATGAGCCACATATATATATATATATATATATATATATATATATATATATATATATATATATATCGCTCATATATATATATATATATAGAGAGAGAGAGAGAGAGAGAGAGGAAAGATGCATGCCAAAGTTGAAAATGTTTTCGTGCACTTTTCTGCCACATCGGTAAGATATTTCTGGTGTCTTTTTTTTTTCAGGGGTAGCGGACAATTGTGTATTAAATGATCATGACCGGGTGGGGGCTTTCCCATCCCCTCCAGGTGAGTTTGGTTGGTGTAAACATGATGTGCCGGCCTAAACCATGTTCCTTCTTTTTTCTTTCCATCTCAGTCTTGCCTGGGGAATAAAGAATCTCATTTTCTCACTCCAGCTGAGGGACCCACCCACCTGATGATTGCGTAAAGGCATAAAACTTATAATAGTGGTCGGACAAAACACGCCTGAAATGCGTAATACATATAAAACCGATAAAATTAGAAAAATAATCCACAGAGAATTCATAAGTGTTAACTAAAAGTCATAATCAACAATAATTTAAAAGTAGTAAATTTCTTTGATGCATCACTAGACTTAGTAAATGAGACTTATCTAAACATATTTACAAATGGAATTTTGTCTGTGTGTGGGGGGGGGGGAGGGTAGGTGGGTGTGTGTGGGTGTGTGTGTGTGTTACCTATAGACTCCGAAATGGCTGAATCGATTTTCTTGAAAATTTACACAGTTGTACTATAAGCGTCTGCGAGTGTTCTTAGCTAGGTTTTGTGTCGAGGTACCCCATATAAATATCGAAAATCGATAATCGAAAAAATTGGGCTATAGAAGAAGTGGTCCGATTTTAATCAAATTTGATACACTCATAGACAAAGACATAAGAAATTATATTCAGAAGTTTCAAGGTTGCAGTTCTTACAATAGTGCAGAAAATCGATAATATATATATATATATATATATAAAAGGCAAGATGTTTGTGTGTGTGTGTCTGTTTCTTTCTGTATGTCCTTTATACAAATTCACAATTTTATCCAATTCTCACCAAACTTCACACAAATATTCTTTAAGTTGAGTCTGAGATCCAGGACCATAGATTAGTTATGAAGCTTTCATAACACCCGAGCAACGCCGGGCTATACTGATAGTCAACCAGAGATAAAACCTAACAAATATTCATTGTACGAGGATCATTCAATAAATAAAGTGAATTTTTCCGTATCAGGACCTCTACGGGAGTCATTCAATAAATAAGGTGAATTTTTCGGTATAAGGACTTCTACGAGTGTCATTCAATACATAAGGTGAATTTTTCGGTATAAGGACTTCTACGAGGGTCATTCAATACATAAGGTGAATTTTTCGGTATAAGTCTTCTACGAGGCTCATTCAATACATAAGATGAATTTTTCGGTTTAAGGACTTCTACGAGGGTCATTCAATACATAAGGTGAATTTTTCGGTTTAAGGACTTCTACGAGGGTCATTCAATACATAAGGTGAATTTTTCGGTATGAGGACTTCTACGAGGGTCATTCAATACATAAGGTGAAATTGTCGGTATAAGGACTTCTACGAGGGTCATTCAATAAATAAGGTGAATTTTTCGGTATAAGGACTTCTACGAGGCTTATTCAATACATAAGGTGAATTTTTCGGTATAAGGACTTCTACGAGGGTCATTCAATACATAAGGTGAATTTTTCGGTATAAGGACTTCTACGAGGCTCATTCAATACATAAGGTGAATTTTTCGGTTTAAGGACTTCTACGAGGCCCATTCAATAAATAAGGTGAATTTTTCGGTTTAAGGACTTCTACGAGGCCCATTCAATAAATAAGGTGAATTTTTCGGTATAAGGACTTCTACGAGGGCCATTCAATACATAAGGTGATTTTTTCCGTATAAGAACTTAAGAATTTGTCGGTATAAGAACTTCTAATACAGATAGATTCTTACTATTTTTAAATTTTTTTTCCTTTACTTCTTTTTTAAAGGGATTTAATTTTTTTGCAGATTGAAAAAAATTTGAGAGTTTTGGAGATTAACAAAGATGGCTGACCAAGAAGCATACTCCAGGATTGAACAGAGGTCAGTTATCAAGATTTTGGTTGCTGAAAGATACAAACCAGTTGAAATTCATAGGAGAATGTCAACTGTGTATGGTGCCACATGTTTCAGCCAAAAAAATGTCTACAAGTGGGATAAATTGTTTAAAGACGTTTGAAAGTGAGGATGAAGTCAAAAGTGCTGTCAGTGATTGGCTGAGACATCAGTCCAAAGATTTTTACGCTGAGGGAATACGGAAGCTTGTGTACAGATGCGAAAAGTGTGTGACACTGCTGGGAGACTAGGTTAAAAATTTTAAAAAAAATTAAGCTGCTGTCTGTATGAGAAATATTCACCTTATTTATTGAATGACTCTCGTACATCCACCCAAATTCTAATCACCCCCACCAGTATGATCAAACATGTATTCCCTTCCATAGAATATAGAATTAGTAAAAAGTTTTCTCGTGAAGAAGTATTTTATAAGCATAGAGATTTTTTATGATAATTCCCTAAGGAATACTGACTATAAAAACATGATATCAAATACATAAAAAATATTACTATAAGAGGAAAAATAGAAATAGAAAAACCATTTATAATACACCCACTTTTAATCAAATGGTTAAACCAGTTCGGGCTGAAGTTTCTCAATTTAATTAAGAAATATTTCCCTAATAATAACCCTTTAAATAACATTTTTAATAATAATACACTTAAATTAAGCTATAGTTGCACAAATAATATTGAAAATTATTAAAAATCATAATAATAAATACTTAAATCAGCACGTAAACCAACGTAACAATAATTATCCAAATCATAAAAAAATAACAATAATACAAATTGTCGAAATCCTAAAAATTGCCCACTGGAAAATAGGTGTCTGACAATTCTATTGCGTATCAATGTCAAGATATAATATTAAATGAAAACCCAACCATTAAAAATATTTACATTGGATCTTCTAAGAACACTTTTAAACAGCGTTGGCATTTGCATATAACTAAACCAAACATCAGTTTCTGTGTATTTTTAGAACTTAAAGAATACAAACAAAACCCCCAAAGTAAAATAGAAAATTCTGGATAAAACAATGATCTGTAAATCGTTCTACATCTACCCTCTCTATCTGAATGAAAAACTACAAATTTTAAGTTTCCCTAAAAATAAAAAACTACTGAATCTTAGAGATGAATTGACCGTTTTATGTAAACATCGAAAATATTTTACTTAAAATTTAATTAATTACAATGTTTCATTTATAATTTCGGCTCCAATATAACTTAAGAATTAAAAATTATTTTCCTAAAATAAATGACCCACACAATACTTATTTGGTTTTCTTAACTACAATATACTTTAGCATACCATAATTATTTAATTCTAATTCTAACCTAAACATTCCAGCTCCTCTATTCATGAGGTCGTACAAAATCTAATAAAAAATAAAATAAAATGCAATCTGGTGTTGAAAATTATTCTCTACTCATTTAAATAATATATGGTCCCACTATGTACCTTTCCCAGAGAAAAGTCAAGAGTCATATGCCTTGAAACCAGACAATTCTGCTTTTTTTCGCGACCAAAATCTTCAGTTTCATAATTAATCAATCCTCATTTTTGATTGAACAATATTGACACAACTACAAGCATATTCTCTAACTACTACCCCTTCTTTTTCTAAATAACCATGAATTCATTTTATATTTTCTAAATAAATCATTTACAAAATTTATTTTAAAATATCACCTGAAGAAGAACAGTTTTGTTCTGAAACATGAAAATTTTTGTGTAGTTATATAATGCTTTTCTAAACCATTGTAATAATAATTATATATATATATATATATATATATATATATATATATATATATATATATATATCGTATCACCCTGAGCAAGGCGGCAACGCCACTGATGTGCAGGGGGCTACGTAATAGAGAAAAGAGTGGAAAAGAGAAAACCGGAAACCACATCCTAAACAGGGAACAAGGGATGAGCCTCTTAACCTGTTCAATAGACGTGGGTGGAGTGTGAACCGGGCGATAGATAAATCTATCTACTCCAAATAAAAAAAAACAAAAACAAAGTGAGAAGATTAGAAAAGAGAAAGCCGGAAACCACATCCTAAACAGGGAACAAGGGATGAGCCTCTTAACCTGTTTAATAGACGTGGGTATCAGCGGATGTCAAATCCCGTAACCGAATCGAAAGCGTTAAACCCGATAACCAGAAAACATAGCGTAATGCCCTAAATGGCTACTGTTTATGAAATTTCTCTTTCTCTACGATGCTCAATCGCAATGGAGCCTTCGAATTATATTAATCATTTCTGGTATAAGACACGGGAATTTTTTTTTCTGCCTTCATTTCTGTTTATTCTTCCTCTTCTTTCTCTCCCCTTATTTTTTATTTATTTATGACTCTTGCTCTCCCTCTCTCTCTAGTTCTCTCTTTCTGTCCCCCTTATCTACACGCACGCTCTTTCACTTCATTTTTTTTAAGGCAAGCCTTCTTAAAAATACCCTTCCATGTTCTCTCAAACATGTAATTTCGCTCAGTCTCACCTATTCTCACTCACCACATGTCTTCTGATCTCAAATTAAATCTTATTCTTTTTTATTGACTTTTTCTTTTATTCTTTTTCTTCTTTCTTTGTCTATAACTGCTCCCCAGATTTATCTTTTATATTTTCTTAAATCAGTTTTTTATCGACTTTTCTCTAATTTTCAATCAATAATTTATCTTGACTTATTTTCTTCAAATCTCTTTTCGCCATCTTTTCCTTTTTCGTTCGATTTGGTTTACTTATTTACACTCTCGGCGGACCTCAAATGGAATGACTATATTGAATCCATTGCCAAATCTGCTGCTATGAAAGTGGGCTCCCTGTGCAGGGCCCGGAAATTTTTCCCACCAGAAACTATTCTGCACATATACAAATCTACCATCCGCCCGTGTATTGAATATTGCTGCCATATCTGGTCGGGTGCCCCTGCTGCTCTCCTTGGGCTTCTTGACAAAATACAAAGGAGGATCTGTAACGTGGTTGATACTGACTTGGCAGACCGGCTGCAGCCGCTCTCACAGCGGCGTGATGTGGCTTCCCTGTGCCTCTTCTACAAGTACTTTCATGGCTTCTGCTCCGATGAGCTTAGATCACTGGTGCCGCCTAAGTACAAATTTACACGAGATACTAGATTAGCAACTAGGTCCCACCCTTTTACAGTTAAACAAATAAGATGTAACCGTAAATTCTACTCCAACAGCTTCTTTTCTCGCGCTTCCCGCCTGTGGAACTCCCTTCCACAAGTCTGCTTTCCCGACAGTTACAATCTCCAGGTGTTTAAATGTAGGGTCAATAGATACCTCCTATCACACTAACTCCCAACTATTCTCACAACACTCTCATCTACCCAACCCTCATTCTCGGTATCCTCACCCGCCTATCACCCACCCTCTGTCATTTCCTATATTTAATCAGCCTTTCTCCACTCTACGTAGCCCCCTGCACAGTAGTGGCAGTGACATGCCTTGCTCGGGGTGAAACGCTTATAAAAAAAAAAAAAAAAAGTCTTTCTTCCTTTCTTTCTTTCTTTCTTTCTTTCTTTCTTTCTCCTCTTTCTCTTCATTCTTTCTTTCTTTCTCCTCATTCTTTCTTTCTTTTTTCTTTCCTTTTTCTCATTATTTCTTCCTTTCTTTCCTTTTTCTCATTCTTTCTTTCTCCTCTTTCTTCCTTTCTTTCTTCTCTTTCCCGCATTCTTTCTTACTTCTTTTCTTTTTTCCTTCTCCTCATTCTTTTTTCTTTCTTTCTCCTCTTTCTCCCCTCCCTTTTTTCCTTTCTTTCTTTCTTTCTTTCTTTTTCCCCGCATTCTTCCTTTCTTCCTTTCTTTCTTTTCTTTCTCCTCTTTCCCCTAATTCTTTCTTTCTTTCTTTCTTTCTTTCTTTCTTCTCTTCTCTTCTCTTTCTCGGCATTTTTTTCTCATTCTTTCTTTCTTTCTCCTCATTCTTTCTTTCTTCCTTTCTTTCTCTTCTTTCTCCACATTCTTTCTTCCCTTCTTTCTCCTCTTTTCCTTATTCTTTCTTTCTTTACTTTCTTTTCATTCTTTCATTCTTTCTCCTTTTCCTTATCAACCCGGCCATTCTCAACGCCCTGGCATTATTTTTAAAAAAACTTCCTACTAAAGTCGGTCGAAGAACTCTTTTCAAAATGTTTGCATTGTTTCAAGATTTCTAACAAGACCTTTTTTTTCATTTTTAACGTTTTTTAGAGATTTTTTTAAAATTTTCTGCTATTTTTTATGTTATTCGTTTCTTTCTTGTGGAATCTTTTGTTCCGTTTTCTTCATTTCAGTTCTTACTTTCATTCTCTGTGGGGAAGACATGAACAAGCACCAATTGATTATTTCCAGAGATAATTATGATTTCGGAATTTAATTACGCAACGGATACAATTTCGAGTGGACACAAAAAGACATAAAAAGAAAAAAAAAGAAGTGAACTGTAAGAAGGAAACAAGAAGGAAACAAGAAAAGTAAATGTGGTGATAATTAGTCCAAAAGGAAGAAATTAAGAAATAAAGAAAGATTTATGGAAAAAAGCTGAGAAAAATAAAACACCGATAAAATGGATGACTTTTAAAAAAAAAACGAAAAAAGAACAAGTGAAAGTCAATAAAGATTTGAAAAAAGACAAAATGTTTTTCAAAATGTCTGATTGCGACGATGATTGCGAAAGAGAACTTGCCAAGATTATGCTCATAATGATGAAAACTGGGAAAAGTAACAGGAAATAAATAAGACAAACAATGAGGGGGGGAATGATGAATAAGTGACAAGAGGGAAAGAAAGTTGATAATGAATGAAAGTAAACGAAAAAGTCATCAGAAATTATTCAAATAACCGCAGTGATTGACACAAAAAAAAGAAAAAAGGAGGTAAAAAGGAAAAGAAAGAAAATAACAACAAAGTTAAATTGGAAGAAGAAGCAGATGATATGAAAAATTGAAAAAGAAAAGGTAATGTTGAAATGAAAGAGAAAGGAAGAGAAGAAGAAGAAACAAAAGAAATGAAAAAGAGAGCAACAAAAACCAAGACTGAAATGAAAAAAAAAAGAAGAAAAAGGAGAAGCCAAAAAGAAATTCTTATTTTAGGCTCATCTGATGATTACACTGCAAAAGAATCAAAAATTATCAAAGAAAAAAAGAGAAATTTAAATAAATAAAAACGAAACTATTTTATGTAACACCATTTTTATTTTCTCTTGAAAGTGTTTATGATTTCTGCTCCTAATGATGATGATGATGATGAGAGTGATGGTGGTGATGGTTTTGCTTTTTAATGTTTATCACGTCACCCCCAGTCCACCATTTTCCACCAACCGATTCTCTGGATTTTTCTTTGTTTTGTTTTGTTTTCTAATTGCGTCCCTTCTATAATTACTCTTTTTTTAATTAATTAACGATTTTTCTTCTGCTTCGCTTCTCCGATTTTTCGGCCGAACTAATTCTCGTGGGTAGGATACGTGTTCCCGCGAGATCTCGTTACACTTGATCGTTTTTTACCAGCAATTGCATTCACCATCGGAAGTCTTTATCTGTTCTTCAACGTTTCATTCGTTGGTGACTTTCTTTTGATTTAAGATCTCAAGAATGTGGTTTGTATTTGTTAACTGGTTTGACCTAAATGGGTTCACATCATTGTCGATGAGATGATTAATAAATGAACTGACAGGCGCTTGGTTTTTTATCCCTTCTGAAAACCGTCATGTGACTTTGGCTCGTCTTAATAAATTCAATTGATCTCATTGAATCGAAACGTATAACTAAGTTCCATAAGTATCGTTGAATTATTTAATGAGATAATTTTAAAATTGAAATTGTTTTAACATTTATTTGACAATTATCGTTTCTTAACGCATGGGAAGAATATAAAAGCTTTTCTTTTTCTATACAATATTGAAGTGTTTTGCAATTTAAAGTTGTTGTTTTTTTGGGGGGGGGTCTTTTACAATTTTGTGCCTTTTTTTTCAATGAAACGACGGAAAAAATGTAATATTATGTTTCATAATTTTCAGTGTCCCTATTTTTTATTTATTTATTTTTTTTGTTTTTTGTTTTTCAAAAATGGTTTCGAAATACACCAATATTTTTTAATAAAATATATTCACTAATGTTACAGCGAGTATGCAAATGTACGCTTGCCGTGTCGAAACACAAAACCGTACTGGTCACCCACCGCAATTTCGGTCCCTCTTATACGTATCGAGTCTCGCCACCTCACGCGGGACTACCACACTCTCCTCCATAAAACTAGTTACACTTACGTCCTTTTCTTTATTTTTCTTTAACGTGCTGGTAGCAGAGAGAGCATACCTTCTGTCTCTTCGAGGTAAGTCTATTTGTTGCATTACTATTACAAAATATTTGCATAAGCCACAGTCCGTATGTTTACTGATGGCGCCCACAAGAGTGTCAAAAGCTAATCTAAGAGTGTTTGAACCATGAAAAGATATTGGAAAACGCAGAAATTAATTACTATATTTCCGCAGTGCCAAAAAGAATCTAAAAGATTTACCCTGGATTCTACAATCCGGATTTTTATACATTTTTCATTAGACTTAATTTTATGTGTTTTTCATCTTCAAAATTAGAGTGTGTGTTTATAGTGGGGACGCGTTCTTTTGAAGGGTAGTTGCATATTGTTGAAGATGAACGGAATTTGGTCTCGTTCTAGATAGCCCACTATAAGTCATAAAAAGATAATAAATCAAGAAAAGCACATTGAGTTGAAAAATAACATTTTATATATACACATATCAATTAAGGTTTTTCCATTAAAATAATCCTTTAAATATGGGTCCAACGGACGTTAAAATGTTCATGGTAATAAAATGCTGAAAAGAGAATTAATACTTAGGAATGTGGGAGCGTTGTAAGTAAGGAATGTCATTGATGTATCCGCTCCTTTGGTCAGTAAGTAGTTTTGAGGCAGCGAAGAAGGGAAAGAGCGGTAAGGGCTATGAGCGTAGTAAGCCACTTGACTTGGTCAAGGGAGATACTAATTACTCTCCTCTCTCTCGAGTCAGTCTGTGTGGGTCGGTCTGTCTGTTTGTCGATGCTTTCTGTATCGGCTTTTTATTTCGACGTTTTGGATCGCAGCAGATCATTTGGGAATTCACATCCGTATTTGATTCTGGGCTTCCCATTGGCCGATAAATAAAATTCGCGTAGGGTCGCGAACTGGAATTTAATATTTAATTAATTTTTAGTTTTCAACCGGAACATCTGCGCGAAGCCGGATGCGCACCGACAAGTTTTGGTCATTTGCTTTCTGGTCGTGAGAGTGCAAACATCCGGTCCATCGCTTTTGCTCGGTCGGTATCACCACATGTTCAACGATAGGAAATACAGTAACTAAAATTAATTTAATTTTTTTTAAAAATTAAAGAAAAAAGTGGAATTATTAATTTTTGTTGTTTAAATCGCAATGTTTCAGCCACTTTTTAGTTTTCCTGTTTTACTCCTTATTGAATAGTCAACTGTTTTCTCTTTCTCATTTAATCCCCGGCCTATGGAAATAATACCTATAGAGTCAATTTTGTGAACCCAGCTACACATGCTAATGTGGTTGAATGCTAATAAATGAATTGCAAGCTTTCCATGATGCATCCCAGGTATAACTTTATGTGCCAACTACATTATTATCAGCATACACATGATTACATAAGACACTACATGTTTCTTAATTAGATGTCAAGTCTTCTTTCTAAAATTAAAAGTGTTTCAGTTAATCATTTCCCCTCAAGTAAGACGATAACGTCACCCATGAACCGGGTTACTGAGAGTGAAAGAAAATGGGAAAGCCTTAAAAGAAGCCAGGAACCCAATCGTTAACAGGAAACAATGGATAAAACTCTACTCCTATTCAAAAGACTGGAAAGAAATGTGAACCTGCAGATAGGCAAACCTATCGACACTAATTAAACTACTTAGACTTGGATTTTCACTTCATATATATTTAGGATCATGATAGACATTAACTTTTTGTCACATATTATCAACTTGAAATTATTTTATTTCATACAACTATAAAACTAGCAGAAATACATCCTACATAATATAAAGAAATTAGCTACAAGGTGTGGCTGGAATACATCTATATATATATATATATATATATATATATATATATATATAAGGCAAGATGTTTGTGTGTCTGTCTGTCTGTATGTATGTATGTATGTCCTTAATAAAATTCACAAATTTTATCCGATTCTCACCAAACATCACACAAATATTCTTTAAGCTTTTGGTCATGTCATGGCCTACTTATTTTTTTTTTTTTAATTTCTCCCTGATATTGAAAAAAGATACCCCGAAATCCGATCAAGTCTGATCAAGATCAGGATTTCAGCCCTTTTATCGTGGTTCTTGCTGCAGAATTTGCTCTCACTTGGTAAAATTCTAGTTTTTAGTCTGAGACATTAAATCTTCTCAGACGACTCATTTTCCACGATATCGAAAATCTATACCCCCCCATATTCTATCGAATCTGATCAAAAACCGATATTCAGCCATCAATATGGCTCATTTTCTCCAATTTTATTCCTAATGGATACAATAAGTTTTCATGGACTTACTTAGATTAGTTTATCCTTGGATGACTTATTTGACTCCAGTATTGGAAATCAATACCCCGGTATCCTCTCGGATTTGATAAAATTCAGGTTTTCAGCCCTTTTATTTTGGTTTTTGCCTCGGCTTAAGTAGGTATAATTGTAGTTCTTAGTCTCAGCCATGATACCATTTACTCAGAGGACTTATTTAGCCTTCAAAATTCAGTTTGCGACGGAAAACTTATTTGACATAGACATCAGAAATTAAAATTTGACTTACTTTTAGTAAGTTCTACGGCTTCGAGAACAACCTTTCAACAACCTACATTTTTCGTACCAACGTCCAAAGAGTCTGAGCTCCAGGACCATGGATTAGTTTTAAAGCTTTCATTACACCCGAGCAACGCCGGGCTATACTGCTAATCCTACATAATGGTAAGTCATTAGTTAGAGGGTGCGGCAGAAATACACCCTACATAATATTAAGACATTAGCTACAAGGACCGAGAGAAATGCATCCTACACAGTATTAAGATATTAGCTATTAAGTGCGGCAGAAATTCCTCCTACATAATGGTTAGTCATTAGCTACAAGGTAAGGCAAAAAATCCTTGCACACAATGAGAAGTTATTAAATAGTTGAAGACACAATTGTCACTAATGACTTACCATTATGTGGGAGGTATTCCTGCTACACTTGTCTTCTTCATAATATTGATAAAACACTATGTAAAACACTTGTAAACACTATGTAAAACACTTTATTGATAAAACACTATGTAAAATAGTGACACACAAAATTGACAATTTTCAGTGATATAAGTGGCACTTTTTCCAATTACTTTAGGTGCATAATACAAAAGAAATAATTAAGTTTAGTAAACATTCATCAACCATTCATTTTATCCTATGAAATCTATCAATGCTCAGATCTCCATTGATTATAAAAGTCGATTTAAGCAAGTGCTCTTTTGTGTGTCGTGTCCTTTCAGGATTTGGCAATCACGACTCTTTACAATCTTCAGTCCATTCTACCTCAAAACAACATTTGCCTTTCTAATGTCCTCCCTATATTTTTTTATTGTCATCCATTTACGTGATTTGTGGCTATGTTACTCGCTGTGACTTTGTCTCCCTAGTCTTCTGATTGGCCTAGGAGTTTCAACTTCTCTATATATGGAATAACAATATATAAATGTTTATATATTATTCACATTGTTCGGACTGTTTTCCTCATCTTTATTGCATGGTTTACGATGCTTCAGCCATTGTAGGCTTCGGCTCTTTAAATCTTAAGAATTTTAAACCAAATCCTTTATTTCGATCATTGGGCTACAACATTCCCATTAGGATCCGTTCCTCACGATGTTTCACTAAAAAGACACAAAAAGCCATAAATGAGAATGTGACAATCGTAGAGCTAACCCACTTGTGAGTGTTGCTGGGAAATGTTTTGGCAGGATACAAATAAACAAACCCTTCTCTGACCGATTCAGTCATGTTTCGCTCTAGAGAAAGAACTGTGGACATGTTTTTTCACTTTGAGGCAAAGACAGAAGAAAGCAAGAAAGCACATGACAAGGATGTATTTGTTACATTTGTTTATCTCCCTTGGGCCTTTGATACCGTTTTAAAAGACGCTCTTTGAGTTGTAATTAAGAAGCTGAGTATTACTGAAAAGATGTACAGTATCCTCATGTCTTTCCATCAGGAGATGATGGCCTCAGTTAAATCCTGTGAAGAGGTATCCGAACAAAATCATTGTCTCTAATAGAACAAAAAAGATTGGGGGTCTTGCACATCTCTTATTTGCTTTAAGCGAAGCATATTTGCGTTAACTGAAACATATTAAATTGATAAACGTTTCCTATTTGTTCCATTATCTTATCATTCTGTGAGAATCCGATCCATAAATTTGATTTATATTTGTTCCCAACTCATATATATAAGAATATACATAGATGCATCCAGGGCTGTAACTGATGCTAAAAAAAACACCGGGTACAGAGAAAATTGCCCGGATTTATTAGTTGACAATGTGATGACGTCATCAGTGTCATCCGTTTCCAGAAACTATGATTATTGCTGATTTTTTCGGCTATTCCAATGGAAAGGTATTAATCCGTCTCTTCCCTCCGGTTATGAGTTAAATAACTGGACAGATTGGGTTCTGCAGACTTAGTTGGCAATCAGACAACCGCAGAAAGTAATGGCAATCTTCTGCCTTGTCTGTCATGTCTCTTTCGAGACATGATCGCCCAAGGGTGGATCACGAATGGCACTTAACTGACTATCGAGATGTGTGCTGTGGTGCAGAGGATATCGACTCGGAAGGACAAATCGGGAAGCCGAGTTCGAATTCCAGTTGAATTCCTTGCGCACAAATACCCTTAGGAAAGGTATTAATCCATCTCTTCCCTCCAGTTATAGGTTAAATAATAGGACAAATTAGGCTCTATAGCCTTGGCTGGCGACCAGTCTACTATGGCAACCTACTGCGGGATAATCTTTTGCCCAGTCAGTCATGTCTCTTTCGAGACATGATTGCGCAGGTGTGTATTACGTATGGCACTTCACTGACTGACTGCTGGTACGCCATCATTAATAGAGGACTTCCCATTTATCAGTTCTTTTATTGACCATTTTTATCTCAACAACAGATTGATAAGAACAGGCTGCTGTGGTAAGTTGTTGATAAGATTCTCAGGATTTGGATCCATGTTTAGAGCGTTTGAGTAATGTTCTGTTCAAAGATTATGGATCGCGCTAATGTCCGTTAGAAGGTTAACATCGAAAGAATAGGTAAAGTTGAGCAATTTGACACAGGTTCAATGACAACCCTTTAGATTCTGATATAAGCTGCCTCTGTCAGTAGCCTCCTTGTGCCTTCTCTCTGCACCGTGCCTGTTTCATTTTTCGTAGTTGGTATAGTTACAAGTCTCTTGCTTTTTGGAATTCATTGCAATTTCTGACATTGTTCTTGTCTGACATCCATTGACGATAGAACCTGCGCATATTATCAAAAAGTGAAAAAATGCTTGGAACATTTGAGTCAAACAAGTCTTGGGTTCGATTTAATGTCTGCACTGCCCAGGAGATATGCAAGCTTATCTCAGAAAGGGTCAGAAAAGATTTTAAGTTGTCAGTGTGCTGAACTATTTGACATCTACTCTTTGATGTTGTTCATGATTTTTAAGGCAACCAATCTCTCCTCATTTTTATGATTGTTCTTCACAAGAAACATTTAACTCCCAAAAGGATGCTTCCCTAATCACTATAATTCTCCAAGTATAGGGTCTTATCCAATAGATTCTGATAGTCTGCACTTTCTCTCTTAATTCAGTAACCTTCTACCTTGAGTGGTTCTTAGGCCTTGTATTGGGTGAACTTTTCAAAAACAACACTCTTATCCACACTTAAGATTAATGTTTGTGATACAGATGTGTAGGCGTATATGTGTATGCAATATATTTTGGCAAATAACATTTTTAACTCCTCCACTTGTCTTATTGTGTGTGGCTTCATGTTTTTTTGTTTTTTGTTTTTTTTTTTCAAATGTAACTTTTCTTATGTTAGTGTTGTGTCGTGAAAATACGATACAAACAAATGAGGGGTTAGTCCGAGTGGTAAAGATCAAGGAACATACGATTAAATCAACAATAAGGTTTATTGTACTAAAGGTACAAATATTAAGAGTCCACACAATAGTCACTATGTACAAACATGGAGCGGAGAGTACTTCCGTCCGTCCCTGGTCGTCTTCTGGTCATCAGCTCGCTCGTCATCTACTGCGTGGTGTATTTATAATGGGTGAGAGTCCATTGCTAGGGGGAGACAGGTTCTTTATTATCTACAGTACCAGATACCTTTTGGGTCTAGAATTTCACCCAGTTAACTGGAATCTTCTGCCACAAACTGCTCATAATTGGGGAGGGAGCTTTCATTACTAAGATATTGCCATTTTCATGTATATATGTCTATCTTATTGTAAAAATCATCACATAATGGTAACAAAGGTGATCTGGAGAGTCAAAGAGGACAATTCAAAAAAGGCCCTAATTTAACAAACACAGTAGCATCTAAAAACCACTTCAGATCAGCACCTCTTACACGCACCAGACATGAAACACTAACCCACCTTTTACTGAATTCAGATGAAGATAGTCATACCTTTTCGGCCCTAATTTTTACTTTAAGCTGGTGCTTACAGCAAGCGATCAATTGAGAAGTCAAAAAGTTCTCGTCCATGAAACTCACTCTATCTTGTCGTACACACTACGATTTGCATAATGCCGAGCAGACATAAGAACACGTAGTGTTGACCCTTTCTCATTGACGGTAACCCATTGGAGCAGACGGTACTGTCTTCCAGGACAAAGACATTTCTATCCTAGACGCGAACCATGTAGTCTTTAATCAGCCTGCACAACGTACATACGACACCGCAGTGAAAGAAGGCATGTCCTATGGAAAGCTTCTTGGCGACCCAGAGAGCATCTCGCATTACCAGCCAGATGAGTGATGCATTGTTGTTGTTGAGACATTTCAACCAGGACGCGTAAGGCGAGGTGGAGCAAAACTCCTCGTTCGTACGGCCAAGCTTGTTAGAGAGTTAGTTTTTGGCATCTCCACTTACTCTCACACGATACAATCCCTTCAGAGACAATGACTGAGTGTCAGAGAGGCGACTCTTCACATGTATGAGGCAGCTTAGTGCATCACGACACTCCTTGTAGAAGGAACATTGGAGAGATCGCTTAGCCTCCACTTCGCCCTTATGCAGAAGAGATCAGCTTCCAGAATGCTTCTTCCCCTTCTTGTGTACACATCCGTTCCAGTAAATTTAAGCGGAGAATGTGCTGGTGGGTTTCAACATTGGCAATCCCAGAAATGCCTTCAGTCTGGGATTGCCACCGACAGTTCATCAGGGGAGATTTATCTCTCCAGAGGAAGCTGGACAAGTTTTCAATAAATTCGCTTCGTTCGGTAGACGGCAGTAGAAGAACGGAGAGCCGGCAAAGGATGAGAGGAGAGATGTGCGAGTCACACACTTCCACTCTTCCTTTCAAAGAAAGATTCCTTCGAGTCCACAGTTGCCTTGAATCCTCGAACCGCTTCCGAATCTCAATTCAATACCGAGGACCTTGTTCTGCCCGTCCGTCCAGGCGAAGAACCCGGGAAGCGAAACTGTAAAAATGTTGAAATTAGTCAAAATACGAATCTTGGGCATCTATACACCTCTGCCATCGATCGACGAGATTATTTATTCTTCGTTGATAAAAAGTTATTGGCTGTGATGCAACCAAATCTTTGAAAGCTGATTCCACATCTGGTTTGGACTTAAAAGTTTTACCATTTAAATGTGCTTAAGTGCTTAAAAATGATTATCAGTGGATGAAAGATCCAGAGAATTTGGATGAATTGGTAAACTCTCGTATCCTAAGTCTATGAGTTTTTGCAACATTATTCTTGCAAAATGTAGCCGAGCATTATCGTGGAGCAGAATTGGACCACGTCGATTCAATAATGCAGGTCTCATTTTTTGCAGGCGTGCATGCATTTCAGCAAGCTGATTGCAGTAAAGCTCTGCATTAATATTCTGTTTGGCTTGCAGGAAGCTGTAGGGGATAACACCAATTGCAGACCATCACTCAGTCACCATAATCTTTGGCTGATGCAACCTTGGATTTGGGAAATGTTTGGGAGACTCATCATGATCCAGCCATTCACCTGAGCGGTTACGATTATCATAAAGAATCCACTTTTCATCACAAGTGACTATTCGGCCAAGAAGGAATCATTGGCATCAAGAAAGAACATCAAGTAAAATTCAAAATCCCTATGTTTCTGATTTTCATTGAAGCCCATTTATCGAAATTTTTTTGCCTTGCCAATAATCTGCAAATAGTACGTACATAAATATATATATAAACATGTTACGGAAATTAACGAATTTTAACGAAACTTGGTTATAAGCAACCGACAATTTGTAATGAATTATTTTGAACATTATTTTTACCGATACTCGTATTTAAGTAGATATTCTGTTTTTAATTAAACAGTATTTTTTTTTTATTTATATCTACCGGCATGATTATTTTACGATAAATTTTTATTACGAAAATGTGTGCTACCCAGCAGGATTCGAACCTGCGATCCCTATTACATAGGGGAAGCATAGCATTTGATCTGGTAGCGTCTTGAACACTCGACCATGGATAGCCTCTTGATCAGACGAGGTTTTTATATTTTAAATTGTGTTATATAAGCATGATAAACCTCGTCTGATCAAGAGGCTATCCATGGTCGAGTGTTCAAGACGGTACCAGATCAAATGTTATGCTTCCCCTATGTAATAAGAGTCGCAGGTTCGAATCCTGCTGGGTAGCACACATTTTCGTAATAAAAATTTATCGTAAAATAATCATGCCGGTAGATATAAATATAAAAAAAATACTGTTTAATTAAAAACAGAATATCTACTTAAATACGAGTATCTGTAAAAATAATGTTCAAAATAATTCATTATAAATTGTCGGTTGCTTATAACCAAGTTTCGTTAAAATTCGTCAATTTCCGTAACATGTTCACATTTGTTGACATTACGATACATTTCAGAGTAGATATGCTTGTTTGCGGTAAAAATCGAAAATTGTGTTATATAAGCATGATAAAAACCTCATTTGATCAAGAGGCTATGCATGGTCGAGTGGTCAAGATGGTACCAAATCAAATGGTATGCTTCCCCTATGTAATAGGGGTCGCAGGTTCGCATCCTGCTGGGTATCACATATTTTCATAATAAAAATTTATCGTAAATAATCAGGCCGGTAGATATAAATATAAAAAAACACTGTTTAATTAAAAACAGAATATCTACTTAAATACGAGTATCGGTAAAAATAATGTTCAAAATAATTCACATAAATATATACAGATATGTATATATACACACCTACACACACACACATATATATATACAGACACATACATATATAACTATTTACACCAACGCATACATATATGTGTGTATACATATATAAACAAATTTCCATTACACATCAAGCTATAATACATTTTAAAAATGTCATCATATTTTATTAATAAAACGGGTAATAAATATCACAACATTTAAAATTTAAGGCGTCCTTTGACCGACCCTTCTTCAGAACAAAAATTGTCAGTAATTTAAGACTAAGTAGCTAATAAGAAATATTCTTTTCTCAGCCCGTATAATAGAAGGAAAGTCAGAAGACAAAACCGGTGTAGGTGGAATTTGCAAATTTCCAGTTTTCATCAGCCTGTATCAGTATGCAGTTGTCCAGATACAACTGTATAACCTCCAGTCTTCTAAGCAATTAAGAGAGTTTGCATCAGCCTGGATCAATGCTCATCAGATCTAATAATCTACAGATTAGGTAGCAGTATCTATTAAACCTCTAGTGAAATTTCCATTTTTCATCAGCCTGTATCAGTACACACTTGTCCAGATAAAACTGTATAATCTCCAGTTTTCTAAGCAATAAAGAGAGTTTGCATCAGCCTGGATCAATGCTCATCTGATCTAATGATGTACAGATTAGGTAGCATACAGAGTAGGATCTATTAAACCTCTGGTCAAATTTCTAGTTTTCCTCAGCCTGTATCAGTACACAGTTGTCCAGATACATCTGTATAATCTCCAGTCTTCTAAGCAATAAAGAGAGTTTGCATCAGCCTGAATCAATGCTCATCTCATCTAATGATGTACAGATTAGGTAGCCGGATCTATTAAACCTCTATTCAAATTTCCAGTTTTCATCAACCTGTATCAGTACACAGTTGTCCAGATACATCTGTATAACCTCCAGTTTTCTAAGCAATCAAGAGAGTTTGCATCAGCCTGGATCAATGCTCATCTGATCTAATGATGTACAGATTAGGTAGCAGGACCTATTAAACCTCTAGTCAAATTTCCAGTTTTCATCAGCCTGTATCAGTACACACTTGTCCAGATAAAACTGTATAATCTCCAGTCTTCTAAGCAATCAAGAGAGTTTGCATCAGCCTGGATCAATGCTCATCTGATCTAATGATGTACAGATTAGGTAGCAGGACCTATTAAACCTCTAGTCAAATTTCTAGTTTTCATTAGCCTGTATCAGTACACAATTGGCCTGATGCAACTGTACAACCTTCAGTCTCCCTAAAAATCATGACTGTTTTCTTAACCCTATATCTCAGCTCAGATGAACTGATGATTTTTTTAAAAATCATCTCCCCCTTAGCAGCCACTCTTGCACAGGGAACGTTATGAGAAAGTGGGGTCAGTTATGGGAAATGTCTGGAGGAGAGTAATAGACAGACGAGAATACCGAGAATGAGGGTAGATGAAAAAAGAGCTTGACAGAATGGATGCAAGTTAGTGAGATAGGAGATGTCTGTTGACTTTACATTTAAATTCCTGGAGATTTTACCTGTCGGGGAAGCAAGTATATGGAAGGGAATTCCACAGGTGGGAAGTTTGATAAAAGAAGCTTTTAGAGTAGAAATTGCAGTTACATTTTATCAGTTTCACTGTAAAAGGGTGGGACCTAGTTGATAACCTGGTAGCTCTTGTAAATTAATACCTAAGAGGCATGAGTGATCTAAGTTCATTGGAGCAGAAGCCATGAAAGTATTTATAGAAGAGGCACAGGGTAGCCATATCACTCCGGTGAGATAGCAACTGCAGCCAAGCTGCCAAGTCGGTATCTATCACATTACAGATTCTACTTTGGATTCTGTCAAGAACTTTGAGGTGAATAGCAGGGACACCTGACCAGATGTGGCAGCATTATTCAATACACGGGCGGATGGTAGATTTATATATGTGCAGGATGGACCCAGACGGGAAAAACTTCCTGGCCCTGCACAGTGAACTGATCTTCATGCAGGAAAAAAAGATAACCGAATCTATATTGTCTTCAGGTTCATTAACAATAAGTGAACATTTCATCCTTCTGTATCTGTGCACTTCTGCCCTGCTGATGCACAGACAAATTAGCAGCATGTATACAAATTCCAGATGCATTGAAATTCAGGACTGTTTATATCAGTTTCTATCAATAACGTGCTGACCTGATGATACATGGATATGATAGCAGAATCTTTACAACTTCCAGTGCTCTTCAAATTCATGACTGCTTACATCAGTGTGAATCACCGCAGTTCTGGTCTGAATTTGCACCAATAAGCTAACAACATTGATAAAACCTTCTGTCACCTTCATTTTTAAGACTGTTTGCTTAAGCTTGCATCGCTGCACTTCTTGTTTCATCATAGGAAAATAACAAGGTTGTAACAAAAATATACCCTCTGTTCTTAAAATTCATGATAGTTTCCAATCAGCCTAAATCAATTCTTTTCTTGCCTGTTAATGCACAGATAATGTACCAGCATCTATACAACATCCAGTCTCCTTAAAAGTCATAACTGTTTCCATGAATCTAAATCACTACTCTTCTGGCCTGATAATTGTCAGATAAGTTAGCAGCATCTATAAAACATACTGTCTAATTACATTTCACAACTATTTGCTTCAGAGAGAATCACTTCCTTTCTCACCTGATGATGTACAGAAATGTTAACAGTGTCAATACAAAATCCAGTCTCCTTAAATTTCAGGGTAGATAAATTTAAGGCTGAATCACAGCTCTTCTGTCCTAATGATACTGAGATTATATAGCAACAAGAATACAACCTCCAGTCTCCTTAAATTTCATGGCTTTTCTTCTTTGCCCTGAATAAGTTAGCAGCAACTAGACAACATCGAGTATCCTTAAATATCGTGACAGTTAACCTTACCCTGAATCACAGTAATTATGGTCTGATGAAGCACAAATAAGTTAGCAGCAACAAGAGAACAGCAATTTTCCTTAAATTTTATGACTGTTAACCTTATTATGAATCGCAATACTTCTGGTCTGATGAATCAAAATCAGTTAGCATCAACTGGACAACATTGAGTCTCCGTAAATATCATGATGGTTTACCTTACCCTGAATCACACTACTTCTGGTCTGATGAATCAAAATCAGTTAGCATCAACTGGACAACATTGAGTCTCCCTAAATATCATGATGGTTTACCTTACCCTGAATCACACTACTTCTGGTCTGATGAATCAAAATCAGTTAGCATCAACTGGACAACATTGAGTCTCCCTAAATATCATGATGGTTTACCTTACCCTGAATCACACTACTTCTGGTCTGATGAATCAAAATCAGTTAACATCAACTGGACAACATTGAGTCTCCCTAAATATCATGATGGTTTACCTTACCCTGAATCACACTACTTCTGGTCTGATGAATCAAAATCAGTTAGCATCAACTGGACAACATTGAGTCTCCCTAAATATCATGATGGTTTACCTTATCCTGAATCACACTACTTCTGGTCTGATGAATCAAAATCAGTTAGCATCAACTGGACAACATTGAGTCTCCGTAAATATCATGATGGTTTACCTTACCCTGAATCACACTACTTCTGGTCTGATGAATCAAAATCAGTTAGCATCAACTGGACAACATTGAGTCTCCCTAAATATCATGATGGTTTACCTTATCCTGAATCACACTACTTCTGGTCTGATGAATCAAAATCAGTTAGCATCAACTGGACAACATTGAGTCTCCCTAAATATCATGATGGTTTACCTTACCCTGAATCACACTACTTCTGGTCTGATGAATCAAAATCAGTTAGCATCAACTGGACAACATTGAGTCTCCCTAAATATCATGATGGTTTACCTTACCCTGAATCACACTACTTCTGGTCTGATGAATCAAAATCAGTTAGCATCAACTGGACAACATTGAGTCTCCCTAAATATCATGATGGTTTACCTTACCCTGAATCACACTACTTCTGGTCTGATGAATCAAAATCAGTTAGCATCAACTGGACAACATTGAGTCTCCCTAAATATCATGATGGTTTACTTTACCCTGAATCACACTACTTCTGGTCTGATGAATCAAAATCAGTTAGCATCAACTGGACAACATTGAGTCTCCCTAAATATCATGATGGTTTACCTTACCCTGAATCACACTACTTCTGGTCTGATGAAACTCAAATAAGTTAGCAGCAACAAGACAACATCAAGTGTCCTTAAATTTCATGAATGTTAACATTACCCTGTGTCACAGTACTTCTAGTTTGATGAAGCACAAATAAGATCGCCGCAACTAGAACACATCATGTTAACCTTACCCTGAATCACAGTACTTTTGGTCTGATAAAGCACTAATAAGATAGCAGCAACTAGACAATATCAAGTCTCCTTAAATTTTATCACTTTTAACCTTACTCAGAATTACAGAACTTCTGATCTGATGAAGCACAAATAATTTAGCAGCAACAAAACATCAAGTCTCTTTAAATTTTATGACTGTTAACCTTACCCTGAATCACAGTACTTCTGTTCTGATGAAGCACAAATAAGTAAGCTTCAACTAGACAACATCAAGTTTATTTAAAGTTTGAGATTGTTAACCTTACTATGAATTGCAGTACTTCTGGTCTTATGAAGCAAAAATCAGTTAGCATCAACTGGACAACATTGAGTCTCCCTAAATATCATGATGGTTTACCTTACCCTGAATCACACTACTTCTGGTCTGATGAATCAAAATCAGTTAGCATCAACTGGACAACATTGAGTCTCCGTAAATATCATGATGGTTTACCTTACCCTGAATCACACTACTTCTGGTCTTATGAAACAAAAATCAGTTAGCAGAAACAAGACAATATTGAGTCTCCTTAAATTTCATGAATGTTAACCTTACCCTGGATGCCAAAACTTCTGGTCTGATGAAGCACAAGTAAGTTAGCAGCAACTAGACAACATTAAGTTACCTTCAATTTTAGACGGTTAACCTTACCCAGAATCACAGTCCTACTGGTTTGATGAAGAACAAATCACTTCGCAGCAACTAGATGCCAGCAAGTCTCCTTAAATTGTATGACTGTTAACTTTAAATTGAATCACAATACTTCTGGTCTGATAAAACACAAATATGTTAGCAGCAACTAGTCAACATCAAGTTTCCTTAAATTTCAGCACTCTTAACCTAACCCTGAATTACATCACTTCCAAACTGATGAAGCACAAATAAGTTCACAGCAACTAGACAACTTCTAGTCTCCTTAAATTTCATGACTGTGAACCTTACCCTGAATCACATTTATGTTGGTCTGATGAAGTACAAATTAGATAGCTCCAACTGGACAACATCGAATCTCCTTAACTTTCATGATTGTTGCCTTAACCTCAATCACTTCTGTTCTGATGAAGCACAAATAAGTTAGCAGCAACTTGACAACATCAAGTCTCTTTAAATTTCATGACGTTTAACCTTACCCTGAATCACAATACTTCTGTTCTGCTAAAGCACAAATAATTTAGCAGCAACTAGCAAACATTTTAAAATCTTTCTGCATAAATGTTCTTCTGGTCTAAAATTGTAGATCTAAGATCTATTAGCATTATTTTTAGTGCTTTTTGTCTCATTTTATCTCGTGACTGTTTACTCCAACCCATGTTTTTTTTTTTTAATCATATCACCCCGAGCAAGGTGGTAACGCCACTGATGTGCAGGGGGCTACGTAAGAGTGAAAAGATTGGAAAAGAGAAAACCAGAAACCACATCCTAAACAGGGAAAAGTGATGAGCCTCTTCACCTGTTCAATAGATGTCCTCCCATGTCCACATTGCTCCCACTTTCTGGACAAAAAGTTTAAAAAAATTTTTTTTTCTCAACTCACTGGCGGAAAGTATGTGTATTTTGGGATGGAATCAACTGTCTTGAATATTGTTAAAAGTAAGCCATTCTTTTTTCTTTGTTTTTGCTTAATTTTAAACTTTTCATGTCTAATTGAAGGACTGGTTTTGTTTTTTAGCAGAAATTTCTTTGGCTGATGGATTCTTTGTCTTTATTTTATTTTTTCCCTAGTTGTCTGTCAGTCTCTTTCTTTCTTTCTTTCTTTCTTTCTTTGCCGGCTGTATTTTAGTTACCTTGGTGTATAAGTCACACATATCATTCAATTCTTAATGTGTTCAAAGCAATTAAATAAAAATGTTTGAATCCATAATTTGTATACAATTGTTGAATTCTTTTATTTCCAAAATATTGTTAATGCATTGTTGACTCACCTCATGAATCAAAACTGAAATGCATTTTGTCTTTAAATATCCTAAAAGCATTTGATACGCCATTAAATAAAAATTATTATATCACACATATCTGGTCGGGTGCTCCTGCTATCCACATAGGTGTCTTTGACAAAATCCAACAGAGAATCTGTAATGTGATAAATCCCGACTTGGCAGCTCAGATACAGTCACTGCCTTACTGGCACAATGTGGCTTCCCTGTGACGCTTCTACAAATACTTTCACGGATTCTGCTCCATTGAACTTAGCTCACTGGTGTCTCCTATATATGAATTTACTCGAGCCAGATGATTAGCAACTAGGCCTCACCCTTTTACTGTGAAACCAATAAATTGTAAACGCAAATTGTACTCCACAGCTTCTTTTCTCCCTTCCATTTACTTGCTTTCCCGATAACTACAACCCCCAAGAATTTAAATGTCAAGTCAATAGTCATCTCCTATCTCACTAAACTGCATCCTCTCTCTCTCATGCTCCTTTCTCCGTTCACTCCACTCTCATCAGTATTCTCATCCATCTATTACCCACTTCATGACACTCCCTATAACCTGTCACTCTTTCTCATAACTTCCCTCCTATGTAACCCCCTGTGCACCAATGGCAGTAAAATACCTTGCTTGGGGTGATACAATTATAAAAAAAACCAAAAAAAAACATGTCAATAGAGGATTACCTTTTATTCCTCTATGAAAATCTGTTCATGAAATTCTGTGTTTTAGCAGAAACCACTTTAATGCTTTTGGATGACTTGTTCTTGCACTTTCATTCATGAATCTCATCCATGAATCTCATTCATGGATCTCATTCATGGATCTTATTCAAAATGTTCATGTTATCCTATTTTGTTTTATCAAATTTTTAATGAAATGATCTTTTCTTATCTGTTTTCTTCTACATAAATTTTATTAATATTTATTTATTTTTTTTTTTAATCATTTCACCCCAAGCAAGGCGATAACGCCACTGATGCGCAGGAGGCTATGTAAGAGTAAAAAGATTGGAAAAGAGAAAGCCGGAAACCACATTCTAAACAGGAAACAAGGGATGAGCCTCTTCACCTGTTCAATAGACGTGGGTGGAGTGTGAACCGGGCGTTTTTGTCTGGCACAGGGTCAAAATAAAGGAGCATTATGTAAATATCAACTGATTCACAGTAAGCAATAAAGTGTTTCCATTTCGGAAAAATCTCGACATCTACAATGGCCAGTTAATATTACATAGCCACCTGGATTAATTGTATCTTGACATATATAATCAAATTATCTTTTAAATACAATCAGAACAAATTTTTGTTTTCTCATAAATTAGTTCAATTCCTGATTGATATAATATTAGCAGTATAGCCCGACATTGCCCGGGTGTAATGAAGCTTTAAAGCTTTAAAACTAATCCATGGTCCTGGAGCTCAGACTCTTTGGACGTTGGCACGAAAGACTAAAAAGCAAGAGTTGTTTTCAGTTAAAGCGAAACTGTAGACTGAAAGAAAAATGAATGGATATAAATCAAATTTTGATTTCCTGGTATTGATATCAGATAAGTTTTTTCGTCGTAAACTGAATTTTGAAGGTTAAATACATCCTCTGAGTAAATGGTATCATGGCTGAGACTAAGAACTACAATTATACCTACTTAGAGCCAAACCAAAGCAAAAACTAAAATAAAAGGGCTGGAAAAAATACAGACATCCAGGCAGATAAACAGACACACACACAAACATCTTGCTTTTTATATATATATATATATATTATCGATTTTCTGCACTATTGTAAGAACTTCAACCTTGAAACTTCTGAATATCATTTTTTCTGTCTTTGTTTATGAGTATATCAAATTTGATTAAAACCAGACCACTCCTTCTATAACCCGATTTTTTCGATTATTGGTTTTTGATATTTATCGGGGGGGTACTTCGACACAAAACCTAGCTAAGAACACTCGCAGACGCTTATAGTACAACTGTGTAAATTTTCAAGAAAATCGGTTCATCTGTTTCGGAGTCTACAGGTAACGGACACACACACACACACGCATACACACACATACACACAGACAAAGTTCCATTTATAATAATTTTAGATTTAAATACAATTGGAACAAATTTTTGTTTTCTCATAAATTAGTTTAATTCCTGATTGATATAATATTTGTAGATAGTCGGAATTATTTTTTTTTAATTTTATGTTTTATTGGTGCATTGTATTATCTAATTTTATTGCTATTCTGACATAGATAAAACTTGCTTGGTTTGATTGTTAATGTGCTTTGTCATGTCTGGCTTATCTGTGTGTAAATGTATTATCATCAGGTGCATTTTATTGAGATTGACCTAATAGTCATCTGGTTGGGCTTTATATCTATTTCATGTTTCTTTTAATGTTTTTATGTTTTATATTCCTTCAGAAAAAAAAAAAATCCTTTCTATATAGCAGGGGTTTGCTTACTACTACAAGCAACAGATTTCTTACATTGAGCAAGGCACAGATATAAAGGAAAGAATCTCTCTAAACACTTTTTATTAGACCTATAAAATATTTCATTGTCTAAATTACATTTTTTCTTAAGAAAACATGACATATTTATTTTTTATACAAATAAACTTGAAACAGAAATATGATAATGCATATGCATTATAATGCATATGCATAATGCATATGCATAATGCATATGATAATGCATATGATAATGCATATGCATAATGCATATGAATGGATTTTTAGGTACCTCCACTAAATTGCTGAAAAAACAGCATCGTATGAAAAAAAGCCCCAAATTTAATAAAAACAAACTTTTTCCATCAAAATGTTCAAGTTATTATTAAGAGAAAAGATCAAAGTATTTATTTTTTTTTTAAATTTTTTAAATTTTTTCTAACACATCCGAAATTTTGGTAACAAATCTTTTTTCGAATATTTATCACCCAGAAAGCAAAATGTTACCAGAATTTACAATGGATAATGCAATATTACATAACAGTTTTTTTTTGTTTTTTTTTTGTGAAAAACACATTAATCTGAAAATTCTTGCAAATTCCTAAAATTTCAAGAAATTAAATATGGTGAAAATTTATTTTATTACTTAAATGCAGGACTCATTGGGTAATGTAAAGCATTTATTGTTTTTTCAAACAGTTTGCCATTTTTTTTTTAAAATCTGCTCCCAATAAAATAAAGCAGGTGATAAAAGTATGCCATTATTTAATTAGATAAGCTTTTAATTATTTTTATAAATAATATATATTAAGGACATTGGATACTGAAGAAAAAACAATTTTCAATGAATAATGAAATTTTAATTTATAATAATTTATAAAATTTCAAAGTTTTTTTAATTCTACCAAGCCTTGTCAGGGTTGGGTTATTAAGTGAAAACTATATTTACTAATCAAAAATTTAAAAGTTTAATACAAATCGTTGTGCCATCATATTTTTCAAATAATTTTAAATTTTTTGTGTGTTTTGAAGTTTTTGTTGTCTTTTTTAGTATGGTATTATCTCCTTTACATTTCACAGTTTCTTCTCCTTACAAGAAAAAGTTTTGGACAATTATGTCTGTTCTGGTCAACAAAACTTAGCTGTCATCAATCACTTCACATGTCATCTAACTGTCATCATTTACTTCAAACATAAATTATTTGTCACCTTTGTAATTAAGAAATATTTTTATTCTAAATTTCTTGCTATAAACAAGTAATAGTTATGTAAATTAGATTAATTTAACATTAAACTTGCTAATTTTCCAAAAATAACATGTCACAGATGTATATTTTATTTTTGCAAGATGTTTAAAACCGAGAATTAACTTTTGTTTACAAATGTGTTGATCATTCAAAAATGACCGAAAAATTTAAAAAATTTTAATAATATCAAAAGCTTTCAATTTTAGATTACAATCAATATAATTTCCGTTTAAAATACACCAGAGTATTGTGCTTACTGGAAATAGTAAATTTAATCCTTTAGCTTTCAATTAAAGTTAAAATGACAGCTTCAAGAAAGATTTGATTTTCTTTTTAAAAATTCAATTTAAAAGTTAGATATCGAAAATGAGTGGAGGTACCTAAAGACTTTCACTTTTTAGTAGCCTAAAAAGTGAAAGGTATTCTACTTTGCATAAAATATATATAAACAAATGACCATTCCTATAAATATTTTTAGGATAAAATGATCGATGATATTCTAACACTTTCAGGATTTGATGCATGGCCAAAATGGTCGATTCTGAATGTTGGGGATCACCCCTGTATTGCACAATAAATGGACCCATCTAAGGTGTACAAATAATCCTGCTTATAGAGAACAGGAGTGGAAAAGAGTTGTAAAGCTTCCGAGCAGAGAGCACAAACCCAGTCGTGGTTCCGCCGAAGGGTAGAATCACGATTGGGGAAAAATAGACAGAGATTTTTTGGCCCGGCTATATGGCTGGGAATACCCACTATAAAATGACCATGTGTCACATCTGGCCTTGCGTGGGAAGGCTAGTAAATACGGGAAAAGAGTTGTAAAGAGTTCAGTTGAGTAGTTGGGCGCCGCTTAGTTGGACAGTAGACTAATTACTCGGACTTACTTCTTAACTACAAGATTGTATATATTTAATTCCTACTAACAGTATTCCTTCTTCTATGTGCCTTGCCCCTTCAGGACGTAGGCGATCATGGCCTTCCACGTTTCCCTATCCCTGGTGGCTCTGAGCACGCCTTCTTCTGTTACACCATGCAATCCTCGTTCTGTCATCCACCTGATTAAGTCCTTCAAATATGTTATCCATTGATTTCCCCTGTCTCTTTTCCCCCTCTATCTGGCCTGTTAGTATTAGATTCTCCAAGCCCTCCTTCCTCATTGCGTGTCCCAGGAACTTCAGCTGTCTCTTCCTGATGCTCAGTATTAATTTCCTTTTTGTTTCCATCATTTCCAAGACCTCATCATTGCTCACATGCTCAATCAATGATATTCGCAGCACCCTTCTGTAGAACCACATTTCAGTTGCTTCAAGTTTTTCCTTCATCTTTGATGGTATTGTCCAGCAGTTACTGCCATATTGAAGGACGGACAGCACATAGCAATCCAGTACTCTCTTCCTAGTTTCTAGCAAAATTGTCCTGTTTCTTAATACTTTACTCAACTTCTGGAATGCTTCCTTCGCCATGCCAATTCGCCTTTGGATCTCTGTGTCACAATTTCCGTCTTCTGTTATAATGCTTCCCAGGTATTTAAATTTTTGTATCTGCTTGATTCTGGTATCCCCGACCTGTATTTGGCATTTTCGGCTGCCCTTTTTACTGATTACCATGCATTCGGTTTTCGTGCAGTTTATTTCTAGTCCTTTCTTGTTACTTTCTTCTGCTACCTTCTGTCCTAGTATTCCTAAATTACTAACGCATGTTCAAGGTTGTATATATTTTGTTCAATATACTTGCATTTTATCTCTACCTGTCTGTTTTTTGTTATTATTATTTTGTGTGGTTTCTAAACAAGAATCCCCAACACTGAATTCATTTGCTCCACTGAGAACAGGGGATCTACAGAAGCGACAATCATAGACTTTTACTCTCTGTGTGTTCCTGTGTTTCTGGGAATCACCCCCCTCTCTCTCTCTCTCTCTCTCTCTCTCTCTCTCTCTCTATCGCCATCTATCAATATATATCAGTTGCACATGGCTAACTACCCACATCTGTACAGAAAAATTATGTACATGAGGTGAAAATCAAAGGCTACGTTTATATTAAAATAGTGGTGCTGAAAAGATTCATAGTAACTTGAAAGCACATCCGAACGAATTATAGGACATAAAATTTTATAAAATTGTTGATATTGTAAACCATTTCGCAAGCTCTTTCCTTATATATATATATATATATATATATATATATATATATATATATCAGATTAAATAGATTGCAAACAATAAGTTTGCTTATCTTTTATAAAATCCGTTCATACTCACGGATAATCTTTCGCGTATTACAATAAAAAAAGATGTCAGAAATGAGCTGTAACGTTGACAAGTGTTATTTTCATTCATTTCTTAAGGTACCCAAGTACTTTCAACCTATTTCCGAGGTCATCTTCATATGAACGCTAGCGATTTATCAACAGTTATATTTGAAGCAGGAAAAAAACGTACAGTAATTTTTAGCAACACAGTTTTCCTGTTACATTTGTTACCATAACTCACACCCGTGAAGATGACAGCAAATAATTTTCCAAATATATATTGTTAAATATAACAGACAATGGATGTCTATTATGTTTAAACATGGGCCGTTCTGAACATCGTATTTTGGCCTGAATTTCAGGTGAAAATAAAAACAAAAATTGTCCAACATTTGGATATTTTTTTATTATGCTGATTCTAAGGTTTCGGCTCACATGAGCCATCTTCAGAGTGTTTACAGGGACGTTAACATAAAGACATCTACCATCAAAGATGATATTATTTTGTGTTGACATAAAACATTACTATTCGACGATAACAGTGAACCAATAGCAGATGTAGGTCGTTAATTTAAAATACTATGACGTCATACTATGAGAGAGACTGAAATGTTAGCAACAGAACCATATGTCTAAATCCAATGTAATGTGTTGCGACTAAATTGAAATGTGATTTATATATATATATATATATATATATATGTGTGTGTGTGTGTGTGTGTGTGTGTGTGTAGAATTAATCTAATTTGCATTGCGACAAGGTAATTTCTATTCCAAGATTTTCACCTCGTCATCAGGCAATGTTGACTCAATGTTGTGAAAATAATTTTACATTTGAATGCATAAAACAATTTGCCTGTTATTTAAAGAGTTAATATGGAATGAGGAAGACAGAAAAAATTATGTGTATGTTTAATTTAACTAATCAGAATGCGATTCAACTTTTACATTTGAAAATACAGGTTATATATTTAGGGAATACAGGTTTTCTATTTTCAATCTTACCAGGAAAATGTCAGCTAATCGAGCCACTGTCTAGACTGCCTTACTTCTGGTTCGATGTATACATTTTTGTGATGAGATTATTGTCTTAGATTTCTCTGTATCCCAATATTTTTTACAAACAAAAAAGAAAGAAAACATATAATTTTTTCTTCTGACATAAAGGAACATTTTAGTATAATTTTTATACTATTTTTATTTCAGCTCAGTCTGCATTTTTTTTTTTTTTCATTTTTTCCCTAAACTCTTATTTTGCAATAATTTTAATATCTATTTAATTAATATTATATTAAAATACAAAACAAATTATCGGATATATGTAAGTTAATGAATATTTTTATGAAGAATTTTTTAACCATATTCTAAAGTGAACATTTTACAATGTTTAAATATGACAATTATTTCATTACGTTTATTTAATAGATTTTTAATACTAAGAAAGTTAATAATATATAGTTTTCCATCTAGACACAATGGGTATGAGTCGTTTAAAGATTTACATATTCTAGGTTTTTTTCAATTTACCATTTTATTGTAGGAATTTTATTTGTTTATGTTACGGACCAAAAGTATTTATATAGGGATGTTCTATTTCTGTACTTATTATTATTCAATGAAGAAGTGTGTTGATAAAATCTCATGATCTGTACTAATCACTAAACTAAAAAATGTATACAAGATAAGGATATTCGAGTCTCATAATCTGTACTGTTCCCAAACTAAAAATATATAAAAGACACGGTTATTCTAGTCTCGTAATCTGTACTTTGTCTAAACTAAAAAATATATGAAAGATAAGGATATTCGAGTCTCGTAAACTGTACTGTTCTCTCAACTAAAAATATATAAAAGATACGAATATTCTAGACTTGTAATCTGTACTGTTCTTTAAACTAAGAATATATAAAAGATCAGGATATTCGAATCTCGTAATCTGTACTGTTCTCTAACTAAAAATATATAAAAGATCAGGATATTCGAGTCTCGTAATCTGTACTGTTCTCTAAACTAAAAATATATAAAAGATCAGGATATTCGAGTCTCGTAATCTGTACTGTTCCTTAAACAAAAAGATATTTAAAAGATACGAATATTCGAGTCTCGTAATCTGTACTGTTCTTTAAACTAAAAAATATATAAAAGATAAGGATATTCGACTCTCATAATTTGTACTGTTCTTTAAACTAAAATATATACAAAAGGTAAGGATATTTGAGTCTCGTAATCTGTCAGTCAATTAAGTATCCTACGTCATACACGCTTGGGCGATCATGTCTCGAAAGAAACATGACTGACTGGGCATATGATTATCCCGCAGTAGGTTGCCATTGCTTTCTGCGATAGATTGATTGCCAGCCAAGGCTATAGAACCCAATCTGTCCTGTTATTTAACCCATAACTGGAGGGAAGAAACGAATTAGTACTTTTCCCAAGAGTATTTGCGCGTAAGTGAATGCAAGGAATTCAACTGGAATTCGAACTCGGCTCTCCGATTTGTCGTAATCTCTACTGTTCTCTAAACTGAAAAAATATATAAAAATACGAATATTCGAGTCTCGTCATCTATACTGTTCTTTAAACAAAAAAATATATAAAAGATAAGGATATACGGTTATCGTAATCTGTACCGTTCTCTAAAGAAAAAAATACATTAAAGATAAGGATATTCGAGTCTCGTAATCTGTGCAGTTCTCTAAACAAAAAAATACATTAAAGATAAGGATATTCGAGTCTCGTAATCTGTACTGTTCTCTAAACAAAAAAATACATTAAAGATAAGGATATTCGAGTCTCGTAATCTGTACAGTTCTCTAAACAAAAAAATACATTAAAGATAAGGATATTCGAGTCTCGTAATCTGTACTGTTCTCTAAACAAAAAAATACATTAAAGATAAGGATATTCGAGTCTCGTAATCTGTACAGTTCTCTAAACAAAAAAATACATTAAAGATAAGGATATTCGAGTCTCGTAATCTGTACAGTTCTCTAGGTGACATGTGTGAAAGGGTTTTTGATGAAATCCGTCGGCACACGTGTCCCACCAGATGTGTGGACTGTAAGAATAAAGTCTGATTAATACGATCAAAGTTTCTCGTCAGCAACAAAGACGCACCCATTTGACAATTGTTCTCTTAAATTCTTTTATTAGGTCACAATTGGGAAACGATTATGTTTACAAATTTATTTAGTTTTAAATGTGAGTCTATATAGTTTCTGAGTTGGACAAGAAAAAAGGTTTTGCTAAAGCTAGGTACCCCAACTAAATCGCTGAAAAAACAGAATAGCATGAAGAGAAAAGGTCCTAAACTTAATAAAAACGAACTTTTTCCGTCAAAATATGTTATTATTAAGAGAAAAGATTAAAATATTTTTTAATAATTCTTTTTGTTGACAAAATTTAATTCTCGGTTTTAAAAATTTAATTCTCGATCGCTCAAAAATGGCCGAAAAATTGAATGATTAAAAAATCTCAAAATTTTAGATTCCAATCAATATAATTTCTGTTTGAAATACACTAAAGTATTTTGCTATCTGGAATTAGTAAATATAATCATTTAGCTTTCAATTAAAACTAAAATAAAAGTTTCAAGAAAACTTTTTTTTATTTTAAATAATTCAATCTAAAAGTAAGTTATTGAAAATGAGTAGAGGTACCTTCTAAAAACAATGGGATAAATGATTAAATAACTTTAAAAAATAATTTCCTATCAAGCAAGGCGATAAAAGGTTATTGAGTGTGAAGTAAAATGAGAAATGCGAAAGAAGAAGCTATCAGAATAGAACTTACGGTTACACTTACCGATTTCAACAATAAAATGTTGAGACCTATCTGCCAATCAAATACTACACTTACATTCGAGAAGCTACCAAATAGAAAAGCTTTTCAGAAAAATAACCACGAAAATATTTATAGAAAAGATAGAGGGAAGCCACATTAAGGCAGTAAAAACGGGATTGAAACCGAACAGACATATCCGATTTCTTTGGATTCTTTCATTCTCTGACTGAACAGTTAATGAAAATATTTTAGAATGCGATTCATTTAATCCTATAAGATTCGATTCGATTGCTTTATTTTTTACGGCCTATCAGCCTTCGTACAGGATAGCTAAAGTCAGAAAAGACTTTTAGATTGTTAGAATATTTTGAAGACAATAATGATTTAGTGAGTCAAGTTTTACTAATTAACCCATAGATGGGGTGGCGAAGAGGTAAATTCGTACCCTTCCTAAGGGTATTTTTCGCGTAGGTCAATATAACAAAGCTGGCTGAAACTAGAACTCGGCTTTGCAATTAACAATTTCGAGTCGTTATCCATTACACCACCCACACGTCCATGTTCACAGCACCTAGTATCCCCAAGCTATCACCAATCTATGTACTGATCGGAATCGACGTTGCTTAACTTCAGTTATAATATGGGAACCGGTCTTTCGACATGATTTGGACCGTGAGCCCCATTCAGAATACGAAATCAAACACACACACACAAACAAACATATATATAGATATACTTTGCTGGCCACCCCAGTTTTTTAAAAGAAATGATATATTTCATACTATTTTCAATATTTATTACCAAGTGGATAATTCTAAATGAAAATAGAATGGTTCTTTTGTTATTGTTACTTTGCAATATTTTACAAGGCAAAGAAACAAAAATGAACTCGTCCAAATCACCTTAAATTTTCTTCATTCTTTCATTGATGAAACTGCAATATAGGTAATTGTTAAATATTTATAAATTCATTTGATGCACATGTTATTGTGCAGTATTAACTAAAGAACCATTCTATTTTCATTTACAATCATTCACTTGGCAATAATTACTAAAAAAATAGTATGAAATACATCATTTTTTAAACACTGGGGTTGCCTAATAAATATGGCCGGTTGTGTGTGTGTGTGTGTGTGTGTGTGTGTGTGTGTGTGTGTGTGTGTGTGTGTGTGTGTGTGTGTGTGTGTGTGTGTGTGAGTGTGTGTGTGTGTGTGTGTGTGTGTGTGTGAGTGTGTGTGTGTGAGTGTGTGTGTGTGTGAGTGTGTGTGTGTGTGTGTGTGTGTGTGTGAGTGTGTGTGTGTGTGTGAGTGTGTGTGTGTGTGTGTGAGTGTGAGTGTGTGTGTGTGTGTGTGAATGAAGTCACATAAAATAACATCCTACCCTTTCTTGATATTCAATTAGGCCCGTTTTAAAACACCAACTACAAGTCAAGTAAAAAAAAAACGACCTGATATTTTTTTACCCACATCAGAACAACAGATAAAACATAACCCACTAAGAGTTTTTTTTTTATTGAAGAGTCCTTAAAATATTTACCAGAGGAAGAAAATATACTGAATGTTTTAGTATTCCTTCATTATCATAGTGATTTGGAAATCCTCCATTATCCTAGTTATTAATAAATCCTTCAGTATCGCAGTGATTAAGAAATCCTGCAGTATCACTGTGACATGGAAGTTCTCCATTATCCTAGTGATTTAAAAATCCTCCATTATCCTAGTTATTAATAAATCCTTCAGTATCGCAGTGATTAAGAAACCCTGCGGTATCACTGTGACATAGTTCTCCATTATCTTTGTGACATAGAAGTCCTTCATTATCCTAGTGATTTAAAAATCCTCCATTATCATTGTGATTTAGATATCCTAGTAGTGATTAAGAAATCCTCCATTACTCTAGTGATTTAGAAACTTTTCTCCTATGTGCCATCACCTTTTGGGACGTAGGCGATCATAGCCTTCCACATCTTCCTATCCCTGGTATTTCTTAGCACGCTTTCTCCTGTTACCCCACCCAAACCCTGCTCTGGATTCCATTTGCTCAGGTCCGTCAAATATATTATCCGCTGCTTTCCCCTGTCTCTCTTTTCCTCTATCTGACCTTTGAGTATCAGATTCTCCAAAACTTCCATCCTCATTATATGTCCCTATAGGTGTCTTCTTTTAATGTTCAGTTTCCTTTTCGTTTCTATCCTTTCCAAAACCTCATCATTGCTCACCTGCTCGGTCCATGATATTCGCAGTATCCTTATGTAAAACTACATTTCAGTTGCTTTAAGTTTTTTCCTTCACCTTTGATATTGTCCGTTATTCACTGCCATATTGAAGAACTGACATCACATAGCAATCCAGTAATCTCTGCTTTGTTTCTAGCGAAATTTTCCTGTCTCTTAATACTCTACTCAGCTTCTGGAATGCATCCTTGTGCTTTTGGATCTCAAGAATATAAATGTACAGAAACTGCTGTGACCACAAAGTGAAGGATCAGTTTATATATTGATTGTAATATGGAATTGATCCCCCACTTTATATCCAGTATGCTTCTGTAGAACCACATTTCGGTTGCTTCAAGTCTTTCCTTCATCTTTGATGAGATTGTACAGCATTCACTGCCAAATTGAAGAACTGACATCACAGCAATCCAGTACTCTCTTCTTTGATTCTAGCGAAATTGTCCTGTCTTTTAATACTCTACTCAGCTTGTGGAATGCATCCTTCGCCATGCCAATTAAGCTTCGGATCTCAGTGTTGCACTTTCCGCTTTCTGTTAGAATAATTCCCAGGTATTTAAATTTCTGTACCTGCTTGAATTTAGTATTCCCACCTGTAATTGGCATTTTGGGCTGCTCTTTTTGCTAATGACCGTGTATTCTGTTTTCTTGTAGTTTATTTGTAGTCCTTCTTTTCCACTTTCTTCGGCTACCTTCTGTAGGATGTCTTGTGGTTTCTTTACCATTTCTGCTATCGGCACTGTATCATCTGCGTATCTTATATTGTTCAGACTTAGGCGCCGATTACGAATCCTGGCATGACTTCTACGGCACTCACAATAGTCTAGCTGTATAAGCTGAATAGATCCGGTGAAACGACACTTCCTTTTCTTACGCCCTTTTGTATGTTTGTATCCCTGTTGAATTCGTTTTCTGCCTTTAGTGGTTCTTGATTACTCTAATTTCTTCCCCAAATATGTCGAGGTTGCTGAGCATTTCTGTCAATTCCTTGTGACGTAATTTGTCAAAAGCCATTAACTGCAGATCAAGAAAATAAAAGACAATTTTTTTTTACACACATCAGCATAGCAAATAAAAGATGAACCACTAATAGTCTTTATTAAAGAGTACTTAAAATATTTTTCAGGGGAATAAAAATACACTAAATGTTTTAGGATTTTTCCATTTTCATAGTAGAAATCTTCCATTATCCCAGTGATTCAGAAATCCTTCATTATCCCAGTGATTCAGAAACCTTTCCCTATCCTAGAGATTTAGAAATCCTCAATTATCCCAGTAATTTAGAAATCTTCCATTATCATATTGATTTAGAACTCCTCCATTATCCCAGTGATTCAGAAATCCTCAATTATCCTAGTGATTTAGAAATCCTTCATTATCCCAGTGATTCAGAAACATTTCCCTATCCCAGTGATTTAGAAATCCTCAATTATCCCAGTAATTCAGAAATCATCCATTATCCCAGTGATTTAGAAATTATCCATTATCCCAGTGATTCAGAAACCCCCGATTATCCTATTGATTTAGAAATCATCCCCTATCCCAGTGATTCAGAAAGCCTCCATTATCACAGTGATTTAGAAATCATTCTTTATCCCAGTGATTCAGAAATCATCCATTATCCCAGTGATTTAGAAATTTTCCATTGTCATAGTAATTAAAAAATCCACAATTATCCTAGTGATTTAGAAATCCTTCATTATCCCAGTGATTCAGAAACTTTTCCTCATCCCAGTGATTAAGAGATTCTTCATTATCCTATTGATTTAGAAATCATTCATTATCCCAGTGATTCAGAAATCCTCAATTATCCTAGGGATTTAGAAATCCTTCATTATCCCAGTGATTTATAAATCATCCCTTATCCCAGTGATTCAGAAAGCCTCCATTATCCCAGTGATTTAGAAATCATTCTTTATCCCAGTGATTCAGAAATCATCCATTATCCCAGTGATTTAGAAGTTTTCCATTGTCATAGTAATTAAAAAATCCACAATTATCCTAGTGATTTAGAAATTCTCAATCATCCCAGTGATTCAGAAATAATCCATTATCCCAGTGATTTAGAAATTTTCCATTATCACAGTAATTTAGAAATCGTCCATTATCCTATTGATTTAGAAATTATCCATTATGCCAGTGATTAAGAAACCCACAATTATCCTAGTGATTTAGAAATCCTTCATTATCCCAGTGATTCAGAAACGTTTCTCTATCCCAGTGATTAAGAGATCCTCCATTATCCTAGGGATTTAAAATCCTTCATTATCCTATTGGTTTAGAAATAATTCATTATCCCAGTGATTCAGAAATCCTCAAATATCCTAGGGATTTAGAAATCCTTCATTATCCCAGTGATTTATAAATCATCCATTATCCCAGTGATTTAGAAATCCTTCATTATCCCAGTTTTTAAGAAATCCTCCATTATCTTAGGGATTTAGAAATCCTCTATTATCCCAGGGATTTAGAAATACTACATGATACCAGTGATTAAGAAATCCTCCATTATCCTAGGGATTTTGAAAACCTTCATTATCCCAGTGATTTAGAAATCATCCATTATCCCAATGATTAAGCAATCCTCCATTATCTCAGGGATTTATAAATCCTTCATTATCCCAGTGATTTAGAAATTCTTCATTATCCCAGTGATTATGAAATCCTAAATTATCCTAGTGATTTAGAAATCCTCAATTATCCCAGTGATTAAAAATCCTCCATTATCCTAGGTATTTAGAAATCCTCCATTATCCCCATGGTGGGAATTAAAATCACCGAACATAAATGTATTTTCGAACGGATGCGGAGAAATGGTATTTTCTGTAATATCAGAAATACTATCAACGCACGCAACAGCCATATGAGGAAGGAAAATGGAGAAGAAAAAAGAGATTGCTGATTGATTTTAATAGAGAGGGAGAGAGAGGGGGAGAGAGAGAGACGGAGATACTTGTAAAAATTGGTCTTGGGATTCAAGAGAGAGTTCCCTAGCCATCGGGAGATTTTCCCGATCATAAACTCCCAGGCTATGCATATAGAGATTAGTCCTTCCTAAAGATAAGAAATTATCTAGAAATCGAGATATCAAAGGAGGGGTTTGCAGAGGAGAAAATTAGATTCACGAAGAGCTAGGTTGTCCGGAGACTTTTCGAAGAGGAACGATTCCACACTGCAGAATTTGGTGTGAATACTACAAATGTTGAAGAAAAAAATGTTGCTTGGTTTTAAGTGGTTTTTATTGTGCTGATTTAGTGTCATATCTTCGGTTGCTTATAGCCGTGGTGTAATTCGTTGCATTTACTCACGCTCAAATACCCATTGAAAAAAGTATTAATCCGTATCTTCCCTCCAGTTATGGGTTAAATAACAGGACATATTGGGTTCTATAGCCTTGGTTGGCAACCAGTCTACCGCAGAAAGAAATGACAACCTACTGCAGAATAATCTTCTGCCTGGTCATTCATATCTCTTTCGAGACATGATCGTCCAAGCTTGTAACATGTATGGCACTTAACTGACTGACTGTGGTAGAGTGATAAAGAAAATGCCTAGGATAGTACCAGCAGGTGGTCGTCAAATGTAATATGTACAGGAAGATAACTGATGCCGACTGCAACATAAAGTGGCCTGGGGGTTGCCCACCAGAGGTGCTGGCAGAGATACCTTTCCATACACGACATGGCACTGCAAGAACCCCCATATTATGCTACTGTTGATCAAAGTAGATTTTCTAGATGCTCCGCAAGAGTTTGAGCTCTTAATTACCAGTCGGGAAGCAGCAACCAGAAAAGTGTCAACCAGGTACCCTTGGCATAAAGAGATGTTGGCACCATCCACACATATCACAAAAAACCTCGTGACAACACCACTATTAGGAGATGAGAACAGGAAATGAACCAGAAACTGTTTCTTAGACAATAAACCAGAGGTTAACATCGTGTCATGTTCAAGATCTACTCCTACTTAAATAAAATTCAACACAGGTGTAACGACAGCCACTCATACAATTCCTTCAGATAAACCATCTACATCGTCATCCTCTCATGTGATGTCAGCCACTAGTAGCGTTACTTCATATATAGCATCCATATCTACATCCATCCCTGCTACCAATCATCCAGTTTCAGCAGACATGCCATCATTGTCTTGCAATCCAAGAAACATGTCTGGGGCGCTATGGAACATTAATGACTCTAACACAATAGATAACTGGATTCGTAGTTGACCCTCATCATGTCAGTATCATAATAGCAACCTTTCAAACTCACGCAAAGTATATAAAACAACTGAAGTAGAGAATATGAAAACAAGGTATTTATAAAACAATGTGTTCAAACATGAACTGTGGAATGGCGAGTGTGTAAAACATGAATGGCTACTCTATTCACCATCTCAAGGTCGTTTGTTCTGCTTTGCACGTATGTCATTGTAGAACATGATAATGGTGAAGAACATCGAAAGTGCATGACAGTGTATTTGATAAGGCATAAAGGAATTGCAAGTGTAGATTCTTTATTGCTTGAGCAACATGACCCAGAGTAGAAATATTGGCATAAAATATTGACTCCTGTATTATCTATAATTCGCTTCCTTGCTTCCAGAGGTTTGCCATTTCGTGGAGAAAATCAGATTATTGGTCAGCAAAAATGGCAATAATATTATTGATTTATAAATATATTGTAATCGTGCTTTGATGCTTATGCAGTTATTGTTGGCTAAGAATGCTTTTCATGTTTAAAATTAATAAGTTTATATTTAAGTTGTATTGTGCGAAATATGTTGCCTGTTTTATTAGATATTTAATGGACACGACAAGATGGTATTACAGGAACAAAGTGAGCAAAATTTCTAATAAATTCTAGTCACAATATAGTAAACATTGTAGTGTGTGTCGGCTGTGCCTGGTACAAGGCCACTTCCAAACATAGCCGACAATCCACACATTTAAAAAATATTATCAGGTTGCTGTTAATGCTATATGTTATTTGTGAGAAGAAGATCTACATTTTCATTGAGAAAAATGTCATTAGTTTGCAAAGTGAAATGTAGAAGTGTTAAAATTTTCCAATGCAGTAGCTTAGATTGTGCGTTTGATAATAGTAAATTGTTGAGTCTTTGTTCCTTATTCTTTTTAGTAGATCGCGACAAGTTGAGAGAGAGAGAGAGAGAGAGAGAGAGAGAGAGAGAGAAGGCAAAACAAATAAAGAAGTTGTACTTAACACGTCCATTTGGTCGTTGCTGTTATCCTCTTTAGCGACATGGAGTGAAAAAGAAGAAAAGAAAATTGGCAGTGAGGGCGAATCAACTTGAAGTTCCTTCTTTACATGGTGAGATGCTGTCAGCTACTGCCTCCATCTGACGGACTGCTGTCTCTCACTGACCTGTTGACTGACTGCCTTTGACAGGTTTGCATTGTGGTTTAAATAGTCAAGCTTCTCATGATGCCGGCTCCAGCGAACCTTTTCACATCTAGGCATGAAAATGCATCATATATAAATTTGCTGTTTTTAATCCAATCAGGATTCAGAAATTTTTCTTAGTTGGGTTTTTCCAAAGTCGTTTGAATCCACTTTTGCGGGTGGGCAATTTAACTTTAGGTTTTTCCTAAATGCTTTTAGTCGTTTGAATCCGATTTTGAGGGTGTGCAATTTATTTTGTGTTCTTTAGTTTGTTGATGGATTTGTGATGATACCAAGCAAAGCGAGGGACTGGATATTTGCCCTCTGAGATCCAGAAAGCAAATGACCAAAACTGGTCTTTGCACACCCGGCTCCACGCATATGTACCGGCAGAAAACCAAAAATTAATAAATATCAAATTCCAGTTCGCGATCCTACGAGAATTTTATTTATCGGCCAATGGGAAGCCAAGAATTAAATACGGGTGTATTCCCAAATGACCTGCTGGGACCCACAAAGAAGAAATAAAAAGCCAACGCAGAAAGCATCGCCAGAGTTGAGAAAGTGCGAGCATAATTAGCATGTCCCTTGACCTCGTCAAGCGATCCACTATGCTCGCCTCGTCTTTCCCTCTCACCTTCTTCTTCGCTGTCCCCTGAGCTACTTACCCGAGCAAAGGAGCGGAAACATCAAAGACATTTCTAACTGACAAACACTCCCACATACTTACGCACAAACTCTCTTTCAGTATTTACTGCTATATACATTTTAACGTCCTTTGAACTCATCCAAAAGACATTACTTTATTTGTAAAAAACCTTAATTGATATATGTGTATATATAAAATCTTGTTTCTATACTCAATTTGATTTTCTTGTTTATACCCACCTTATCTACTAACGAGGCCAAATTCAGTTAATCTGCTTCAACACACAACTACGTTTCAATAGAACGGATGACCCACTATAAGATTATGTAGGATTTGTATGCTATAACTTCCAATAATTGCGTTAATATTTAAAACTACTTTTTTTTAAATTTTGAATAGAAGTGTGTGTTTGTATGTGTTTTTGTGATAAAAAGTCTCGTTTGAAAATTGAAATATTTCTAGAAATAGGAAAATGCCAGATATCTATTTTTAGGGAAAAGTCGGACCGTATAATAAATGTTATTAGAGTTTATAGGAGAAAAAAGTTCTTTTAATGAGTCTACGAAACGTTGTGTATCCTTTTTGGGAAAAAGGAGTCACATGTCAAATTTGTAGAGACGGACTGGCTATTTAATGTTAACTGGCCACAACCTGATGCAAAGTCGCGTTTTTAGATATATATTTTACTTGATTTATTCAAAACAACGGTGAGTGGTTATAATTCGTTTTTTATACTTCATCTCTTATGTCGATAATTTCTTAGTCTGATTTGAGATTTTATTTTGAGCCATTTTTTTCTATTCCTATTTTCTTGTTTTTTAACCCGCAGTCTTGATTATATATATATATAACCCGGATATAAGAGAAAACCTGATATAAGATAGATTTTCTCTGATCCCAAATTAGAGTAGATAAAATAAACCAAACCCGGATATAAGATAAACTCTGATATAAGAGAAATCCGGATATAAGAGAACTTTATCCGGTTCCTGACAATTCTCTTATACAGTGTGACCTCGATATAAGTGAGTTGTCGGGACCGGATTAAAAAAATGTCTTATATCCGGGGTTTGTCTTATATCCGGGTTTGTCTTATATCCGGGTTTGTTCTATTTTATACATTACCACAGGCTCTAATTTGGGACCAGAGTAAATCTATCTTATATCCGATTTCTCTTATATCATGGTCTCTTACATCCGGGTTATACTGTAGGGTTACACTGTACTTCCATTAAAAAACTCCAAACAATAAAAACAAAGTTTTATCGTCAAAATATTTATGCTAAGAGGAAAAAATCGAAGTATTTTTAATTATTTCTAAAATTTTATAATCTTTTCTAAAACCTTCAAAATTTTGGTAAAAAAAATATAAATTTTTATTTTATAATTATTTTTTTTTTGTTTTGTTTTATCATCAGTGGATAACCAAATTTTTACCAGAGTTTACAATGAATGATGTAATATCATGAAACTCATTAATTTGCAAATTCTTACAAAAATCAAATAACTGTCGGATTTTAATTAAACTTACAGGACTTATTCACAAAGGAATGAAATTATTTTAGAAATATTTGGTTTTCTTGAAAATCTCGTCAAAAAATATTTTTCTTTTTACATCTGTTACCCCCCGCCCCCCATCACAGAATTTCATTAAATTTCATGAAACTAAATTCCGTTTCTAAAATGTGTTTTATTTGCTAAATGCAGGACTCCTTGAGGAATGAAACCCTTTTATTTTTTTTATTTTTTTTATTTTTTCAAAAAATTAACCTTTTTTTTCCGAAACTATGTTTCGAATAGTTGAATAAAAAATGCAATAAAACTATGACATTATTTCATTAGATGAGATTTTAATTGCTTTTAATATATATATATATATATATATATTAATATACGTAATTACAATAAAGCAGCACTAATTATTAAAGACTAATGTCCAAAAAAACAATGCTAACCTATTAGTAAATAAATTAAATCGTCAATAACCCAACGATCCGTTGTGTGAAACCGCATACGGTGTTGGCTCATTTTTAGATTTCGGTGCGTTGTGGTGCAGTGGATATCGACTTGGAACGAGAATTCGGGGTACTGAGTTCGAATTCTAGTTGAATTTCTTGGAATCACTTACGCACAAATACCCTTGGGAAAGGTATTAATCCATCTCTTCCCTCCAATTATGGGTTAAATAACAGGACAGGTTGGGTTCTATAGCCTTGGTCGGCAACCAGTCTACCGCAGAAAGCAAGGGCAACCTACTGCGGGATAATCTTCTGCCCAGTCAGTCATGTCTCATTCGAGGCATGATCGCCCAAAGCGTATATTACGTGTGGCACTTGTAGGGGATTTGGTAAGTGCTTGGTTGATGTGTTTCCGTATTTTACGTGTATTGCTCTCGAGATTAGTTCCCCCCACAAATACAACACAATGTTTTACAATCGCGCAAAAGAAATGGAATAAGTCACAACGAACATTAAACAACAAACAATTTAATATGTATAAAATAAAATTAGCATGTGGAAACAAATAAAATACAAGATGTGAAAAATTGCCTTTTGGAAAATAAAGTTTGGCAAGAAGTTAAATTTGTTTAAAGGTGTGTGTAAGTTTATATTAACGGAGTCCGTAAATAAGTCGTTCTTACTTACATTAAGTTCATCTCGGGTGGCGACAGCGTGTCGCGTTGATGAAAGAAAGTTTGTCGGGTTTTTCCTTTCACGGCCCTCTGTAGCTAGCTCATGAACTTTGGTGTGGAAGAATGACTTGGCCGGACAAAGTATCGGTTACATGCTGACTTAATGGCTAGCTTGGTAACTGACTTCCTTCTTCCTAACTGTGTGTTATTTATATACCATAATAGTGGATCAAAGAATCTTCCTAACATTTAGGTGTGAAGACATTTATTGACCAATCAGATTTGTATTTTACTATTTTGTTTTGGGGCCTAAATATTTTTTTGTTAATTGACTTCCGATCCTATTTTTCTAGAATGTTCTTATTCTATGTTTTTAGCTGATTGGTTGAGAAATATAAAAATGTAATTTAAATTCTAATGCCGTTTTGATCCTAAATTTCTATAATGTTTTTATGTATTTTCCTATTGCTTATTTTAATAGAAAAAAAATGTGTATCCCATATACCCCCCCCCCCGCAGATTGATAAATATTGAAAATATTTATTAATATGTAATATAAGTTTTAAAATGTTTCGGCCAATGTACCTTTCTTCCAGCTTTTGTGGTGGTGTTTGTCGGTGTATTTGTCGGCGTGGAGGTTGGTTTGGACAATGTGGTATTTTTTGTACTTGTAGAGTGTTCAGCCGTACTTTCCTTTATTGGTAAGTCTAAGTACGCTGGTTTTAGTCTGTCTATGGAGACAGTATCAAATTTGCCTTTTATGGCGAGTTTAAAATATTTGTGGTGTCTTTCAACTACCTGGAAAGGTCCGAAGTAGGTAGGACATAAAGGTTTTTTGACTGCATCATTTCGAATAAAAACGTATTTGCAGTCGTGAAGGTCTTTTGGTGTGTAAAGTTCTTTAGTTTGTGTTCTTGTGGGTGTGTAAACTAAATCGTTCATTTTGTGTTTAAAATCTTTTACAAAAGATGTAGTTGGTTGTAAGGAAGTGTTTTTTTCACAAAATTGACCTGGTAGTGTTAAAGATGTTCCAAAAACCATTTCGGAAGCTGTACATCCCAGGTCTTCTTAGATAACATTCCATATTGACAATAAAACAAGAGGCAAATTTTCAGACCATGTTCTGGAGTTGTTGTTAGCTGTTAAAGCTGTTTTAAGTTGTCTATGGAATCTTTCAATTAATCCATTTGCGCAGGGGTGATATGCTGTTGTTTTTATATGTTTGACTCACAATAACTTTGTAAATTCATCGAAAAGCGTTGATTGAAATTGGGAGCCTCTGTCTGTTGTTATTACTGAAGGACAACCAAAGACTGCGATCCACTCTCATAATATGGTTTTAGAGATAGTCTCTGCTGATATATCTCTAAGTGGGACGGCAACAGGCCATCTTGTAAATCTGTCAATGATAGTAAGTATATATTGACAGTCATTTGCTATTGGCAATGGTCCGACAATATCGATGTGTAGGTTTGTGAACCTACCGTCTGGTTTTTTTAATTGTCCTGGAGGAGACTTTGTGTGTCTGTTTGTTTTGCTCTTCTGACAATTCAAGCATGTTTGAGTCCAGTTTTTTATGTCAGTGCGCATATTAGGCCAAACAAAACGGTTGCTGATTAATTTTGCGGTTGCTCGGCGTCCAGGGTGTGAAAGGTTGTGGAAATGTGTAAATAACCTTTTTCTTAGTGATGGTGGTATATACGGTCTAGAATGACCAGTTTTGACATCGCAAAGTATTGTTTTTGTTCCAAATGGAACAGGCTGTTCCTTCAACTGTAGGGAAGTGTCGTTTAGTTTGTCTAATGTGGCATCTTTTTTTTTTTTGTTCATCTGCAATGAGCTCGAAGGTGAGATCTGCCGAATCAATAGATTGTATTGTAGAGCGTGAAAGTGTATCTGCCACAATATTGTCTGAACCTTTTATGTATCGGATATCCGAGGTAAATTGTGATATATAGTCCAGTTGTCGAGTATCTCTGGGCGTATATTTCTCGGTATTTACATGTAAGGCGTAAGTAAGTGGTTTGTGGTCAGTGAAAACGGTGAAATCTCGTCCTTCGAGTAAGTGACGAAAGTGCCTTATGGACAAGTAAATTGCCAGTAACTCCCTTGAGAAGGTGCTGTATTTTCGTTGTGCAGTGTTTAATTTCACTGAGAAAAAGGATATTGGTTTTTCCAAGCCATTTTGTTTTTGTTGTAGGACTGCTCCAATTGAGTCTCCTGACGCGTCTGTTGTTAGTGAAAGTGTTGTAGTGTTGTCATTAGAGATGTAGGAGAGCTTGGTAAAATCTGCTAATGCTTTTTTAGCATTGTGAAAAGCAGTTAAAGCTTCTCCTTCAATTTGAATTTTTGCATTTTTATTTTTTTGTTGTTGCAACATGTTTATTAGCGGGGTTAATATTCTGGAACAACGTGGAATAAATCTACGGTAGTAATTTATCAAACCGAGAAATCTTCGAAGTTGTCGCAGTGATGTTGGCTGTGGGAAATTTTGTATGGCTGTGACTTTTTCTGGGATAGGTGTGATTCCCTGTTCGTCTATCATGTGGCCTAAAAAATTTAATTTCGAGACAGCAAAATCACATTTGCTTATGTTGATTTTCAAGCCGAAATGTGCTAGTCTCTCGCAAACTTCTAATAAATGGTCTTTATGTTCATTGATGTCATTGCTAGCAATGAAGACATCGTCGATATAAGCAAAAGCAAATGGTAACCCTCTCAATACCTCGTCAATGAGTCACTGGAAAGTTTGGGCAGCATTACGTAGTCCAAATGGCATTCTGGTGAATTCGAAAAGTCCAAAAGGAGTTGTAATTGCTGTTTTTTCTATGTCTTCTTCGGCTACTGGAATTTGGTAGTAAGCTTTAACCAAATCTAGTTTTGTAAAGATTCTGGTTCCTTGCAAGCCCATGGCGAAATCGTATAGATGTGGGATTGGATACCTATCAGGAACTTTTTTGCGTTGAGGTTCCTGAAATCCCCACAAGGTCGCCATGCACCTGTTTCTAGCTTCTGAACCATATGTAGCGGTGAGGAGTATGGACTACTAGAAGGACGTATAATGCCTAATTGTAACATGTGCTGAAATTCGTCTTTTGCTACTTTATATTTCTCTGGATGTAATCTGCGTGGTGATGCATGTGTGGCTGGTCCAGAGGTTGTGATATAATGTTTGGCTGTATGACGAACTTCATCAGAATGTTTAAAGGGCGTAGTAAGAGTTGGAAATTTTGTAATCAACTCTTGTAGTCCATTCGCATCTGGTAGTGCCGCACAGATTCCTGTTGACTTGTAGATTGAGGTGATTCCCTTTGCTGTTAGGTCTGTGTTGCAATCGACGAGAGATCGCGTAGCCATGTTCACTGAAACGTTGAAATGGGACAAAAAAATCAGCTCCAAGAATCGGTGTTTTTACTTGGGCTATTGTGAAGATCCACGGAAAAGACCGGCGTAAACCCAAATTGAGCGTCAGTGCTATCTCTCCGTAGGTGTCAATTCTTGATCCATTTGCTGCTTGCAGTGTGAATGAAGATAGTTGGTGGTTTTTTCTGGGATCCGGTGGAATAACGCTGATTTGTGCGCCTGTGTCGACTAAAAATAAATATCCGGTATTTTTGTCTCGGATGTAAAATAGACGACTTCCTTGTTTTATACCAGCAGCTAATGTCGTCTTTACTTGCTGCCGGTGTAACCGTTTCCCTGGTTTTGTGTTGAAGTGTGTGAGGTCGAATTGAAGTTGCATGGTTTTATGCACTTCCTTGCCTCACATCCAAATTTGAAATGATACCAACAGGTATCATAGGTGCGTCGCTCTCTAGAAAATGAGCTCGACCTACTTCGACTTCTGCGTCGTGAGGAGGTTCTGTAAGGACGGGAACGTTCGGATGCTTGAAACTTCACCAAACTTTGAACCTGCAGAGTTAGATTTGCCATGCCCTGCAGCAGTTCAGTATACCTGTCTGGCGTGGTTGTTTGTGATGTTGTGTTTCTTGGTGTTGGTGTATTCCTTTGTGTTGCGTCATTTGTTGGGTTGTAAGATGTGGCGTAAACGTTCTGGTTTTGGTTATTGTCGTGTATTTTATCAACTATTTCCGATATTCTATCCGTCTAAATCCTCAGGGAGTGATGCGAGTATCTGTGTTGTATGAGTGTGGAGTTTGTCTGTCCATAGTTTTTTTAACACCGTTTCGGACATGGTGCTGCTTCCCAACAAAGGTTTCATTTTCTTCAAGAGTTGTGAGGGTGTCATATGTCCAAGGGTCAAATTGTTAAATAGATCATGTAACTTTTTTCCATCCGATATACCCATACGTCTTATAATGGCGTTCTTTAGTGTATCATATGGTTTGTCCTCAGGCATATGGTCTAGCAAATCGACCACTTCTACCGCCACGTCGGTGGGAAGTTTTTCCACGACGTATGCATACTTTGAGGTTTGCGATGTAATTTTTTTAGCGCTAAAAAGTGCATTTAGCTGAGAAAACCATACTGGTATGTTAGTTGGGTTGTAGCTGGGAATGCTGGCTGATATTGTTGCTGTTGTGGGTTCAATGTCGTTGTTTTCCATCTTTTACGCGTTGTGATAATTTTTTTGTGCTGTTTTCTAATATGAGAGCTGTTTTTGCTTTTTTTTTTTTTTTTTTTTTTCTTATGTGGGTTGCGTGCTTTCACCAGTCGGAAGGTCACCAATTTGTAGGGGATTTGGTAAGTGCTTGGTTGATGTGCTTCCGTATTTTACGGGTATTGCTCTCGAGATTAGTTCCCCCCACAAATACAACACAATGTTTTACAATCGCGCAAAAGAAATGGAATAAGTCACAACGAACATTAAACAACAAACAATTTAATATGTATAAAATAAAATTAGCATGTGGAAACAAATAAAATACAAGATGTGAAAAATTGCCTTTTGGAAAATAAAGTTTGGCAAGAAGTTAAATTTGTTTAAAGGTGTGTGTAAGTTTATATTAACGGAGTCCGTAAATAAGTCGTTCTTACTTACATTAAGTTCATCTCGGGTGCCGGCAGCGTGTCGCGTTGATGAAAGAAAGTTTGTCGGGTTTTTCCTTTCACGGCCCTCTGTAGCTAGCTCATGAACTTTGGTGTGGAAGAATGACTTGGCCGGACAAAGTATCGGTTACATGCTGACTTAATGGCTAGCTTGGTGACTGACTTCCTTCTTCCTAACTGTGTGTTATTTATATACCATAATAGTGGATCAAAGAATCTTCCTAACATTTAGATGTGAAGACATTTATTGACCAATCAGATTTGTATTTTACTATTTTGTTTTGGGGCCTAAATATTTTTTGTTAATTGACTTCCGATCCTATTTTTCTAGAATGTTCTTATTCTATGTTTTTAGCTGATTGGTTGAGAAATATAAAAATGTAATTTAAATTCTAATGCTGTTTTGATCCTAAATTTCTATAATGTTTTTATGTATTTTCCTATTGCTTATTTTAATAGAAAAACAATGTGTATCCCATACACTTAACTGACTGATACTATATATATATATATATATATATATATATATATATATATATATATAAAGGACATTGTAAATTTTTTACATTTTAAAATAATTTTTTTCGACGAATAATAAATTTTTATAAAAATTGTTTTCAATTTTTTAATGATAATAATTTATAAAGTTTCAAAAATATTTTTAAATTTTTTTATAACCTTGTGGTAGTTATGTTATTAAGGTAAGTGAAGACTATATATTTATTTATCAAAAATTGAAAAGCTTAATACGAATCTTCGAACCAAAAGATTTTATAGATATTTTGTGTGTGTGTGTGTGTGTGTGTGTGTGTGTGTGTGTGTGTGTGTGTGTGTATAGGAAGTTTTTTTTTTTAAGTATGATATTTCGTTCCTTAAATTAAAAGGTCACGTGTTTCACGGTTTCTTCCACTTTCAGAAAAAATGGACAATTGTGTCAATTCTGGTCAATCATACTAATCAAAACATCTGGCTGTGATGATCACAGGGTGATGATCACAGTGTGATCACTCATTTAACAGGTAAAAAAGCTATGACCTCCGTGATTAAGAAATACTTTTATTCTAAATTCCATGCTATAAACAAGTAATACTTGGGTAAATAAGGTTAATCTAACTTTAGATTTGCTAGTTTTTCCAAAAATAACGTGTCATGTATATATTTTATTTTTGCAAGATTTTTAAAATCGAGAATCGACTTTTATTTACAAACTTGTCAAGCCGTCAAAATGGACGAAAAGAAACAAATTTGAAAACTCCTAGGAAAGTTAAGATTCCAACCAATATAATTTATTTGAAATACACCAAAAATTATTCTGCTTACTCAACTGTAGAAAATAGTAAATTTAAATAATTTATTTACCTTTCAATTAAAACTGAAATTAAAACTTCAAGAAAGCTTCTTGTTTTCTTTCTTTTTTTCTTTTTTTTTAAATTCAATTTAAAACTTTAGGTATCGAAAATGATTGGAGGTACCTAAATGCTTCTTTGTCTTTGTTGTATATGTATTGTAGCTATAAGTTTTCAAAATATTGCACTACTTCGAAAACGTTAAAGGCAGCGGATACGGAACAAGTATTTTTTTTTTTGTTGTTTTAGTTTTTGTTTTAATCAATGTCAGCGTATCAATATTTTGAGGTTTCCTTTTTAAAACCAATAACGGCAATAATTTGAACACGAAAAAAACTGTTTTAAATAAAAAATGTTGTATGAAGATTTTTGGATGTGACTGTAGAGCAAATTCTGGCACTTTTAATTTCCTTAATTCATGTATTAACCAACCAGTGACTTGTCTACCATGATTTTCTTCTTTCTTCTTTCTCTCTCTTTCCACCTTTATTCTCTCTCGCCCTCATTTCTCTCTTTTTCTCTCTCTCTTTCTTCTTTTTTCCTCTTCACAAACACTGACCTAAATTTAAATCAGCCTCGCTATTTACACACTGGGGTGCAAGGTACAATTCTAGTCGTCGTCGTCGTCTCCTTCCTCCGTTACTACGACCCCTCCTTGTTCTCTACCCCAACCAAGCACCCCAAAGGCAGTAAAACTCACCAGGTTGTCTCTCCCTCGTTTCTTTTGTTTTTCTTTCCCCATTTCCACTTAGGTGATCGTTGGTCATGTGACACATTTTGTCTTTCGTTTTTTCTTCCTTTCTTACAAGGCAAGAGAGGTCTTGGCTCAAATGGTAAAAATGATGACTAAATAATATTAGACGATTCTGAGGTTTTCGCACATGCCACATTGATTCGTTTAGCGTTGCTGGAAATGTTTGGCAAACTAGTCTAGGTACCTCCGCAAAATCGCTGAAAAAACAGCATATGAAGGAAAAAGCCCCAAATTAAATAACAAAGTTTTATCGGCAAAATGTTTATACTATCATTAAGAGGATAGATCAAAGAACTTTTTAATTATTTTTTAAATTTTTTAATTATTTCTAACACGTTCGAAATTTTTGTAGAAAGTCTTTTTTTTTCTTACGTCAGTGCGAGACCTAAATTGCCGCAACGTTTATTCAGTAAAAAAAAACGTAATATTGCACAATGCACTTTTTTGACCGTAAAAGACATTAATTTGGAAATTCTTGCAAAAATCAAATAATGGTCGGATTTTGATGAAAATATCAGGACTTATTCATAATTGACGGAAATCAATATTGAAATAATTATTTTGTATAAAATATTAGTAATCTGGTATTTGTAAAATCCAATTAAAAATATTTTAAAAAATGAATAACCGAGCCCAGGATTAAAAATTGCTACACACACTCAAGGTCTTTTTAGATAAGTGACCAAAATACCCCTGTGACTCAATACTGCACACATCAGGGTATGCCTCTAACACTACTTCTTTTTGTGCTCGTATATGAACCATGATGCAATGGAAAGATAATTGTTGCGGGAGGGAGATTACAGATCTATAGTAATTGGATTATCTGTAAATAAACTCTGATACTGGTTCTTTGGTTACGCGCCTAAAACATCTGGCTCCAGTTCCAACGGGGAATATTAAGAAAAAATAAGAAGATTGTGTTGGTCCCCCTCTCCAACGAGAAATAATAAGTCAGCTTACCCTAAAAACTCAGAATATTCAAAATCCTGACTGTCACCGAAACGTCACCAAAATGTGACTATCAGAGCCCTGGCTGCCAACAAAATTACTGACATGGCTAAAATTCAAAAGATCTTTTAAAGTTTTCCAGTCAAATAAATGAAATTTAAAATAATGAAACTAAAAATCCAAAGACAGTTAAGCTTAAAAAATAGTTTGTTTTTTTTTTCTGATTTTCTTTTGGGGGAGTGTTTTTAATCTTATTTTCAAATTCTATCTTCAAGTTTGTTGGTCCTCCAAATTCTTGCGTTAATCAGGAAACACTGATATCACTAATCAAGTGCAAGGTAACCACTCCATTTATTTTCCACACAAGTCCCTTTGATCTCAGAAAGCTGTTTCCTTCATATAAGGAAACAACGGTGGACAAATTTGACAAATTGTGTTCTATAGTTACAAATCGAATCAATCCACAGGTAAAACTGTATACACCCACGCAGTAATACACCCACGCAGTAATACACCCACGCAGTAATACACCCACGCAGTAATGACACTTGACTAAGAAAGGAACGATCCTTACAAAAAAATGACCTATCCAAAAATGACCTATCCAAAAATTCATGAAACCAAAAGAAATTCAAACACAACGAAAAAGCGACTAATATGCAATGAACTTTGCCAAAGGTTTAACATTTTTACCGACACACACACACACACACACACACACAAACACACACACTGATCATTTTTTCTATTTCCCTCTTCTTCTTCTATGTGCCCTGTCCCTTCAGGACGTAGGCGATCATGGCTCTCCACGTCTCCCTATCCCTTGTGGCTCTTAGTATGTTTGCTCCTGTTACTCCTGGCAACCCTCGTTCCGTCATCCACCTGATCAGGCCCTGCAAATATGTTATCCGCTGCCTTCCTCTGTCCCTCCTTCCTTCTATCTGACCAGTCAGTATCAGGTTCTCCAGGCTCTCCTTCCTCATTGCATGTCCCAGGAACTTCAGTTGTCTCTTCCTGATGCTCAGTATCAATTTCCTTTTTGTTGCCATTCTTTCCAACACCTCGTCGTTGCTTGTATGCTCAGTCCACGATATCCGCAGCATCCTTCTGTAGAACCACATTTCTGCTGCTTCCAGTTTTATCCTCATTTTCGATGATATTGTCCAGCATTCACTGCCGTATTGAAGAACTGACATCACGTAGCAGTCTAGCACTCTTTTCTTCGTTTCTATTGAGATTTTCCTGTGTGTTAGTATTTTGCTCATCTTCTGGAACGCGTCCTTTGCCATGCCAGTTCGCCTTCGGTTCTCCGTGTCGCACTTTCAATCTCCTGTTAGAACACTTACGCATTCAATATTGTCTTTTTATAATGTCTTTGTTCATTCTTCCATTAGAATTGATTAGAAAGAAAAAAATTCAACAGCAACAATAATAATAGACTAATTCATAGTGTTTTATTTAGTTACGATTTCATTAAAATGTTTGCTATTAAAATAAAATAAAAGATCAAAGGATTCTTTATTTTTTTGGAAATTTTGTCTAAAAATCTTGTTTTTCAATCGTCAACACGAGGCCATGAATTTGTACGGGGACTTTGTGAGTCTTTTGTGGTGGAAAACACTTTGATTTATAAATTCTTACAAAATTCAGATAATTGTTAGATTTTGATTAACTTTTCGGGACATATTCAGAAATTCGTAAACTATTTTTAAATGTTTCTTTTCTAGATTAGAGTGTACAGTGTACAGAGAGAATCCCGAGTTGTTTCTGTCGAGTCATCAAGACTTTGCGTATTGAAATAACCAGTGTGATAGATCCTGTCAGCACTTAGTTGCCAGAAATAAGAGGGAAGAATCTATAGCGCCGTGAGAAGACAAAAGCAGGACGATGATGAATTGATTTTGTTTTTTGGTGACTTACCAACTTTTGCAGGTTATTTAAAACCAGAAAATATTTTTAAATTTTGAAAATAATGATTTACTGATACAAGCCGCACGCCCTACCAATTAACTCATAGCTGGGGGGTGAATAGGTGGATGCATACGTTTTTAAAGTGTATTTTCGAGTAAGTAAATATAACAAGCCCAACAAGAATTGAAACACGGTTCTCTGATTTCAAATTCCGAGCCATTTTCCATTACACCACCCGAACATTCAAGCACCTGCTATTCTCACGCAGGTTCGACGTTGATTAATTTCGATAATCTCAGGAAAACCAACGATATGGCATTTAATCCTAGAAAATGATGAAGACCCACCATTGATAACTGGTTGTTTTTCATCAGTGCGTGTCGACGGAAAATATTCTCGATTGTATGTTTTGTGTCGGTGAGGAAATTGTAAGCTACACGTTCTTTGTCTCCGCCATTAATCAGCGTAATATCGTCATTAATTTGAGCGAAAGTAGCGAATGTATTTGTGCCTTTGTAGTGAACAGGAAATTTTCTCCTTAATGACTTAACTTCCTGTTCACTACGAAGGCACAAATACACAAAAATACGTCATTCTGTATTGTCTCCTCAACGACTTAAAGCAGAATGACATATTTGTTTATATCTGCCCATATGGCTGCGTAGATCTTCCGGTTGAAAAACAACTTATATATATATATATATATATATATATATATATATATATATATATTAACCAACCAGAGAACAGAAAAATATATTTGAAAGTTATCCACTTTTGTATTCCAAAAATATATAAGCACGCATGGTTTTGTCTCTTATCTTCAGAGGACCTCTAGCCGTTCCCTTGGACCCAAACCCAAGGGACTTGCACTTGTTAACTCTCTCTCTCTCTCTCTCTCTCTCTCTCTCTCTCTCTCTCTCTCTCTCTCTATACAGAAACGAAGAATACAATGAAACGAGCCTTTGACTGAGCGGTCACATCAAAGACATGTCGACTTCAACTCTACCTTCACCCCCGCTCTTATCACCATTTCTGCTTCTATACATTAATTATTTTTCTCTTGTACAAGACTGTTATGAACTCTTCTTACCAACTTTGTACCAGACATATGAACATCACTATCATTATGTATGATACTGAATTATTCAATATATAATTATTTTAAGACACCATCTTGATTTTCTTGTTTTCACTGATTTCTTATGATGGGCTAAACTTACCAAGGCGAAATCACGCACACACACAACTCCACCCTAAACTAGTGACTACAAACTACTATAAATCTATAGCAGCCTACCATACCTTTATTGATGAGAGAACCGCTCCTTTTTCATGACACAAACAGTAACACATACAGAGACACCCAAAAACCCTTTGTGGAATTTCCTTGGGCCTTTGATCATTTCAAAGCAGAAATCCATATCTAAAAGCATGAAGACACTCGTACTTAATCAAAACATGGCGAAAATAACCTTTAAAAACATGAAAAACTACAAATATTACCGAATTCCAAACCAATTTTCTTTTCCACGAAAAATCGAAATGCTGACTAATGTATGGACTTCTGTGAATCAGGTTGATTGTTTTTATGGCATATCAACACCTCGGCGGGTGATTTATTGCCAACTAAATTTTATTTATTGCTGGTAATGCCTTTTTCTTTCAACAATTTATTGTTGTTTTTATATAAGTTTATATATCTAGTAATACTTTTTTTCTTTTTCGAGTATCAAGATTCATTGGGATTTATTTTTAAGGGCAGCGTCCCCAAGTGCTACCCTGTTATTTAATCCATAACCGGAGGGAAGGGACGGATTAATAACTTTCCCAAGGGTACCAGTGCTTAAGTGAATGCAAGGTATTCAACTGGAATTCAAACCGATTTCTCTTTCCGAGCCGATATCCACTGCACCACAACGCACCTCCATCACTAAACGCTTACAGCACCTGGTATTCCCAAGCAGTCACCAATCTAAGTACTGACCAGGCTCAACGTTGCTTAACTTCGGAGCGATAACCGGTGTATTCAACGTGATATGGCCGTAAGCTGAATCAGGATGGAAAACAATGGTAGAAAAGAGAAAAAAAAACAAAGTGCAATCATTTAAACACGAATGAAACCGAGAAGAATTTCAGTTTCTTTTTTCTTCTCATCCCAAGTAAGGCAATAATGCCACTACGATGCAAGTCGTTACTGGAGATGAAAAAGAATAAGAATAATTTGGCGAGGGGCAAAGACAATAAAAAGAAACCAAATTCAGAAAGGGAGGAGATACTGACCGACTCCTCATTGGGGAATGTAAATAATCTATTTTTTATTTATTTTATTTTTTAACATTTTGCCTTTATTTCCAAAAATCTGCTCCCAATAATAAAATAAAAATGCAATAAAACAATGACATTATTTAATTAGATAAGCTTTTAATTGATTTAATAACTAATATAAATTAAGAACATTATAGTATGAAGGAAAAACTTTTCGATTATTAATGAAATTTTAAAAGAAATGTTTTCATTTTTTCTAATTATAATAATTTATAAAGTATATAAATTTTTAAAATGTTTTTAAAATATTTCAAATACTTGTAGAAGTTAGGTTGTTAAGTTGTTAAGTGAAGACTATATTTACTAACCGAAAATTGAAACGTTTAATACAAAACATGTAGCCATTGTATTTTTTAAAAAGAATTTTAATTTTTTGTCTATTTAATTTTTTTTTTTTTTTGTGTGTGTGGTAATTTATGTCTATGCATTAAAAGGTCATGTGTTTCACGGTTACAGGAAAAGAATTTGAACAATTTTATCAATTCCGGTCGCTCTACACTTATCTCGCATATATCAAGATGTCATCTTATCTAATACGAGGGAAAGGTCAGAAAGTTCAACACTGTGTTTAAGAAATAGTTTCATTCTTAATTTCATGCTATAAATAATTAATACCTGTGTAAATAAAATTAATTTAACAGTAGATTTGCTACTTTTCCAAAAATAACGTGTCTCAGATGTAAAATTTATTTTTGCATGAAGGAACCGAATCCAATGAAAACCTATTTGACAAATTGCAATCCCTCGTACAAATCAATCGACATGTAGCGGAAACTCGATCGGTAAAATAACGAAGATTACTGCACGTAAACAACTGGAAACAAGTTGGGTGATTTTTTTATTTTTATTTTTATTTTATTCCTGTTACAGGACGACGTTCGAACCGAAAAAAAAAAACTTTTGAATACTGATTTTTTCTAATGTTCCCTCTACTTGTAAACTCATCTTTTGTCAATCTCCCAACCCTCACTATATTTGTCAGTTAAGTGCCATACGTCATACATGCTTGGGCGATCATGTCTCTTTCGAGATGTGACTGACTTAGTTGAAAATTTTCTTACAGTAGGCTGCCAGTACTTTCTGTGGTTGCCAACTAAGGCTAGAACCCAATCAACTCATAGATGGAAGTAGAAGAGACGGGTTACTACCTTTCCGTGATTGAATGAAGCGAATTCAAACTCGGCTCTCCGAGTTATCATTCCGAGCCTATATCCATTACACCACGAAGCGATTCACTAAACGTAGCTTTGTTGTAAAACAAGGCCACGAATATGGAATACTTTCTAGGTGGCCTATTCGGTCAGTTAAATGCCATACATGATACACGCTTGGGCGATCATGTCTCTGAAGAGACATGACTGACTGGGCAGAAGATTATCCAGCAGAAGATTGCCATTGCTTTCTGCGGTAGACAGGTTGCCAGACAAGGTTATAGAACCCAATCTGTCCTGGTATTTGACTCATATCTGAAAGGAGAAAAGATCATATTATTATATAAAGTATAATTAGTGGGGGATCAGTTTATTACTTCATAACAATAGAAAACCGATCCCCCATTTTATACCCAGTAGAAGCCTTAATCAGGTTTCTAACTAATATATTCAGTCAGTCAGTTAAGTTCCATACAAGCAATCATGTCTCGGAAGAGACATGACTAACTGGGCAGAAGATTATCACACAGCAGGTTGCTTTCTGCGGTAGACTGGTTGCCAGCCAAGGCTATAGAACCCAATCTGTTCTATTATTTAACCCATAACCGGAGGGAAGAGACGGGTTAATACCTTTCCCAAGAGTATTTGTGCGTAAGTGAATGCAAGGAATTCAACTGGAATTCGAACTCGGCTCTCCGATTTGTTGTTCCGAGCCGATATCCATTGCACCACAACGCACACCGATACGTGTGCCAAAATAACGATACCTTATATATATATATATATATATATATATATATATATATATATATATATATATATATATATATATATATATATATATATATATATATATTTTTTTTTTTTTTTTTTTTTTTTTTTTTTTGAATAAACTAATACATAAACTATTTCTTCTCCACTTGTATGCTTGTTAAATCTATAATGTCAAAATATTATATAAACACAGCCTCTTTTTAAAAATGAATACTTTAATACACTTTTAAAATCTCCAGTGCTAATATTTTTAAAATCTTTTATGCAAATAAACGTGCGAATGCAACATATGATCATCATTTTGCCTAAAATATCTGACGAACAAGCCGCAGGCATCAGGCCGTGCTCGTATCCGTTTCCTGCGTAGCGGCTAACTGAATGACAAACAGAAATTATTGGAGGAGTCATATACATTGGAGGCGGAGGTGGGGGGGCTACTATGTGTTTCTGTTAAGAATACGAACCAGTCGTATTGTTTCGTTCAAGGCGAGAGTAAATTTAACTCGGCTTTATTACTTTTTTCTTTGTCTTTTAGCCACGTCCACCTCCTTCATATTTATTCCCCATGAGACACGCACTAGTCAAAGGACTGGACTCCTAACAGAGCAATCAGTGTGACTTGATTAGATTGTTGTTGGAGTGGTTGTATATTTGTCAATGTTCAAGTCCTTTACCACTTGAAAGATTAGCTCTATAATCTTCTTCGTCGCCATTTCCTGATATTTGAATTAAATTACATTTATTTCACGTATTATGTACAGATTCTTTGAATAATAATAATAATAATAATAATAAAAGTAGCAGCCAGAAAAAATGTTTTATTTGAACAGAGTGTATCCGTTTTTTGTTTCTTATACAAAACTATAACGTCTAACGAAGAATAAATTTCCTCTTTGCTTCTTTCATTTTGAATGCGTCTGACTTTCTTTTCTTTTTCTTTTTTGTAAGCTTAGGGTGGGAGTAGATCTAAGGGTGTAAGAATCCACATACGTACACTACAAACATAGATCACTAACTTTCCCTCGAGTACATTCATTTTTTTTTTTTTACACCCTTGCCAGTAGAACAATTTGCACTTTTAATTATAATTTCAATTAACCGAATTGGCTAATAATCGTAAGACGAAGCGAATATTTACAAGGAAAAATAATACGATTTGGGAGTAAAAATATGATTGCACGTAATGGCGAAATATCGGCTACATCCGGATCAAAGAGGTTGTTTATTTTGAAAGTGAAAAGAAATTTATAAAGAATGTAGACAAAAATAACAAAATTTTATTACTTCTATTTTTAAAAAAACAAACACACACATACATTACAGTTTTGTTTTATGTCTTAACGAACCAAGGTCGGCGTAAAAAAAATATCCTCCATATTTGCTTCTATGCAAAATGACATTTAAATCAAGCAGAAACTCTTCTTCCGTTGTCTTGTGTTTTTCTCAATACTCAGGTTTTGAAAACAGGCTTTCGGTTTCAGGATTAAAAAAACAAACCATGAACAAAATGACGAGCGGGTGAGTGCCACGCTTATTTATGGAGAATTAACTGAATTTTAATTTAAGAAGTTAAGAAAAAAGAAAAAGAAGAGTTTACTACTGTAACAAACTCACTCCAAGAAAAGACTTTTTTTTTTTCGGTAAATTGTAAATATGACCCTCTCTTGCTTCCCATGCTGCTACCAGATTAAAAAGTCGTCTTCGCAGGAGCAAAAATTCCTTGAAAAAGAAGCACTTAAGTGTTTTTCAATGGTTTGTGATTTTTTTTTGTTTTGTTTTCCCTAAACTGTAAATGTGTATATATACATATGTGTGTAAATGTGTTTTACGACTCGGCAAAATGGTGTTTATTTATTTATTTTTTGTGATTGCTGCTGTTTTTTATCTGTAAATATTATTTGTTTTTAGTTTCATGAAATCGATGCCAAAATTTCAGTTAATTTTATTTTTAATATTCATTTTTCTTTAACAATTAAACAATTGCTTACGTGATTCACAGCGGCATTTGGCGATGATTCCTAATTTTCAGGTTCGATCCTAAGGTAACGAAAACAAAAACATTTTTACCTCAAGATTTAAGTTGTCAACCTACAACCGCTTTTAGGATCAGTCTATCTCGAAACATTTTGATTTTCAACACATATCGGAGAAAAAGAAATATTTAAAAATTATTCCTCTCCCTCATCCAGCGTAGATTATGAAGATCTTTAAAATTCACAAGTGTTTTTTACTGTTTGGGGAGAAATTACAAATTTTACTTTTTACTAATTTACCTTCTTCGTCTTCATTGTATTAAATTTAAATAGTCTACTTACTACTTTGCCTGTCAGTGTTTTGATGAAAATAGAAATTAAAAATCATTTTAAATAATCAAGTTCAAGTACTTAAATTTTAAAACATTTTTTTTAATGTAAGTAAATTTAGTGACCTTCGTTGTCTGATTTCTTTTTAAGTTTTAACTATGTGGTAACAAACGAGTACTTTTTACACCCCCAAATTTGCACCTTGTTTTTAAAATCAAAGAACAACTTTTCCCTCGCCGATCTCAACCTGATTCCTGTAAAAATCTGTTTTATATACACCCATCTAGATCTAAACAATGTTTTTATTCCCCCACTACGTTCGTAGCTTTTACACTTGCTGACACCGACTACTATTATTGCTCCTTCAACATCAAGCGAGCAAGCAAGCTTTTAATGTTGACTTCATTCGTATGTCGCTTTTTTTTGTCTTTCTTTTTAATACTCTGATAACTAATGAGTGATTTAAAAAAAAACTGTAGATGTTGTTTTTTTTTGTTTTGTTTTTTAATCCGCCTTGACTTTCTTTTCTTTTGAAATAAGATAAAAACTTTGAAAAGACGGACACAGTATGTGAAGCTAAAATTTCCATGATGGAAACGAGGTCACGTGGCGTAACGCACTTCCTTTTTCTCTTCAATAAAATCCGACTCTTCTCTTCACTTTTGGGGATTTTTTTTTCCACTAAAAATTGTTCTTTGATATTTTTCATTGCTTTTAAAAAAATAATAACTTTAAGCTCATTTTTTAAAAGAATACTTTAGTTTAATAAAAAAGAAAATTTTTCGTCGGTTTTTAACTTAAACGGAGTATTTTTCGCCTTCGTTTTTTTTTTTGTGTGTGCGATCGAAATGTTTTCTTTTAATAAAACACTTTAAACTATTTTTATTTTTTACTGTTGAAAAAAAGAAACACTACTAAAGCAGTCAATAGTGTTTTACTGATAAAAATATAAGAGAATAGATGAAATGTGCCCACTTTTTTTTTTTTAACCCTCATCACGATTTTATTTTTAGATAAGCCATCTCCTTTGTTTATTTATTATTTAGTGAATAATATAACTTCTAGATTAAATTTGGGTAAGCAAAATACTAAACATTTTCTGAGATGTGCTGAAAGGGGATGATTATGTTATTGTTTATTGCTTATTAAAATCAATTAAATTTTCAAAGTGATTTTTAAAGCAAGAAAAATTACAAATTGCTTCTTTTTTTTATGTTATTCAAAAATGTAGGATCTTTTTTTTTCTTTCGCTTGACAGTGAAATCTTTTAAAAAAAAAAGCATTTTTTAACAACGGCTTTTTTGTTTAAAATCTTAAATACGTGTTTTATCCACATAAGTTTACATGCCCTCACCAAAAAAAAAAAGGAATAGTTGTAATTGTTTGTTTTTTTTAGTTCGGCACAGGGCCATAAAGTTACCTGGGTGGAAACGAACTCCTTTTGCTAAAATTAAAATAAAATGCGACCAGACAGCAAAAAATGAGATAATGACGTTAGGACCTGAAACTTTTTACTTTTTTTAACACAGTCAAAAATAAATCTTAAAATGTTTTTTAATGGCAATTTTTATGCAAACTTTCCAATATGGAAATTGGGAGTTGTTTTTCTGGTTTTATCTCCCATGTGATTGTCAATCGATTTTTTAAAAGTTGATACTTTAAAAGACTAAAAAGATTAACATTTCTTTATTGAAAAAATATTTTTTTTAAATTCGTTTTATGTAGCATAGCAGGTTGTTCGTGGTCCTAAAATTAAAATTAAAATACTTTATCCACTAAGGAAAAAATAAGTTTTTAAACAGATTTGAAACTATAATGTTGCCATTGTTAAAAAAAATAAAAAGTGCTAAGTAAAAAATTAGAAATTAAACTTAAAGGCTAAAAAAAATCTTCCACGAATAAGAAGCAAAGTTCTTGTACGAAAAGAAAAGGGATAATTTATCAGAAAAAGTTTTTAAAAAAGTTCTTTTCGATATAAATACTGAACTGAAGTAAATAACTTAGAACAGCAGCAGCAATAATAATTTAACAAATTTCATTCTGGTCGGTCACATTCTAATAATGACTAATGGAAACGGTTAGTCTGGCGCAAGGTCATGCGAATGATTGAGAATTGATTTTCTTTTAAATTCCTACTGTTCTGCGGTAGGCACTGTGTGCTTTCACAGATTCAAAACAACATTATCTAGTTTACCATTTAAAATAGTGGAGTAGTTTTTTTTTTCATTTAAAATGAAATTGATAATTTTGTTGATCCTTGACACAGGGATCTCTATTTCTTATTACCTCTTCAGTCCTATCAGCCCTTGTTATAAAAAAAACTCCTTAAATCCCGAATTTCTATTATTTTGAAAAAATAATAATAGAAAAGGTTGTTATTTAGTCACTGGCCCAATTTAAACTTTTAACCTTGTGAAAATGGTGTAAAATACTTTTTTTTTAATTACGCATTTCATACTTTTTTGTTTTATTACCCACAAAAATGAAAAGAGGAAAAAGTTGTAGCCGGTTATAAAGTGACACTCATTTTGATATTGTTGACTGAATAAAAATTTCAATCAATGTCTTATTCGATTGTCCAATATTCAATATTCACAAAAATAAAAGATTTTCATTCAAGCAAGTTTCACTAAATCCACACATACGTGTGTGAGAGAAAGTTATTGTATGCAGTTAATTAAGGTAGTTAAATTATTTCTCTAAAGTTGGCATAAAAGCTGAAAGAAAGAGGATGATTCTAAAATATGCTTCAAGAAAATACAAATTCAGGGTTAAGTATTTATTATTAATGATGTTAAAATAAAAATTAATCATCAGATTGTGATGTCCTCTCTATTTCTTTCGATATGTTCACTTGTTTATTGATAAATTTTATTTCCTCCTCTAAAGAAAATATACAATTTGAATGAGAAAAGAAAAATATTTCTACACTTGCTTCTGTTTCAATTTAAAATTGTTAATATGAATTACTGAGAAATTTCTGAGGTATTTGTGGTGGCGGCACCTTAATTACTGTTGATGATGATGACGGCAAATGAAAGTTTTTAAAAAGCAATTTATTTACTGAGCGAAAAGTGAAAAAACAAAACTCAAATTGGGCCTCTCCAAAATATTTAAAGTCCTAGTTAAATCAGTTTGCAAACAATTTTAATTAAAGTTGTTCTTTTTTGTTAATACATCGTTAGGCATTTTTGCCCCCACCTGACAATCGGTAATATTATAATTCTCTTGAAAATCAAATATTGCAATATCCGCAATAAATAATTGAAATTTTTAAAAAAAATAAAAAAATCCTTTTTATGATCATTATTTAATAAACCACCGTTTTTGCAATTGACACAGGGCCAGTATTAGTTTGTTTATTCACTTTTTTTTAAATTAATCAATTTTAAATGTTTAAAATTTTAGCTTGTGCCAGGTGTAGAAAGGCTCTGGACAACTCTACGTGTTTTAGTAAATGCGTGATATTTGCAACGTGAATAAATTAAAATTATTATTAAAATGTTTGAGGTGGGGAAAGCAATTGTCAAACAATTTTCTTTTTCTTTCTGTTAGTTTAAAGAACACGACAGAAATGGCATTAACCAAATTAGAACGAATTTGGTCACCTGGTGATGGGGAATTATCAGGTTTTTATATTTTTATAAAAATAATATATTCGTTCTTCAAACTTTCCTGTTGTATTTCATAGACCTTTTAATTTGGACAAAGTGTGAACAAGTCATACAGGTATAGAAATGATGATTTTTCTAAGCTTAGATGTGGCACAAGGCCGAAAGTATAGAGCTCCCAGTGAGGATCGAAAACAAGTTTGGGAAATGGCCACACAAATTGTCTCTACTCTCTAACAATTTGCAAACGAAAACTTTCTCAGGTTATCTTCCGAAACGATTATTGCAAGCGGCGCTAAATCCTAAATTACTTTCTTTAAATTGCTTTACCTAGCCTCATATTCTGAGCACACTTTTTTTTCTTTCCCCACATAAAGAAAATATTCACATCTATAAAACTTAAATTTATGAAATGAAATGTAAGAAAGGTCGGATCTGTCTTGTTTTGAGTGAACTTAAATTCAAATCTAAACCGTCAGTTTGAAATATGCACCTGATGATTGCATAAAGCATGAAACTTCGAGTTGTGCACTAGAGACGTAGTTCGTAGGATACACTTTTGCAGTAAATTATAATTTGTTTTGTACATGTTCTAAACTATAACTTAAATAAAAAAATAATAATAAAGCAAAAATAAAAAGGGAAAATGTAATCTTTATTTTAACAATTGTTTTTCTTATTAATAAATTAAATCCATAATAAAAGGTTTCAGTAAAAACGAAACTGACTAAAAAAATAAATTTCGTGATGGTAAAGCTCCTCATGGTCAAGGTAACAATAATTCAAATTGTATTATTGAAAAAATAAACTTGACGTTTTTTTTAATAACAAAACTTTTGTTTAAAATCAATACAACACTGAACTGAATCATTCAACATTACAAGGTAAGGTAGGCGTTGTTCTGTTTAAAAAAATAAAACAAACTAAAAGGCATGACGAAGAAAGAAGTGCCTCCCTAGCATGAGTATTGCAGGATTGATAACAGGTTATATTGACTCTTAGACTTGAAGAGGTTAAAATTGGAGTCAAGGGAATTATTTAAATTATTAACTATTGGTTTTTTTTAAAGTTTTGACCATGATATCTCGATGCTAACTCAGAATAAGGCCAACTAAAAATTAATCTGTGGAAAGTTTAATTCGAATTTATTTGTCTTTATAGTCCTTGCAAAGTTTTATTTTTTATTTTTTTTTAAATTAGTGGAATAAAATTCTTAGAATTAAAATTAAACCAATAGCAAGGCTCGAACCATTGTCACCAAACTTTGCTCTTAAAAAGTGAGGTCAGGTCTTTAAACTAGAAATTGTTAAAGGAGCCTCACCTAAATGGCCCATTTTCCCTCCTGCCTAATTAGCCAAAATTTTTGTGTTAGTATTCAAAATAAGTGGACGGTTTAATTGAAGCTTGTAGGGTTATATTTAAGAAAAACACGTGTTTCTTTTTTGTCTAGTGGTCATAAGCTTCACCATTTCATCATCTGGGATGGAATTGGAATCATTTTTATTGATTTTTCTGTGATAATTCTTGCGATAAAATGTCTCTAAAATAACAAAAAAACTCAATACTAGAATAATGGAAAATAAAAGTGAGGCTTCAAAAACCTTCCTTCAAGAAATGTAATACAAGAATTCAGTTGGAACTAATTTTTTTTTTAAATCACTTCACTACAATCAGAGGTAAAATGCTGGTTTGTTGGAAGAGGAGATTATTTCCAAGGCTTTTAGACAGTTTTTGTAAATTTTCTACAATTACAAAAAATATTACTAGAAATCAAAGAACTCTTACTGGAATCTTTGAAAATCTCATTTTCCCACATAACGTGTTTCGCTTGAATGATTTTTCTTTGTGGCGACTAAAAATGTAAGAAATTCCTTGTTTTTTTTTTTAGTTTTAATATTTTATATTTTTACTTAATGAATGACAAATGCAAAATGTATAACTTATTATTTTTGTCATTGTATTAAACTGTTAGTTGTCTACAACTTTGCATAAATATTCTTTATAGGTTGAAGGTAGCTTCGAACAAGACAAAATGTTTATAAAATGATTGAAAATTGAAGCTTAAAATAGAAAAGGGAAAAGTTGTAAAAACATGGAACAGGAAAAAAAAAACCTGTTTCCAAGGGAGATAACGCTTTTCCAATTGTTATATATATATATATATATATATATATATATATATATATATATATGAATATTTATTCTTCTTATAAAGTTATAAATGTTTTAAAACACTTAGAAGCAAATTAAACGGACACCATTTTAATATTTTTTTTCTTTAGGCTATAAATTCCGCTTTACAGTTTATCTCCAAGTTTTTTCAACCTTGAAGTATTAATATTTCATAAGCATTAATTTCTAATTTGAACATGCTTTCCCCTCATTTTTTAAGCATTTCACTTTTGAGATTTAAAACTTTCCTATAACAAAAAGGATGTGTGGTTGGCGTAAATGGTTAGTGGCTCAATGAGAATTGGGAGAACCGAGTTCAAATTCTACTCGGTTTTTGTTACAATACATTCACTTAAGTGCAAATACCATTGGAAAAGATATAAGGCTTGGATCAGAAAATATAAACAATTATAAAATCTTTCAAAAATAAAATATACTTTTTCTGAAATTTTGAGGAAGATTATTGATTTAAAGTTTTTAGTAATCTGATTTGAAACAGATATTACTTAGTCTTAAACAAAAAATATCGCCAAAAAACTTTATCACGTAGATGTTTTTTGTTGACAAAGTTCTCGATAGACTTATGTTTAGGATTTTTTTATTAAGTTGGACATAGCAGTAACAATTACTTAACAAACAAATATTATGATGTGAACTGGGCTTAATATTTTTTTTAACTACCCACTAATTTTATTTAAGAAAATATTGTAATGAATTTTAGGAACTTTGGCTTTTATAGTCTAACTTATGAAGATGCTCGAAGAAATACTAGAAAATCCCAATAAATTTTAACTTGACTGTTGTTACTGCACTGTTCATCTGTAATTCTGATAAGATCATAATTTGGACATCTGTATTTATAAAAATTTACGCATTTCTACAAACAAAGTAAATTCAAAATTCTTTTTAAAATGTTGGTTATTAGCTTAGGGTTACATTTGCCTTGATAAAGTCCCTCAGAAAACAAACCATGTCAGCTGAGATAAGTTTTCTTTTTGTCTTATATATATATATATATATATAAAATAAAAATGTGGTGTATTGTTTAAACATTATTTTCAATGAATACTCATATTTCACTAGATGTTCTGTTTTTATAATTAAACAGTATATTTATTTACATCTACTGGCCTGAATAATTGAGGAATCTTCTTAGGAAAATATGCATCCTCTGATAGGATTTGAACCTGCATCCCCTAGGGCAATGATTTGTCTTAGACTACTTCACCATGAAGGACTTACAGTCAAACAAAGTCTGAAATTTCATTGTAAGGTTTGAATCATGGCAGAGGACACATATTTTGTAACGGATCTCATAACATTTTCATTATATATATCATATTGAATACACCAGTTCCCTCATATCCGAGTATGCTCATCTATCAGGCCGGCTAGCTAATCCTCATTGAAGCCACCTGCTTGGGCACATTTGTGTTTGTTCAACACATGCAGGGCCCACCTGTGGTTTATATTGCAAGTGTGCTGAGTGGGTCTCAGTTGCAGATTCTGGGAGAGTGCACATTATTTAGTATGATCTAACAGTCTGAACTAGGCTAGTACACTCAAAATCTGTCACAATTACTTGTGACTTTGTGCTAACACAAGCATTGACGGCTCCCAAGGGTTCTGTCTCCTCAATTTTACTCCCAATTTTTAAATCAGTGGTTTCAAACACTTTCTCCAGACTGATAACAAGAAGTCACCTTCTTAACAAATTGGCCATGGTGAGATTCAAGCCTGAAAGCGGACATTCTAACCACTTGTCCAATCACCACGTGTTTGCACATCTATATATACACACACACACACACACGCATTAGACTCTCCCATTGTTTTCAATGCATGAGGGTCAAGAGCCTCAGTTCTTAAAAAAAGAATTAAGACTATCCACCTATATCATTTGATTATAGTGATGAAAACTTCCAGTTGAATTACTTGCATTCACTTATACACAAATACTCTTGGGAAAGGTATTAATCCATCTCTTCCCTCCAGTTATGGGTTAAATAACTGGACAGATTGGGTTCTATAGCCTTGGCTGGCAACCAATCTACCGCTGAAAGCAATGACAACCTACTGCGGGATAATCTTCTGCCTAATCAGCGTGTATCACGTATGGCACTTAACTGAATATAATAGTTGGAAACATAATTAAAACTTCTAATGGACATAAAGTGGGGGATTGGTTTTCTATTGTTAGGAAGTAATAAACTGATCCCCCACTTATTACTACTTAATAATATAATACATCTCTTCCCCCTCTAGCTCTGAGTCAAATAACAGGACAGATTGGGTTCTATAGCCTTGGCTGGCAACCTGTCTACTGCAGAAAACAATGGCAACTTACTGTGGGATAATCTTCTGCCTAGTCAGTCATGTCTCTTTCGAGCATGCATCACGTATGGCACTTAACTGACTGACTGAATATAATAGTTGAAAACATGATTAAGGCTTCTACTGAGCATAAAGTGGGTGATCGGTTTTCTTTTATTATGAAGTAGTAAACTGATTCCCCACTAATTATACTTAATATAATAATGTAATATAATCTATCTCTTCTCCCTCCAGATATGAGTTAAATGGCAGGACAAATTAGGTTCTATAGCCTTGGCTGGCAACCAGTCTACTGAAAAAGCAATGGCAACCTACTGTGGGATAATCTTCTGCCCAGTCAGTCATGTCTCTTCCGAGACATGATAGCCCAAGCATGTATCAGGTATGGCCCTCAACTGACTGACTGATGAAAGTTTGTAGAAAACCAACCATACTTTTTGAAACAGCTGAATACAGAGAACTTGTGTATATATATATATATATATATATATATATATATAATTTCTCTGTGCAGGTCTGAGCAACTATGAGTGATAGTTTCTTGTATGCTATGCACATGTTGTTCCCATTGTCTGTATTAGACATTGAGGGATCTAGCCATTTTATTCCTGCATTAGCTAACCCCCTGGTGTTATGACAACACTTGTCAAGAAATACATACAATATATACTAACCAACTAAAGTCATTGATATTTTGTGGGTGGGGTAGGAGAAAAAACTAGAATTCATTTAACAATTTGTCAAAAAAAAAAGTTGTGGTCAATGGTAGAAGAAAACTAGCATCAGGATGAAGAAACAGAAACTACAAACAGCAAAAAGTGCTAGACAATGCCAGCCGAACATTCCCATACCAAATTTGCTTTGTTTTTTAAATATCTTTTGATTCTTTCTTTCTTTCTTTCTATCTTTCTATCTTTCTATCTTTCTATCTATCTATCTTTCTATCTATCTATCTATCTATCTATCTTTCTATCTTTCTATCTTTCTATCTATCTATCTTTCTATCTATCTATCTTTCTATCTATCTATCTTTCTATCTATCTATCTATCTATCTTTCTATCTATCTATCTTTCTATCTATCTATCTATATATATATATATATAAAATGTGTGTCTGTATTTTATTAATAAAGGAAAACTCAAGATGTCATTTAGATTGATTATAATTCATTTCCTCAGACCACACTATATTCATTCCATTCGGTACACATATTTTACAGTAAAATATTTGTACCGAATGTGGTCTGATGAAATGAGCTAAATTAGTTCATAGAAATGAATTATAACTTGTAACCAATCTAAATGACATTTTGAGTTTTCCTTATATATTTATTTATTATAAATTATAGTTTAGAACATGTACAAATTATTATTATTATTATTACATGTTCTAAATTATAAATTTATAATAAATATTGACAGCTCTATTTTATATTGAGCACTGTTTTAAATTAATGTTTTGAATGTTGTCAATTTTTTCTTCATTCCTTATTCTCTTGGAGATATATATATTGTAATTTATAACAAATTTAAATGACATGTTGTGTTTTCCTTTATAAATATATTGCTCTGGATAACATCCATTGAGCTCTCTATATTGCTCTGGATAACATCCATTGAGCTCTCTATATTGCTCTGGATAACATCCATTGAGCTCTCTATACAGCTATAACACATAATAAAAAATATTAAGTTGATGTTGGATTATCCTCATCATTTATGAAATGATCGTATATATATATATATAAATTTAAACTTATCGTTATACTCATTTCGAAAAACCCTCCGAGCACATACGCGGAAAGAAAGATGGTGATAAAAAAAGAACGAGCTAAGCACTTGAACATCAGTCAAAGCATTTGGGGAAACCTTGGTAAGTTCGTTGGCTCTCTAGGTTAGTTATTTACTATATATATATATATATATATAATCCCACAAAAAGGACTGTCAGTTTCAGCCTTCAATGTGAGCTTCAGACCAAGTTTCTATGAAATGTCAATTAAAAATGAGGGCTCAGAATTGTTAATGATTAGAAAAAAAATCAGCTACATTATTTGCGTTTCCATCTGAATAATTCTAGCGTCTGGAATACTGAGGCTTGCATCTCCATTGCTCACTTCTGCAGAAGAGTCTCTGTTGAATATCTTACAGGCTTTTTTTATTTGTCTTTGTAGATAGGACTGTCCGCAAGGCTCACCTATGATAATGTAACTGATTGGCATCAATAGTTTTTCTCTGTCATCTCAGTATGCACACACGCACACACACGATGTATTGATGATTCTTGTATAGATGAGCTATGTCTTAAAAACTGTTTAATATTAATAGCAATATAGCCTGCCTAGGGCAATGGCACCTTTTAAAATACTCTTCTTGGTACTTCACACACTTCTTATCTCAATTTTTCTTTTCAAATCAGTTTTTCCTCGGCACTAAGTAACAGTCAATCCTGGACTGTAGGCTATGGTGACAAATCTAGGCAATGCAATGTTCTGTCAGAAAACACTGCACACAGCAGGACACGAAGAATTTACTTGTTCATTGGTAATGTGATTAACTTTGTCATCAGGTTTCCAGAAACTGGAACAGGAACTGCCTCGTCCAACTGTAACTTGTTGGCCAGCCTCATGGTTGGTAGCCGTCATGTCTGTATGCATGATTATGAATTTCTCTTTCATCTAAAAGAGGCAGATGAGTAAAACTTACATTTATTCTGTGGGACTATAATTGATACAGTGGTTTTGTGTTTTCTTTGTCTCATTGTATTGATCTGTCCAAGGCCCTGACTGTATCATGACAATCATTGACATTTTCGCAATTACTGGCTTTTCCATTTTCTACTTTTAAACTTTATAATTTTTTATGGAATTGTCTAGAAATGGGTGGAGGTTGTGAAAATGTTACTGTGGGTGGCTGCTGAAAAACTAGAATAATGTAGTTGTCTGAAAACACATACACGTGTATCTGTACATATATATATAGATAGATAGATAGATATCTTCCAAAAAAGATTTCTTGAACAATTTCGGCCAGTGGAAATTATAAAATGTACTGTTTAATTATAAAAACAGACTACCTGCTCAAATAAGAGAGGCAGAAATAACGAGGAAACCAACTAATATATAAGTATTATATAGTGAATACATCTTTTCTGTCATGACATACAGTAGTGTGCAAAAGTATTAGGACAAGAACTATTTTATTTTTTATGAGGTATATTGACAGAAAATAATTTAATTGAAGTAATTTTTTATTTACTCAACAAATGCTTTAACAAGAAAATACTTGTTACAAAATAAATTTAAATATTTAGTATTATAGCCTTTTGCTTTGATCACAGCCTTCATTCTGTCAGACATTGACATCACAAGCTTCTTCAATGTATCTAATGGTATCTCCTGCCAAGCAGCCTGTATTTGTTCCCAAATAAGAAAAAAAAGTCAGTCATATTCAAGGATAATAGAATAAGTAGTTTCAAAATAACTTGTTTAATAGAAAATAGGAAAAATTAAATATAACTTTTTTAATAAATTTCTTTTACAACTAGTTTTAGATAATCAATATTTATTAGCAATTTACTTGGCTTTTCACCCTGTATTTGAATTTCAGTGAGGTTTTTAGGAAAATCTCCTCTGTCCTAATACTTTTGCATACTACCGGTAGTGTACAAAAATGTTAGGACAGGGGTGATTTTAAACTTTATTTTAATGCCTCAAAAAAGATAAAATAGTTTTTGTCCTAATACTTTTGCACAGTACTGTATACACACAAACATTTACAGTGTGTAAATAATGTCATGAAATATGCCTGTCTCTGGTGTGCATAAATAGCTTAGGGGTAAAAACTCTGATTGATGATTATTGGTCAAGTTTCAATCCTGGCTTCAAGCAATTGGATGTTTAGCCACACTAATAAGCTGTGATACAGCTAAACAGGCTTGTATGCAGATGACACACACACACACATATATATGAGTTATGAATTAATTGTACATTACGACACGGAAATTTCTGTTTCGAGATAAATTCTCATCATCAGGCAATGTTGATGTTGGTTGTGAAGATGATTTATATTTAAATAACAAAAACCTTTGGTTTGCTGTGTATGTATGCAGGAAAATATAAAATTTACATGTGTGTTTCTTTTGACTAATCAGAGCGAAGAATCATTTTGAGATTTGGCCCCAAAGAATACATACTAACCAACTTTTATCTTTTTTTCTTCCCTCATCCTACCCTTTTCTCTTGTTTCTTTTCCCTTCTTAATGGTCAAGATGTTAACCTGCCTTTAACCTGATCTTATCATTTTCTCTTTTTTCCTCTCTTGTCCCTTTTTGTAATTTAAATGTAAATCATCTGCACAACCAACATCAACATTGCCTGATGATGAGAATCTATCTCGAAACATGGAAATTTCCGTGTTGCAATGTACAATTAATTCATAATTATATAATTATATTAAGCTCTATAATACTCATTACATTGAGCACTGTCCATAATAAAATAAATGCCAGAGCACTCCAAATGATAAAACCTTGAGTCCTCTTCACCTGGAATTTTATATATATTTATTTTTATATATTTTATATATATATATATATATATATATATATATATATGTGTGTGTGTGGAGGCGAGAGTGAGGGAAAATTTACTTGCCCCAAAATCATTTTACTCGACCGACTCCTTTTTCTTAATCGCCTTACGTAAATATAGCAGGAATCACTGACAGAAAACAAAAAATGAAATTCTAATTAAAATTTCAAACACGTTAGAAAATTTACAAAAAACAATAAGAAAATTTAATCTTTTCTCTAAATAATAGCATAAACTCTTTGATAAGAAAACTTTGTTTTTATTAAGTTTGAGCCATTTTAACATCATGATATGCTGCTTTTTTTTTTTTGCATTTGAGTGGAGGTACCTAAATTTGTAGTTTCTGTTTGACTACAACTTCCATCTCATAGATGATAAAAAAATCTGATTTTCTCAACAATTTTCTATAAAAAAAATTACTTGTATAATTTGTTTTTCGGTGCTTGGTTGAAAGAAGTATGCATATTTTTTTCTTGCTTTCAAATGTTCGTTTTTACTTTTCATAAGCGGGAAGAAATTATAGGATAATATTTTTTCCAAAAGTTTTTTTCTAAAAATCTGTGAGCGTTTTTAATCTGGGCAAGAGAGACATTTTGGCTACACTCTCGAAGCGTTAATTAAACGAATGTTTACACTAACTGGGACAATAAAAGCCAAGAGTTCAATAATGTCATTGTAGGTTATTCTAAGTAACTTGTGAATCTTCAATGGCATACTTTTGGGTTGTAAAAGGAATCGGATTTCCTTTTATTTTTAATCGACAGGGTGAATAAAGCAATAAACTTTAATCGCCCAATTAAGTTTTTATTCGACTGAATCGATGGGTAAAATCTCAAAGGCTGCTTAAAGTTAATTTATGGTTTTAAAAAATATTTCCATTGGTTTTCTATAAAAGCAAAATAAAATTTAATATCACCATCAGAATGAATGCTAACTTAGTAAATTATACATTCCGTCATACATTGACCGTTAAGTGGGCAGATGGTATTGTTTTTAATAGTTACTGTTATTTTACAGTTTGGACATGTGATTATTTAATATCAAATTGTTATGTAGTGAGATATATTTATCAATGTTTTTAACTATAATTAACCTTAATATCATTTTTGTTGAAAATGTTTTTTTGTGTAGGGGAACAGTTAAAGTGCTTGTGAATTAAATTTAGGAAAATTCTTCCAATGTTTGTTTGGACATTATGGCTGAAAGGGGAGTTAAACTATATGATGTTATACTTTGTTAGTTTTAACTTATGTTTGCCACTTTTGTTCTTAAAGTATTCTAAACTTGCATTGTATTTTTATATTTAAGGCCTTTATTTAATTTTGCTGTTCTCAAAAACTTCCTTATTACTAGAGTTCTTAGATAATCTAAAACGGATTGAGTTATATTTGTTTAATAGAATGCTATGGTGGTGGTTGGATTCTTTGCTAAGCAAAAATAAAAATTCAAATCTAGAAACGGTCATTTCATAATATGCACCTAATGATTGTATAGTGAATGAAACTTCAAGTCATGCTATAGACATAGGATTATATATATATATATATATATATGTATATATAGTCATCCGCAGACAAATCTATTTCACTGTATCATGGCTCATCAGTACGGTTAGACATCCGATTGCTTTTTAACCCAGGATTGAAACCTGCCCGAATTGGCATCAGTTGGCAATTCTACCTCTGAGCTATGAGCGCTCGGCAGAAGAAGGCAGACTTTTAGCATATGATGTATTATACGCCAGTAGCCAGAGTGTTCTAATTCATTACTGAATGAGCGATGCATAGATGCTAGAGTAGCTACTGTTTTTTCAAAGTCTACCATTCTTCCAGAGTGCTCAATCAGGGTGTGGGAGTGTATCTTGTATATATAAATTAAAATTTTGAAATTTAAATACCATAATATACTCCTAAATAAAGGGAGGGCGATCCTGAGTATGTTTCGTCATAGAAATAAGTATTAATCGCATTAATTATCCTATTCTTCCAATTAGTCACAATAAGATTTTTTTAAAAATTTGGCTAAGCAGTTACTTCCCCACCACCTAACACTACTAACTCAAGGGTCCCACAACCAAAGAAAAAATTACTACTAAAATTATACTAGCTTAACCCTATAAAAACCAATATCTTTAAACCCATTTCTTTACTAGATTTAACCTCTGGGCTGAGAATTTTTCCCCGTTCCTTGTTTACATAGGGTTGAAAATGTACGTCTTAAAATGACGTTGAAAATGGCTATTTCCTTGCTAAGTTTTATCAGATTGTACAGATATCATATAATACACCTCTTTATCACAACCACTGAAAATTAAATTCTAGAGATCTATTTTATTTTTTTTATTTCTTTCTGTTTTGTTTTTTTACCACTTTGAATTTAATGCTTTGTTTTAATCACAACTTTTAATTATTTTGCAGACAAAACATTTGGATTGTACATTCTGTATAAACTATTCAACAACTCGAGCATTCCAGATATTTGGTCAATCCCCACACATTTGACATCCATACAGTCATCATCAAGACAAACCCCATGAGGCAAAATGAAAAAACTGCATACAATTTGATCAATATTACCATCTTTAGACAGAAAGTTGCATCTAACCAAACATACTTTTCAAAGGTAAACATGCCACTTGTTAATAAAACCGTTCTCTCAGACTCAGTCTTGAAAAAAAGAAATAAAGAACAGGGAAAAACAACACGAGAAGAGGTTCTTGGTTTCATCTTAAATTTGTCAAAAATAAATTTTCAGTGGAACTATAAAAAGTATATAAAAATATAAAATGAATATGAAAAAATATAATATATAAAAACCTTTTAAAAAAGCAAGAGAAAGGACACTGCAAATTTTTTAAAATTTGTCAAAAATAAATTTTCGGTGGAAATATAAAAAAATCACGCAAGATGGAAAAATCTGCTTTTGCGATTAAAATTTTATCTTGAGAAAAATGTAAATATTAAAACAGGCTAAGCATGACAGATGAAATCGGTTTAGAGATTAAAGGCTCCTGCTTTCATTTCCTGATAAGGATCTGAGGTTTTTGGATTTGAGGCTGTGAAAGTTGCAACTTTGTCACCTTTTTGTTCTAATTTAATGAGTGAATGAAACGTTCCCAATCAGGCAGGAACCCCAACTGCCCTAATGCAGTCTCAGGTTGAAAGCAACAACGCAGAAGTGTTATTTTTGGATTCCAATATGAACGGAGACAGCATGCAGATCACTTACAACTTTTCAACACGTAAAAGAGGTCTGTCGTGGTCGGACATGGAGACACGGACTCTACTTGAGGTATGGACGGAACGGAATAATCTCTTTGAGGCTGATGACCTTTGCAGTGCAAATGGTCAAATTTATCGTACCATTGCCAACGAGATGGCAGAAAGAGGATATCAGAAGAGTGCAATTCAGTGTAAGACACGCATGAAGACTTTGAAGAGAGCATACAAACACTGCAGAATGCTAATGCGTACACGAGGAAAAGTGAAAAAACTGTGTAGATTTTATAAGGAGATAGATTACATTGTACGAAAGACTGCAAGCAAAAAAAAACTTGGTGCAAAATGTGGTCCAAATTTGGATGCTGGCAGTGTGCCATCTGATGTCAAGCAATCTACAAATGGGCCATGGGAATCCTCCAAGATTGGCGGCCCAGAGGCGGGAGATAAATTTGACCAACTCTCCATGGAGTGTGAGGTTATTGAAAATGACCTATCAGATGAAATTGAAATTTCTGATGATGATGATGAGGAGGATGGTGATGAAGAAGAAGAAAACATCTCTGCTTCAACACCTGAAATGAAGACCAGTCCATCAATGGCACCTGTTTCGTCAGTTAGCATTCCCTCTGAAAGCAAACCAGTCGAAACAAAATTAGAAGCATTTTCTCTGAATCCTATTGAATCGAAATGGTTGAATGTTATTTCATTAGATGATTCAACGAATACTTCAAATGCTAACTCTCTTTCAACCAATCGAAATCTACTATTGGAAATGGGAGAAATGACAAAGCCCAATCCTCAGAACCAGGTGACCAATACAAGACCCTCTTTTCCATTTCCAGAGACTTCAAGTGTTTTCCTTCCTGAAAAGGAACCAATTTCTCACTTGAATGAGGAATCAAAATATTCTAATAAACCAGCAGTTAACCAAGTGGACATGATCAGTGACCAGCCACTTGAGGCTTTGTCAGAACCTGTAGCCAAAGAGATTTGGGCCAATAATATACAGGGAGTGAGGAATATTTTACAAAAACAAGGAATTGGTCAATTTTCACAGTCAAATGAGAACAGAGTTACCAGTAGCAGTACATTCCAAACGAACAAGCATTTTCAACCACCTTTGGACATAATTCAAATCAGCCAACCAGTTTTAGACAAATCACTTGAATGTCGCACATTAACATCTTCATCCTCATCGTCATACGCTGCTGCTGGTGGTGCTGTACCTACTTCGCTTATGCCAATGGAAATTCTTGTCCCAGGCAATGACGCTCGAACTGAAACAGACGACCTCAGAAAAAGGCGGCAAACTACAGAGGCGAACCATTTCGAACAGACATTAAAATCTGTTGTCGATAGCTTTACAAACGCATTGGAACAAATGCAAAACAAACAACTACAAACCGAGACCCTTCGATTAGATATCGAAATGAAGAAACTTGAGGTAGAACGAGAAAGACAAGCATTGGAACGGGAAAAAATGAAAAGTGAGGTTCAGCGCCATCGGGAAGACCGCGAACATCAGTTTGCAATGTTGAAAATGATTCTTGAACATGTTTCATCACCTCGACCATCACTTACACCTGAAAATATGGGTCTGGATTCCAGTACCTCACAATTATTAAACTCGATTAACCCAAAGACCTGAAATTTTTAAATGTTTACCTTGTTTATTTTGGTTTCTGTTGAAGACCAAAAAATTCATGTTCAAAATGGAAATAAAAAAAGCAATATTTGCTTCTTTTTTTTTTTCCTAAGAATATTGTGATTTGTGATAGAATTGTTTTCACATTTAGTTTACCATAAAGAATCCTCTTCATGCCAAGTCAAAGCTCATTTTCACTAAATCTTTGAATATCCAAGAATCATCATAAGTGTTGATGTTGAGCTATAAAGTCTTACTTTGAGCTCTTTGTTGTTATCCCTCAAAATTCTGTGGAATCAAGTGGATCAAATTGTTAAGGTTCAAGATCACAATTTTCTTTTTTGATCCACAGCTCAGATGAGTTTAAAAAGCTGCTACAAAGCACAAATTTTTTTTATTTCATTTATTTATTTTATAAAGTATCTCAATTTTCTATAACTTCAATCACGTTGACCTTAACTAACGCCAATATATATGTAATTAATTCATTTTTTTTTTTTAATATATAATCATTTCACCTCAAGCGAGGCAGTACTGCCACTGGTGTGCAGGGGGTTACGTAAAAGGAGATTGAAGAGAAAGAGGAACAGGTTACAGAGGGTGTCAGAGGATGGGTAAGAGAAGGATAGGAATACTGGTGTGAGGAGAGTTACGTGAGAGTAAAGTGAAAAGGGAGAAGAACAAGATACAGTGGGTGTCAGAGAATGGGGAAGAGAAGGATGATAATGTTGGTGTGAAGAGAGCTGCATGAGAGTAGAGTGAAAAGGGAGAAAAATAAGATACAAGGGTTGTCAGGGAAAGGATGCAAATCAAGGAGATAAGAAATTAAAAAAACATTCATGAAAAATGCTGTCTTTTGCACAATATTAGGGAAATCTTAGAAGCATCTTTTAAAATTTATTTGGTATTTATTTTTTTTATAATCAATTTGCAAATTGAAAATGTGTCCTTGAGCAATCAGTCTGCCAAGTACAAAAATTAAATAAATTAAAAAAAGACAAGAACACTTGGCTCAGTGGATATGAACATTGGTTGGTTCCAGTGACTTGATCCAAAGAGTTGTGAGTTCAATATGAGGCTAAAACAGTGGCAAACAAATAACTTAAGAGAGTTAAGTTAAAGGGAGATAACTACATGGCTACCAGAAGTGGCATCACACATGGAATGAGAATGATATATCCCAGTGATCGAAAGAAAAGGTTTTTTTCAAAAGAAGGCCAGAGTATACAATGGCCAAAATATCATAAACATGGCAATAAAGCTGAGGAAAACAGTCCGAACAGTGCAAATAATATAAATACCACCTCATCTCAGAAGTATAGACAAATAAAAAATGTAATATTTACTCAAATTCAAATGGAATTCTTTTCAACAAATTCCCCCTATCTGCATAAACCATTACTTGTTAACACTGGTTAATACTATTTGCATAGTGAATAAGAAGAAAAAATACATTTTTTTCTAAATGAGAATGTTAATCAATGATTTTTCAACATGCCCTTAAGTTGAAAATATGACACGATAGACAAAGGTGTTCACATCTGGTATATTCTACAGACCTGTCACCTTCAGACTAGTTTTGCTCCAGGAAACACACCTTGTCAGGTCAGCATTTTCAACAATTTCAAAAGAAGAACCAAAATTAATTGTTCTTTTCAATCTAGTCTAATTTATTCAACTTAGTCTTCTCATCTTGTTTATTATAAATATCATTACAGACACAATGTTTTGGCCAAGTACCCTTCAGCCATCTTCAGGTGTTCATTGTTTGGCTAATATAAGATGGCTGTTGATTATCATATAATTTTGTCCCTGTGATGCCAGTTCGCATTTGTTCCTACTAAAGTAGTGTACATTATTTCACTCCCTAATCCAGAGATTCAACGCAGAACCCCACTAGAGATGAGTCAAACTAACACCTACATCCACTATGTTCTTATCTCGAAGGATATCAGTCACATCTTTTCACAGCGTTTATATTCAATTTTGGATGTTTTTGATATATTCATCATGGCAGATTTTGATTCTACTTTTGATAACTTTTAATAAATAAAACTATATAAAAAAAACATCCTTATCTCAAAAAAAGAAAATAATTGTTCTTTCGTATTTTGATAAAATCCGCAACTTACCTAAAAGGTGATGTAGAGTCAAAGAAAACCAAAGAAAATACTTTAATGACCAAATAAGGATATCTTAAATAAGATTTCTCAAAAATGCTGGAAATGCGTACATTAACTTTATTCTGGTCCAAAGCAGTGAATACAATAATTTTTTTTCTCAGTATCACATGCAGCAAAGTAGTAAAGCCATTAAGACACAAGGGGTTAAAGTTCGTAAGATAATTAGGAACAAAAACATTAATTATGAGCAGGAAGAATAAGTGTAATCAGGACCATAGATAGGAATTGACGTTGCATTTAAATTTGAACAGATTAAAGTTGGCTGTGAAAGCATGGAGCTGGAAGGGAGTTCCATGAGTGAAAAGTGCAAGAAAAGAAACTGTTTGCATAGAATTTATGGTCTACATCTAGCCAGCTAAACTGTTAATTGATGAGATCTTGACACCATTCTATACATGGATGAATGGTAGTTTATCCAAATGCAAAAAGTCAACCTGCTGATGTCGAAATACTGGCCTTTATTAGGACTCAAACACCATTCTTTGTTAATTTGTTAATCCTGGCTATCAGACTCTAGATATTAAGCTGGGTTTCATAAAAGTCTACTGGACCCAAATTAGGTGGGCAAATTTTGAATTGTTTAAGGTATTTTCTTGACAGGCATATTCTACAGCCTTCCTCAGGTATATACCACCTGTAGTTGTATTTTGTAGCCACTTCAACCAGTGGTCCCTTTTCTTCTCATTAGCTAGAATGTTGTTATCCAACAAAATCTGAAAGAAACTTTTTTCTTCTTTTTTTTTTTTACAGCCAAATACAATTTTTTTTTTTTTTTATAATCATATCGCCCCAAGCAAGGCTTTATGCTGCTACTGTTTTGCAGGGTGTTACATAGGAGGAAAGTTATAAGAGTGACAGGATATAGGGGGTGTCAGGAAGTGGGTAAGAGAAGGATGAGAATACTGATGAGAGTGAAGTGGACAGAGAAAGGAGTATAAGAGAGAGGATGCAGGTTAGTGAGACAGGAGATGACTATTGACTTTACATTTAAATTCTTGGAGATTGTAGCTGTCAAGGAAGCAAGTAAATGAAAGGGAATTCCACACATGGGAAGTGTGAGAAAAGAAGCTGATGGAGTAGAATTTGCATTTACATCTTATTGGTTTCACAGTAAAAGAGTAGGGCCTAGTTGCTAATCTTGTGGCTTGAGTAAATTCGTATACAGTGAGCTAAGTTCATAGAAGCAGAAGCCGTGAAAGTACTTGTAGATGAGACACAGAGAAGCCACAGTCCGCTGTGACTGTATCCGAGCTGCTAAGTTGGGATCGATCACATTGCAGATTCTCCAATGAATTTTGGCAAGGACCCTTAGGTAGATAGCAGGAGCATCTGACCAGATATGGCAGCAGCATTCAATGCACAGGCGGATGGTAGATTTGTATATGTGCAGGATTATTTCAGACTGGAAAAATTTCCTGGCCCTATGGTTAAAGGTTCTTACTGCACCCGTGAAGTAAGGCAAGTGAGGTTACTGTCCAAAAGATACAAGATCATCAAAAGGCCTCAAATGGAATAAATACCACCAGACTCTTGCATTAACGTGACATTAAATTAATAATAGAAAAGTAATCAGTCATTAATAGATTAGTGGCCAATGTTATAAACTTTGTATAAAAGTTCTTCATAAAATTCCTGTGAGAATTTCCCCCTTGTTTAAAAAAAAATACATCTTCTTCTATGTGTCCTGTAATTTGAGGACGTAGGCAATCATGGCTCTCCACATCTCCCTATCCCTGGTGGCTCTTAACACACTTTCTCCTGTTACACCACACAATCCTCGTTCCATCATCCACCTGATCAGGTCCTTCAAATATGTTTCTGCTACTCTTCCCTGTTTCTTTTTCCCACTATCTGGCCTGTTAGTATCATATTCTCCAAGCCCTCCTTCCTTATTGCATGTCCAAGGAACTTCAATTGTCTCTTCCTGATACTTAGTATTAATTTCCTTTTCGTTTCCATCCTTTCCAAAACCTCATCATTGCTCACATGCTCGATCCTTGATATCCGCAGCATTCTTCTGTAGAACCCCATTTCAGCTGCTTCAAGTTTTTCCTTCATCTTCAAAGATATTGTCCAACATTCACTGCCATGTTGAAGAACCAACATCACATAGCAATCCTCTTTGTTTCTAGTGAAATTTTCCTGTTTCTTAATACTTTGCTCAACTTCTGGAATGCTCCCTTCGCCAAGTCAATTCGTCTACTGATCTCCGTGTCACAATTTCTGTCTTTTGTTAGAACAGTTCCCAGGTATTTAAATCTTTATACCTGCTGGATTTTAGTATCCCCGACCTGTATTTGGCATTTTGGGCTGTCCTTTTTGCTGATGACCATGTATTCGGTTTTCTTGCAGTTTAATTTCCTTAAATTAGGGGTACCGAGCCAGAATTATGTTTCACCTAGTAAGGTTTAAATTTACCACTTGGTAATGTTGATCTGCTCGATCAGGGGTTGGCAACCTTTTGGAGAGAGTAGACCAGATAGCTATGCAAAGTCTCGAAGGAGGGCTAGGATATCAAATACGCTGTAATAAATTGTCTCGACCTCAGACTGCTTCGTCTAGAAGTCCGCTACTATTATCTGGACGTTTAAAGCAATAACAATGAAGTTAATGTTATATTATTTAAACAAGACTAACACATTCAACAAAAAATGCAAATTCCTTAAAACAACAAAATACAGTTAGAAATGGCAAATTATCTAATACCACATAATATTTAAAATAAAATAATATTTGTTTCTCTTTATTGTTCAACGTCTCCACATCAGTTGATGTATTTGTTGATGACAGGAACAAAACTTCATCCATGTGGTCATCACCCAATCTTGTTCTAAAACGAATTTTAATATATTCCTTTTTCGTAAAAAGATTGTTCTCTAGCATATATTCTTCCAAATAAAGATGCCATCATTTTCACATTATTCAATAGACTTTTATATTTTCCGCTTGCCAAAATATATTTCTTATGAAAGTCAGTAGCGGATTTGAAATTAAATTTTGATTTTAAGAAATCGTGGCATTGTAAGTCACTGAACTCTAACTGATAATTTCTTTGCCACTTTCTCAGCAGATTAATTAGATAATTAGTGTCAAGGTGTTAAGTTGGAGGGCCTGACAAAACTTTTTTTTTTTTTTTTTAATCATATCCCCCCAGGCAAGGTGGTAAGGCCACTGGTGCGCAGGGGGCTACGTAAGAGCGAAAAAACTGGAAAAGAGAAAGCTGGAAACCACATCCTAAACAGAGAACAAGGGATGAGCCTCTGCACCTGTTTAATAGACGTGGGTGGAGTATGAACCGGGCGATAGTTCAGTCTATCTACTCCAATTGAAAAAAAAATAAGGAAAAGTGAAAAGATTGGAAAAGAGAAAGACGGAAACCACATCCTAAACAGGGAACAAGGGATGAGCCTCTTCACCTGTTCAATAGACATGGGTAGAGCGTGAACCGGGCGATAGTTCAGTCTATATCTACTCCAATGCAGGCCGGATGTGGCCTGGGGGTCGGGGTTTGCCAACTCCTGTGCTAGATCATCACGTTAAAATTTACATACAGTAAAATCTCAAAATGTACTCGTATAGGTTACCTAATGAGAGTGAATTTCATTATTCAGAATAACAGTGTGTTCTTTGATACACGCAATCACAAGTGATGAAGTATTTCACATGCTGCAGATATAGAAATTGAATCGCAGAAAGGAGATGAAATTGTATGTTTCATTTCACCATCTTTTGTTGCCACCAAATTATTCTTCTTTTATGAGACTTGCTATCACTTCACTTTATACGTCACGTCTACACTTTTACTGAAAAGGCCTTCACCATGCGTATATTGTATATGGTAGTGTTACAAACACCCCTCTTCTTCCCTTTCACTGGGAAGAAAGTTTTCAAATATGAGATTAAGTAAAAATTGTTTTATAAAAAACAACAACTTTCTTTGCTATCATTCATATATATATATATATATATATATATATATATATATATATGTGCGTGTTTTTCAATTGACAAATTACTTTTGATGATGTTTTCTTGTCTTCCGCAGTCGACCAACTGCGGCTGGGTTAGTCAATGACACTCTTTTGCTTATTAATAATTCACAACCCTTTCACATTTCAAATTCATTTTAGCATTTTTTTAGCTCCTTCCCATCTGCCATCTTTTCATTTGTTCTTCTCTCTTACTCTGTTATGTTTTAAACAAAACACATTTACTTTTTCATTGTATATTTTTTCGGCAACCTGGTGACTTGATTTATCTCCCCCTGCTTAAAAAAGGAAAAAAACCTCAAAAATGTGCAATGAATTTCTTTTTTTATTTTTTTTTTTTTTTATTTTTTTTTTTATTTATTTATTTTTTTTTTTTTTTATTTTTTCCTGTTTATTAGCTTTGTCTTAAACCTGGGATTTTTTTGTGGTTGGAGCACCTGGTGCAAAAAAAAAAAAATAAATAAATAAATAAAAGAAATCTTTTTCCGAAATGGAAGACAAGATAACTGTCAACAAATCTGCAATTTCTCTCTCTCTCTCTCTCATCTCTATTTCTTTATTCTTTTTCTCACTCTTTCGTCTCTGTCTCTTTTAGTTGTATCTATTTCTTACTATCATCTTACTCTCTTTATTCTCCTTGTCTCTCTCTCTCTCTCTCATATCTATTACTTAATATCATCTCTCTATTGTTCTTCTCTTTCTCTCTCTCTCTCTCTCAATTCTGTCTCTTTTATTCATATCTATATTTTACTAACATCTCACTCTTCTTTTATTCTTTCTCTCTCGTCTCTCTCTCTCTTTTAGTCATATTTTTTCTGAGTATCATTTTACTCTTTATTCTCTCTCTCTCTCAGCTGTCTTTTTTAGTTTTATCTTTTTCTTACTATCATCTTACTCTCTTTATCCTTCCCCCCCCATTTTCATCATCTTGACTTATTTTTTTTCTTATATTTCTGATAATATTTTTAAATATCAGAGCGGTCATGTCTTGCCACAGCTTCCAGACTATTGTTGCTGTAAGTTATTTTTGTTCCTTTATGACCCACTTGTTCTCTTTGTGTAATATTCTCTCAAATCTGATAATTAGTTTTTGCTTGTTCTTCCCCCTTAATTCTCTTGCCTTCAGTGTGCTCTGTTAGTGTTTTAATTTCTAAGCCTTCTTTCCTCATTATTTATCCTTCATGTCCCCTGATATTCTTAGTGTTCTTTAGTAGAACTGGATCTCAGTAACTTCTTCATCTATGATGAAATTGTCCAGTATTCTTCTTCTATTCCTTCAGGACGTAGACGATTATGGCATTCTATGTCTCCCTATCCCTGGTAGCTCTGAACACACTTTCTCCTGTAAAACCATGCAACACTCGTTCTGTCATCCACCCGCTCAGGCCCTTCAAATATGTTATCCACTGCTTTCCCCTGTCTTTTTTTACCTCTATCTGGCCTGTTAGTATCATTTTCTCCAAGCCCTCTTTCCTCATTGCATGTCCCAGGAACTTTAGTTGTCTCTTCCTGATGCTTAGTATTAATTTCCATCCTTTCCAAAACCTCATCATTGCTCACATGCTCGGTCCATGATATTCGCAGTCCAGTATTCACTTCATTCAGTTCTTTATCTCTCTTTTTCAGTCATATGTGCGTTGTGGTGCAGTGGATATCGGCTCAAAATGAGAAATCGGGGAGCCTAGTTCAAATTCCAGTTGAATTCATTGCATTCACTTATGCGCAAATACCCTTGGGAAAGGTATTAATCTGTCTCTTCCTTCCAGTTATGGGTTAAATAACAGGACAGATTGGGTTCTATAGCCTTGGCTGGCAAGCAGTCTACCGCAGAAAGCAATGGTAACCTACTGCAGGATAATCTTCTGCCCAGTCAGTCATGTCTCAATGACATGGCACTTAACTGACTGACTATTTCTTGCAAAATCTTTTTCATTTTTTTTGATCAACTGTTTAATTTCTCTCTCTTCCATTATTTTCTCTTGTTTTCTTTTCCGCATCTTTTTTTTTACTGCTCCCTCTCCCTTTCTCACTCTCTCTCTCTCTCTCTTTTATACTCTACCTCTGTCACCACTCTGTTTTTTTTTCTATCCTTAATTTTCTCTTTACTTAATAAAAGGAGGAGTTGGAATGGTAATTAGCATAGAAAATTAAGGACTTAAGTTCTTCCTAGGATCCACAGAATTCTTCACTTTGATTCTAAGGACATTTTTGGATCCCTTAAATCCTTAATCATTTTCTGAAAGCAACTTTTACTATTTTTACACACTTTTGGATTTGTGTCCAATTTTCTGAAGACCTGCTTGATTTTGATATCCCCAACGTGTAACCCCTTCTCCTTCGAACTCCCCATTTTGATGATAACTACGCCTTCCATCTTCTTACAATTTATGCTTAGTTATTTTTTTTTTTCATTAAATGTTTCTCATGTAAAATTCTCCTCAGTTTTCTTTCTGAATCTGTAATTAATACTGTGTCATTTCTTTTGTGTATGTTGTTAAGGTTATGTTTCGTAATATTAAATTCTGAACAGTCATTTATTCCTCTTGGAATCATTTTGCTGTAGAGGTTAAAAATATCCATTGGATAAATACATCCTTGTTACAACCTACTGCAGGATAATCTTCTGTCCAGTCAGTCATGTTTCTTTTGAGACATGATCACCCAAAAGTGTATGGCACATAACTGACTGACTGAATATAATAGTTGGAAACATAATTAAAATTTATCCTGGGCATAAAGTGGGGGATTGGTTTTCTATTGTTATGAAGTAGTACACTGATCCCCCATTAATTATACTTAATATAATAATGTAATATAATCTATCTCTTCTCTTTCCAGTTATGGGTTAAATAATAGGATAGATTGGGTACTATAGCCTTGGCCGGCAACCAGTCTACTGCAGAAAGCAATGTCAACCTTCTGTGGGATGATCGTCTGCCGAGTCAGTCATGTCTCAAAAGAGACATGATCGCCCAAAAGCGTGCATCATGTTACTAACTGATATCTTATCATTTTGGTGAAGATCTTATTTTTTAGTCTATTGTATCCTTGAGAAAGGTACAATCATGAATTGTTCATTTAAGTTGTAAACTACCAAATACGGACATTGTAGAGCAAACCAGATTATTCTGTACATGAGTGTCACTGACAGATTATTCTACTGCAATATACACTCCTCACTAATCAGTAGCTATATGACTCATGTAACAGATGGACTCATCTATCCTGCTTTACCAGAAGGGGTAGCAGGATATTCCACTACAACACCCCCTTGCCAGATATTTTTCTTTCTATAATGGAAAAAAGATTTCTCTTCAATATTTTTCCGTTTAGGATCAGGACTTATCCTTTGCAGTGGTTTCCTTTCCCTAATACTTTCTTTTCACACCTCTCTGAATTAGTGCTTCATGTGTATTCTGAGGAACCGGTACCAGTTGTGATGTGGGAACTGGCACCTGGAAAGTATCAAAGTACTTCCATCAATATTTCCTGGGTCTTTCATAATATCATTCCTGTACTGTGGTCGCAATTTGTTTACATGCCTGTTGCACTCGAACTCATTGTTTTTCACAATGTACATCACTCTATCAAGTTTCTTCACGATCGTAACGTCTTGTCAAAATGATTTTCCAGCTTTAACCTCTGTATTTTGGAATGTGCACGGTATTTTGTTCATCGATTGCCTTGAAAAAGAAAGAACCATCAATATTATGCAGTATAACCCGGATATAAGATAAACCCGGATATAAGAGCGATTTTTCTCTGGTCCCAAATTAGAGCCTTTGGTAATGTACAGTGTAACCCTGATATAAGTGAGTTGTGGGGCCCGGATAAAAGTTATCTTATATCCGGGTTTCGTCTGTTTTATATACAATACCACAGGCTCTAATTTGAGACCAGGGAAAATCTCTCTTATATCCTGGTTTCTCTTATATCCGGGTCACACTGTATAGCATTATTGGTGCGTTAGAAGGAAGAAATCGCCCAAAAACGGCCATAAAGGAAGAAAAAGTGATCTTTCACGGAAACAACGCACCATGTCAAAAATCGATCGCAAAACAACATGAATTGCACTTCGAATTGTTTCTGCATCCACCCTATTCTCCAGATCTAGCCCTAGCAACTACTGGCTGTATCCACCCTATTCTCCAGATCTAGCCCTAGCAACTACTGGCTGTTTGCAGACCTCAAAAGAATGCTTCAGGGAAAGAGATTTGGCTCCAATGAAGAAGTGATATCGAAAACAGGCGTATTTTGAGGCCAAAGACAAATTGTTCTACCAAAAAGGCATCGAATTGTTAGAGAAGCGTTGGAATCAGTGTATCACCCTAGAAGGAGACTATATTGATGAATAAAGTCGAATTTTTCCTAAAAGTTGTTGTTTTATTAGTTAGACTAGGGATTTATTGAGTGATGTGTTAGATTTTTTGCACCCGGCATCACGTAAATTTTAAATTTAAACTTAGTACTGACAAAAATATTTCCAGTAACTTCTTCCATGAATTTAAGTTTAAATACACCTTTGGCAATTCTGTTCGACTTTTTCAACATTGGACAATCAATTATTTCCACGTTTTAAACTTTTCAATTTTCGATTAGTAAATATAGTCTTCACTGAATAATCTAACGCCTACAAATCTTTGAAGTATTTAAAAACTGTTTTTGAAACTTTATAAATCATTTTTTCGTAAATAAGCTTGCGTTTCCTTGTACAATACTAAATTAGGTACCTCCGCTCAAATGCCGAAAAAAAACTCATGGTTTGATGTTAAAAGCGCTCAAGCTTAATAAAACAAAGTTTTATCATCAAAATGTTTATGCTATTATTAAGAGAAAAGATCAAATTTTGTTGTCATTAATTTTAAAAAAATTTTAATCTTTTCTAACACGTTTGAAATTTCAATTAAATTTTCATCTTTTATCTTCCGTCAGCGATTCACGCTATGTTTACGTAATGTGACTATTAAACAAAACGTAATAATTCTCAAGTCGTTTTTTTGACTTTGAAAGACATTAATTTGAAAATTCTTACAAAAATCAACTTGTCTGATTTTAATGAAACTTTCAGGATTTATTCACAAATGAATGAAATTATGTAATTATTAGTTTTAAAAAATCCTGGTAATTTTTTTTACATCTATTCCCCCCACCCCGACTCCAATTAATTGCATAAAACTTCTAGAAATACATTATCTATACCAATTTTTCATTTATTAGTTAAATGTAGAACTCATTAGGGAATGTAAATCACGCATTTTGTTTTTAATTACCAGACTATTCTTCCGAAAATCTGCTCCGAAAATTAAAATAAAAAATGCATTATTATAATTTTAGGATATCATAATCTGAAGAAAAAAAATTTCGATGAATAATGGATTTTTATAAGAATTGTTTTCATTTTTTTTCTTTATTAATTAAAGTTTCAAACATCTTTTTAAATTTCTTCCAGTTACTCAGTGTATTCGCTTATTAAGTCACTAAAAATAGACTATTTACAAACTGAAAATTCACAAGCTTAATACAAATCATTTAGAATTAAGATTTTTAAAATAATTTTTTTATGTTAAACTGCACGTTTTCTTTTACTATGAAAACTTATAAGAAACTTATTAAAAGGTCATAAATGGTTCCCCTTACAAAATGTTAAACTGGGTTATGTCAACTTTTAGTCATCATACTTCCAGATTGATTGATAACAGGTGCTGTCATCGCCTACTTGAAATGTCAATGAGTCAGACCTTTGTGATTAAGAAATACTTTTATTCTAGACTTCATACCATAAACAAGTAATATTTGTTTCAAATCAGATTAATTTAACTTTAAATTTGATAATTTTCCAAAAATAATGAGTGAGAGATGTATATTTTATTTTTGCAAGATTTTTAAAACCGAGAATTAACTTTTGTTTACAAATGTGTCGATTGCTAAAAAAAAAAAATTAGACTCCAATGAATTTAATTTCTGTTTGAAATACACCAGAGTATTTTGCTTAGTGGAAATAGTAAATTTAATCACTTAGCTTTCAATTAAGCTGAGATTAAAGTTTTAATAAATGTTTTATTGTTTAAAATTCAAATTTAAGACTTAGGTATCGAAAATGAAGTGGAGGTAAATGCACAAAATACTTTGGTTTCTAGTCCACCGTTCTTGAGTTCCTGTACACGTCATCCAAGTCGAGATTTTTCTCCCTGCTTCAGCCCTCTTTTATCATACCAATGTAGATTAGTAGTCTCAAACACAAAACGCAAAATAGTCCTTCCAAAACGAGTGTAGTTGAGTAGTCTCAAACACAAGAGTACTTCCCAAAGTGTAGACCAGTAGTCACAAACTTGAGACCGCACCAAGAGTTCTTCCCAAAGAAAGTCCTTTCCTTTTCAATATTTATTTTTGTAAAAATACAAAAATTGTGGCGCAAAGCCGAAAAGTAGAGGGTGGTACTCACAATATTTATTCTGTAAAAGTACAAAATTGTGGCACAAGGCAGAAAAAAAAAACTGGTGGTGTAGATGGTGTTACTCAACTATCCTATACCTAGCTAAACAATATTTATTTTGTAAAAATTACAAAAAATTGTTGCACAAGGCCGAACAAGGGGAGGAGTAGAGGGCGGTACTCAGTTAACTATCCTATACCTAGCTAAACACACTATTTATTTTTTGAAAAAATACAAAAAATTGTGGCACAAAGCCGAAAAGGGGAGGGGAAGAGGTTGGTACTCACTTAACTATCTTATACCTAGCTAAAGTATCACGACCCATTCACTCATTACAATCACCACAAGAACCCATCCATCAACTTCCAATCGTTCATACACCACAATACCACAAATTTACAAGGGACACCTAAAAAGTCCTTTCTTCTCAACTGGCTAGAAGGCGACATATTTATATCTCGTGGTCGGTGTGATTTTGCATGATTTTGACAGTATAAAACAATATGGCTGCCTCACGAGATTCTTTTTAATATACAGACGTCCATGAGGTAAGTTGTGTGATTTTTTTTTTTTAAACTACAACCAATACAACGACCGATGAACCAGTTTATCGTTCTTTACTTTTGTCCTCGGCAAGGCAAATGGTATGGTTTGACCAATCAACATACGACTTGCTATTGGTCGAACCACGCTAAGCCGTACAAAAGCCACCATTACAGAATTATACAATTTTTGACTAATCTAACGCCTGGATCACCTGCTGGTGTTTCTGTTGTATATTTTGGTTAAAATATTTGACTTGTGAAGGCCTTTTTACCGGAATATTTTTGATAAGATTTTATTTCATTATTTTTTATTGTTGAATTTATTTTTGTTTTCAGATTTCTTTTTCAGCTTCGACAGTTTTTGCTTTTAATTTTGTTTGTTTGGCTTTTTGTAATTTTTCTTTATTATTGTTAGAGTTTTAAGGTAAGCTTCCGTTTACTTTCATTATTTTGTATTGATTCGGTACTGCATGCACACAACTCGATCTTAAGAAAAACACAAGATAGCCGACTGAAAGTCTGTAGACGTAGGGTGCGTGTTGCGTGTTCTTTTCAAACGTCGGTGGTCACCAGTGTAGCGTAGGGAGCTGGTTAATGTTTCTTTGATTCGGCCTTGTGTCAGACATAATCGAACTCCCTACAGCTTACAAGTTTTATGTTGAATTTAATTATCATCAGAAATTTTTCATCAGGAGGTTGTTTGTCGGTTGGAATGTGTGGATTAGTGTAGAAGAGTGGAATAATAACATACATTTTTGAATGTTAAAACAAATTTATTAAAAGGTGAAATAACATAAGTTGTAGAAGTTAATGTGCAATTAGAAACATTATTAAGAGGTTAAGAGTAGAGTTCGTACAAAATGTTCGTAGTAGTAATTATTGAAATAGAAAAAGAGGACAACATCCGGGTCGCTTGAAGTTACGTATTATATATATATATATATATATATATATTGTCCCTTGTATCTGAAAATACCCTGGCTTGGTAGATGTCAAACTGTCGCTGACAGAGTTTCGGCATGTGTTTCGTCCTATTATTTTGCGGTCCAGTTACGTGTTGTTTTTCAGACTAGACCTGTGTTTCCTTCCTTCAGTAAAGATAGGTTGTCTTATTTTCGAAAAAGTTCCATTGTTTACAAATTTAAATGCTGTTGTGATGCGGCATACATAGGACGTACCGATCTGAGGTTGAAGAATTATTTATTATACAAAAGTATGAATTTGGCACAAGGCCTAAAGTGGGAATGGGGGGGGGGGCTGGTCTTCATCTGAGCTATCGTTAACTTAACTAGCCTCTATCACTGACCCAATCGTTCTTATAATATTTCTATCACCAAAACAATCCAGTCACACAACACTGTCTTATACAAGCACCACAATGCCACACTCTCTCTAGGACTTCTACCTAAACGATGTACAATTTTGTGGGGGCTGGGATGATAAAATAACAAACCCCAATCTTCTTGATGATTCAAATATTTACAAAACTAAACAAAACTGATGTTAGTATGGGGAAACCCTCACAGTCTAAATGCGGCAGTGAAAACGGTTAACTGGACGAAAATACTGCGGGATTATAGATAAATATGAATCATTTATACAATCTACAATTAATCACACATCCACTCACACATTTAGACACGATAACAAATACGAAATCACACGCTCGAAACGAAAAGGCATTCCACAGTTACCAGAGAACCACCATCATTGTCACCTAAATGGGGAAGGGGTGGGGAATATAAACCAAAGATAAAGGGGACAAAAATAAAAAGTTGCGGAGGGGCTATGACCATTCATACCCTAGCTAATAATAAACTAAACAAAAAATGCCTTAAGCTAAACTAACACTGGACTGGGCTGATCACGTTTAAAGCAGGTGACCAATCTCCTCTAGTCTAGGTCACCTCCAAGTGGAAATCTAATCTAGCCCCTTTCACGCACACCAAACGCGAAGCAGTCACCCACCTTTCGCCAAATTTTAATGAAGAGAGCCGCCTCCTTTCCGCCCTGATTTTGATTTTAAGCTGATGCTTAAAAAACAAAACCAGTTGAGAAGAGGAAAACTTTTCACCTTCATAAAATTCCTTCTGTCGCGTCGTCCAAATCACGACTCTCATAATGCCGAGTAAACACAAGAACACTTAGTGTTCATTCTTTTCCAACTGCGGCACAACATTGCTACAAACGGCACTGACTTCAAGGACAAAAACCTTTCCACCCAAGACGCGAACCATGTAGCCTTCAATTAACTCACACAACGGCCGTACGACCCTGCAGTGAAAGAAGATGTGGTCCAAAGACTCCACCCCCACACCACAGCGCACGCACTTTGGCGTAACTGCCAACGCCGCTGCATGGAGCCTCTTGCCGACCCAGAGAGCCTTCCGCAACACCAGCCAGGTAAGCGATGCCTCGACGTTATTGAGACACCTCCACCCGGGCGCCCAAGGCCAGAGAGAGCGAAACTCCTCATTCGTCAAACTTAACTCTTCCCTCAGATCATCTTTGGCGCCCCCCACCGTACTAACACACGATATAATGCCTTAGGAGACAACAGTCGGGTGTCGGAGAGGCCTTCCTTGACCCGTGTGAAAAAGTCCAGAGCACGTCAACACTCGCGATAGAAGGAGCACTCGGCACGAGGATTGCGCAGGGCCTCCTTTCCTCCCTCATGCACACTTCTCAAAGCTGGAAAAGCTTTCTTAGCGTCTTCCTTCCAGAAGAGGCCGCTACCTTCGTCTTGCGCACACATTCGGTCTAAGAATCTCAGCCGCAGCGTATGTTGACGAATCTCAACGTTGGGCATCCCTAGACCGCCCTCAGCAGGATGGAGGCAACAGACCTCGCGACGCACCATAGGAGCTTTCTTGCGCCATAAGAAATGGAACAAGATTCTCACTAGTAAAACTAGTTCGGTGGACAAGAGGGGAAGAACCGAGAGCCGGTAAAGTAGGAGGGGGTAGATGTGCGAAGCACAAACTTCCGCCCTCCCCTTCAAGGAAAGATTCCTCTGAGACCACAGACGAACTGCAGCCTCAGCCTTTTCTCGGACCTCCAACCAATTCATCTCCAACTGGAGGTCGGGGACAAAAAGACGCCGAGTATCTTAACAGGCCCGTCTGTCCAGCTGAAGGGCCCGGGAAGGGAAACTCCCTTCCACGAAGCCAACCGCAAGCCCACAGACTTATCACGGTTGATCTTGGCTCCCGTTACCGTTTCATACCTGCTGATTTCCTTTCCGACTTCGTGTATCTCGGCACTGCTTTGTACAAAAGCAGTCACGTCGTCGGCATAGGCAGAATACCTGGCCGAGGTGTTCGAACCAGGGAGGGTAATTCCTTGTAGGACCGATTCGCCTTTAACTTGCGGAGGAATGGCTCCAACGCAAGAACGTACAGCATCGGCGACAAGGGGCAACCTTGACGAATAGATCTGGACAACATGAAAGGCTTCGACCTTACTCCATTCACTTCCACCACAGCTCCGGGGGACTGATACAAGAGCCGTATCCAGGCGCGAAAGTGCGGCCCGAAACCTGCCGCCTCGAGAACAGATCCGAGAAATTGATGGTCAACCCTATCGAAAGCCTTGGACTGATCCAAATTGATCAGCGCGGCTTCTCCGTCGACTTTTTCTAAGATCAAGCGTACCGTACGTAACACCGAAGCCAAGCTGCCCCTATTAGTCCAAGTCCATGCTAATTCCCGGGGAAGCTCATTCCGGTACTTATCGACAAGATCAAGCCTGTCGATAAAGTCCCGAAATGGTTTTACATCCGGGTTGTTAGTACCCGATCTATTACCCGTACGATCTATATCGGGATCGAGGACGGCATTCCAGTCACCCGCTAAAACTACCCGTCGAGATGTCGTTAGAAAGGGATCGATCCGCCGAAAAATGTCTGGCCGCTCCCTACTGGCATTGGGCGCATAAACCCCAATGAAACGGAAAGCCTGCTCGTTTATGGTAACATCCAAGACACAAAGCCTGCCTTCAGTATCCGTGAAGACAAGTGTACAGTCAGCATTCAAAGAACGTTTAACCAGCCAAGAAACTCCCCTAGAGCGGCCATCATAACATGCTGAGAAGAGGTGAAACCACTTGACAGAATATCATCACGGTCGCCAGAATGGAAACGAGTCTCTTGCAAAACACATATATCCACCCCCAGGCGCTGGAGGTCGCGAACGAGTTTCGCTCTGCGAGACTCCGACCTCAGCCCCAGGGCATTCAAACTGGCTAAAAAAAGATCCATTGTTAACAACTCTAGGGTTGGGCACCTCCTTTAAACATGACCGGGGAAAGGATACCGATGGCTCCGCACATGGATCCTCCGCCCATTTCAGTGTCAATACGGCCCCTTTGGGCGAGGCCGCCGATATCCCAGGGGAATGTTAGCTTTAATACTCTATAAAGGGAGGGGTGAACAAAAACTGGGAGCCTCCCCGAGCAATATTGTCTTAGGTTTTTAGTTTCTTCATTGTCCGTTATGATGATTGGTGGATTCATGTCTTTGTATGCTTTCAGTGCCTCATCCACCATTGCCCAGGCCTGTCGGGAACCCGGACCAGTCCGGATAACCGACAGGATCCTTTGGGCAAAGGAGAAATTTCGAGGATTGTCTATGGCTTTGTCGCCAAGATTCTGAAAGGATAGCAGGTATTTTAGCGCCTGTATCCGATTTTCATAATGCTTGGCTCTTTCGGATTGGTTGGGATTGATTTGGCAGACTTTTTCGCCTGTATTATATGGCAGCTGCTGTCTTTTCTTCTTCTCTTTCCTTTCCAAACTAGGGCTCCTCTGCCTTTTTTGATGAGTACTCCTAGCAGGAGATGGATCAGGGGATATATCAGAGTATGAGGCAGGAGAGGGCTGTGATAATGAGGGAATGGGCACTTCATTTAAGGAGGAAACATTTTGGGGTGTAGGTGTGAGTGAACGTGTTCTTGTGCGGGGTTTAACTTTTTCCCGTGAGGGAGATACAGGGGCTGAAGCTGAGGGACGAGGAAAGGTTTCAATGTTTTTTTTTATTGGAGAGGATTTTTTAAGGGGAGTCAATTTAGTCGGTGTTATTGGCAATAATTTAGTTATAGGTGGAGGGGCTCTAATTTTAGGTGATGCAGTGGTTGGATTTTACTGTTTCTTTGATGATTTTAACTTTTCGTTTAATTCTTTAATCTTCAACGATTTCTCGTATCCTGGATAGTTTTTTGGCATAGCTAGCCGGGGTCTCACCCTTAGGACTGTTAGTGCCCTTGTCCTTGGGGGCCATATGGGATTGAGACTCCGCTGCTTGGGGCTTCCCTTTCACTCTACCCACGACTTGCCATTCCTGTGCATCATCCGCCTTCTTTTGCACAGGCAATGTGGGCTCCTTAGGAGACCCAACCGGGGCTTTTACACCACCGGTGCCAGCCGCAGGTAGGCCCATTACAGGCGTCATGGAAGGAGAGGATTCAGCTTGGGGGGATTAGCTTTTAGCGGGACTCCAGAGGCCTCCTTGTCTGGGCAGGAAGAGGCGAGGTGACCAATCACGCCACACTTCCAACACGTCGGTTTTCTCCCCATCACAATGGCGGGAAAACCTTCCCCGTCAATCTCCAAGCAGTTGGGAATGGAGGTGAAGGCCTCACGATCGATCATCAACTCGAACCTCCACTCACCCACCTCATATTCCGGAGTCACACTTACTATAGGGCCATACTGCATCAAATATGCCCCTAAGTGCTCACCGAGAATATAGTGAGGAATCTCGTGAACCGTTACATGGGTCCTACGCCGTCCTAGGTATTCTGTGCGGAGAATGAAGTCCTTAGAGATGAGATCACGGGAAGTCATCTCCACACAGTCATCTCCAGAACGTCCCACATGTAATAGCCACTACTTTTAACAATCTGTTGAGGCTTAACCCCCAAGGAAATCAGTGATTTCATCACTGTGCCTTTTTTTTGTGCTACGACAAATTTTGCGCGTGAGCTTGTCAAGCACAAAGACTGACACTGTTCTTTTTGCAATGCGTTCTTTCGCCTCAAGGTCTACTAAAAGCCCGCCATCAGTGATCAGATGTACGAACTGCTTAGCTCTTTCAACGAATTCCGCCACATTGACGATGCATTTGGGAGGGGAACTCCATATAGAGGGTGATTCCCCAGCCGCTACATTTGGGAGGGGAACTCCATATAGAGGGTGATTCCCCAGCCGCTACACCGGTTGTTTCGTTCGTCTTATTTGTTGCTTGTTCTTTCGTCTTTATTCTGGTTCTTGTTTTCTCTCTTTTCTTCTTTCTTATTCTTGTAAGGATCCCCTTTGGAACTGTTATCCTTATCCGGGGAAGCATCTTTTTTATCGGGGGGGGGGTCTTTCTTAAGGGAAAACAGTTTTTTAACGATGGTCCGACTCTGGTCGGCCATCTCGGTGATCTTGTTTAAACACAAAAACGATATATTAAACAACTTTCAAAAGGAAAATAAACTAAAATTGTAAAAATAAAAACTGAAAAGGAAAATAAAATTAAAGCAAGAAACTAAAATAAATTTAACTGTACGAAAAAGAAAATAATATGGCTGCCGAAACCGACCAAATAAGCAGTAAAAGAAAAAAGAAAGACTGAAACGAAAAACAAAAATTTAAAACAACCAAATAATATTAAACAAAGGAAAAATGTCAACTTAAGCCAAAAATAAAGTCCTTCTTGCACTCAGGCAAGTCCGACGTGCACGTACCAGCTGAAAATCAACACGGTCAAACGCGGTCTTCAGTGAACGAGGCTGATCTGAGGTTGGTGAATTATTTATTATACAAATGTATAAATGTGGCACAAGGCCTAAAATGGGGATTGGGGGGGGGGGCTGGTCATCATCTGTCCTATCGTTAACTTAACTAGCCTCTATCACTGACCCAATCGTTCTTATAATATTTCTATCACCAAAACAAACCAGTCACACAACACTATCTTACACAAACACCACAATGCCACACTCTCTCTAGGACCTCCTACCTAAATTTTGTGGGGGCTGGGATGATAAAATAACAAACCCCAATATTCTTGATGATTCAAATATTTACAAAACTAAACAAAACTGATGTTAGTATGGGGAAACCCTCACAGTCTAAATGCGGCAGTGAAAACGGTTAACTGGACAAAAATACTGCAGGATTATAGATAAATATGAATCATTTATACAATCTACAATTAATCACACACCCACTCACACATTTAGACACGATAACAAATACGAAATCACACGCTCGAAACGAAAAGGCATCCCACAGTTACCAGAGAACCACCATCATTGTCACCTAAATGGGGAAGGGGTGGGGAATATAAACCAAAGATAAAGGGGACAAAAATAAAAAGTTGCGGAGGGGCTATGACCATTCATACCCTAGCTAATAATAAACTAAACAAAAAATGCCTTAAGCTAAACTAACACTGGACTGGGCTGATCACGTTTAAAGCAGGTGACCAATCTCCTCTAGCCTAGGTCACCTCCAAGTGGAAGTCTAATCTAGCCCCTTTTACGCTCACCAAACGCGAAGCAGTCACCCACCTTTCGCCAAATTTTAATGAAGAGAGCCGCCTCCTTTCCGCCCTGATTTTGATTTTAAGCTGATGCTTAAAAAACAAAACCAGTTGAGAAGAGGAAAACTTCTCGCCTTCATAAAATTCCTTCTGTCGCGTCGTCCAAATCACGACTCTCATAATGCCGAGTAAACACAAGAACACTTAGTGTTCATTCTTTTCCAACTGCGGCACAACATTGCTACAAACGGCACTGACTTCAAGGACAAAAACCTTTCCACCCAAGACGCGAACCATGTAGCCTTCAATTAACTCTCACAACGGCCGTACGACCCTGCAGTGAAAGAAGATGTGGTCCAAAGACTCCACCCCAACACCACAGCACACGCACTTTGGCGTAACTGCCAACGCCGCTGCGTGGAGCCTCTTGCCGACCCAGAGAGCCTTCCGCAACACCAGCCAGGTAAGCGATGCCTCGTCGTTATTGAGACACCTCCACCCGGGCGCCCAAGGCCAGAGAGAGCGAAACTCCTCATTCGTTAAACCTAACCTTTCCTTCAAATCATCTTTGGCGGCCCCCACCGTACTAACACACGATATAATGCCTTAGGAGACAACAGTCGGGTGTCGGAGAGGCCTTCCTTGACCCGTGTGAAAAAGTCCAGAGCACGTCGACACTCGCGATAGAAGGAGCACTCGGCACGAGGATTGCGCAGGGCCTCCTCCTCTCCCTCATGCACACTTCTCAAAGCTGGAAAAGCTTTCTTAGCGTCTTCCTTCCAGAAGAGGCCGTTACCCTCGTCTTGCGCACACATTCGGTCTAGGAATCTCAGCCGCAGCGTATGTTGACGAATCTCAACGTTGGGCATCCCTAGACCGCCCTCAGCAGGATGGAGGCAACAGACCTCGCGACGCACCATAGGAGCTTTCTTGCGCCATAAGAAATGGAACAAGATTCTCACTAGTAAAACTAGTTCGGTGGACAGGAGGGGAAGAACCGAGAGCCGGTAAAGTAGGAGGGGGTAGATGTGCGAAGCACAAACTTCCGCCCTCCCCTTCAAGGAAAGATTCCTCTGAGACCACAGACGAACTGCAGCCTCAGCCTTTTCTCGGACCTCCAACCAGTTCATCTCCAACTGGAGGTCTGGGCCAAAAAAGACGCCGAGTATCTTAACAGGCCCGTCTGTCCAGCTGAAGGACCCGGGAAGGGAAACTCCCTTCCACGAAGCCAACCGCAAGCCCACAGACTTATCACGGTTGATCTTGGCTCCCGTTACCGTTTCATACCTGCTGATTTCCTTTCCGACTTCGTGTATCTCGGCACTGCTTTGTACAAAAGCAGTCACGTCGTCGGCATAGGCAGAATACCTGGCCGAGGTGTTCGAACCAGGGAGGGTAATTCCTTGTAGGACCGATTCGCCTTTAACTTGCGGAGGAATGGCTCCAACGCAAGAACGTACAGCATCGGCGACAAGGGGCAACCTTGACGAATAGATCTGGACAACATGAAAGGCTTCGACCTTACTCCATTCACTTCCACCACAGCTCCGGGGGACCGATACAAGAGCCGTATCCAGGCGCGAAAGTGCGGCCCGAAACCTGCCGCCTCGAGAACAGATCCGAGAAATTGATGGTCAACCCTATCGAAAGCCTTGGACTGATCCAAATTGATCAGCGCGGCTTCTCCGTCGACTTTTTTCTAAGATCAAGCGTACCGTATGAAGGTTGTCCTGGATAGTCCTACCCTTCACAGCACAAGTCTGCTCGGGGCCAATCAGACTAAGCAGGACAGCCTGCAAACGGTTGGCTAAGACCTTGGCTAAGCTATTTAACATAGTTAAGGGTCGAAAGTCACTAATCCCATCCCCTCTGCGCTTATCCTTACGAAGCAGCTTGATCGCACCTCTGGTGAAGCGATCGGGAATACTCCCGTTCTTCATCCAGTGGTTGAACATCACTGCCAGCAGAGGGACAAGCACGTGCGACTGCCTCAAGTACAGTTCGTAGGGAAGACCATCAATACCCGGAGTCTTGTCACGACCGACCTGCTTCAGCGCGTCCCAGATTTCCGCCTCTGTTATCGGACCCTCGCACCCAGCCGCTTCAGCCGCCTCAAGGCGAGGAAAGTCAGCTAAATAGGTGGCGAACTGAGCTTCGCTCAGACCGGGCTCCTTGGTGAATAGATCCCGAAAATAAGACCGAAAAGCCTCACATATGCCGTCGTTTGTAGTCACGGTCCGCCCATCCGGCAATGTGACGCTGTCGATGTATCGATTTGCGATATTTCGGACTTGTTCAGCTCGCAGTTCAGCGGCCATATTTGTCGCCTCGGAAGACATTCTTTTTAACCTAGCCTTAACTACCAGAGCTTGATCCTTCTTGATAAGCAATGAGGACAGCTCTGCCCTAGCTACGGCTATTTCCCCACTATCTCCCGATTTGATAGCCCTTCTAATCTAGTTTCTTGTGCCGTCTGCGTTGCTAGTCTATCTCGGTTGAGTCGCTTACTATATTCAGCGCAAACGACCTAATGGTTGACTTAAGGTGTCCCCACCACTTATTCCCAACCACGGCCCCCGTCAATTCCCGCTTTATGGTTAGTAGTAGCTGGTCCTGAAAATCCTTCTCATCGAACAACGATGTGTTAAATTTCCAGTAGCCAGCCATTCTAATCCTAGCCTTATCTAAGTTTAGACGAACCCGGACGAGCCTATGGTCCGAATAAACTATACTATGAAAACTTGGACAGCCTAAGAGCCCTAAGTCGACTCTCCTAACTAGTACTCGGTCGATGTAGCTTGTACGCAACACCGAAGCCGAGCTGCCCCTATTAGTCCAAGTCCATGCTAATTCCCGGGGAAGCTCATTCCGGTACTTATCGACAAGATCAAGCCTGTCGATAAAGTCCCGAAATGGTTTTACATCCGGGTTGTTAGTACCCGATCTATTACCCGTACGATCTATATCGGGATCGAGGACGGCATTCCAGTCACCCGCTAAAACTAAATGTCGTTAGAAAGGGATCGATCCGCCGAAAAATGTCTGGCCGCTCCCTACTGGCATTGGGCGCATAAACCCCAATGAAACGGAAAGCCTGCTCGTTTATGGTAACATCCAAGACACAAAGCCTGCCTTCAGTATCCGTGAAGACAAGTGTACAGTCAGCATTCAAAGAACGTTTAACCAGCCAAGAAACTCCCCTAGAGCGGCCATCATAACATGCTGAGAAGAGGTGAAACCCCCTCGACACAATATCATCACGGTCGCCAGAATGGAAACAAGTCTCTTGCAAAACACATATATCCACCCCCAGGCGCTGGAGGTCGCGAACGAGTCTCGCACTGCGAGACTCCGACCTCAGCCCCAGGGCATTCAGACTGGCTAGAAAGAGATCCATTGTTAATAATTCTAGGGTTGGGCACCTCCTTTAAACATGACCGGAGAAAGGATACCGACGGCTCCGCCCATGGATCCTCCACCCATTTCGGTGTCAATACGGCCCTTTTGGGCGAGGCCGCCGATATCCCAGGGGAATGTTAACTTTAATGCTCTATAAATGGAGGGGTGAACGAAAACTGGGAGCCTCCGCGAGCAAAATTGCCGCAAATTTTTTGTCTGTTCATTATCTGTGATGATAATTGGAGGATCCATGTCCTTGTAAGTTTTAATTGCTTCATCCACCATTGCCCAGGCCTGTCGGGAACCCGACCAGTCCGGATAACCGACAGGATCCTTTGGGCAAAGGGGAAGTTTCTCGGGTTATCTATGGCTTTGTCGCCAAGCTTCTGAAAGGATAGCAGGTATTTTAGCGCCTGTATCCGATTTGCATATTGCTTGGCTCTTTCGGACTGGTTTGGGTTTATTTTACATACGTCCTTTCCTGTATTAAACGGCAGCTGTTGCCTTTTTTTCTTCTCTTTCCTCTCCATACTAGGGCTCCTCTGTCTTTTTTGGTGGGAACTCCTGGCAGGAGATGGGGCCGGAGAGGGATCAGGGGATATATCAGAAGATGGGGCAGGAGAGGGCTGTGATAATGAGGGAATGGGAACTTCATTTAAGGAGGACACATTTTGGGGTGTAGGTGTGAGTGAGCGTGTGCGGTTTCTTTTTGATTTTTTCTGTGCGGGAGATACAGGGGCTGAAGCTGATGGACGAGGAGACGTGACAATGTTCTTTTTTGGCGTGGATTTTTTTAGGGGAGTTAATTTCGTCGGGGTTTGTGGTAATGATTTAGTTATAGGGGGAGGGGCTCTGATTTTAGGTGAAGACGGAGTCGAGTTTGCTGGTTTCTTGGTTGATTTTAGTTTCTCGTTCAATTCCTTGATTTTTAGGGACTTTTCATACCCTGGGTCGTACTTTAATAACATTTCATGTGTTTTGCTGGCGTAGCTAGCCGGGGCCTCACCCTTGGGACTGTTAGTGCCCTTGTCCTTGGGGGCCATCTGGGACTGAGACTCCGCTGCTTGGGGCTTCCCTTTCACTCTACCCACGACTTGCCATTCCTGTGCATCATCCGCCTTCTTTTGCACAGGCAATGTGGGCTCTTGGAGAGACCCAACCGGGGCTTTTACACCGGTGCCAGCCGCAGGTAGGCCCATTACAGGCGTCACGGAAGGAGAGGATTCAGCTTGGGGGGATTAGCTTTTAGCGGGACTCCAGAGGCCTCCTTGTCTGGGCAGGAAGAGGCGAGGTGACCAATCACGCCACACTTCCAACACGTCGGTTTTCTCCCCATCACAATGGCGGGAAAACCTTCCCCGTCAATCTCCAAGCAGTTGGGAATGGAGGTGAAGGCCTCACGATCGATCATCAACTCGAACCTCCACTCACCCACCTCATATTCCGGAGTCACACTTACTATAGGGCCACACTGCATCAAATATGCCCCTAAGTGCTCACCGAGAATATAGTGAGGAATCTTATGAACGGTTACCTGGGTCCTACGCCGTCCTAGGTATTCTGTGCGGAGAATGATGTCGTCAGTGATTAAATTACGGGAGGTCATCTCCACACAGTCCTCGGGCGTGGGCAACAGAACGTCCCACATGAAATATCCACTACTTTTCACGATCTGTTGAGGCATAACCCCCAAGGAAATCAGTGATTTCATCACTGTGCCTTTTGTGCTACGACAAATTTTTCGCGTGAGCTTGTCAAGCACAAAGACTGACACTGTTCTTTTTGCAATGCGTTCTTTCGCCTCAAGGTCTACTAAAAGCCCGCCATCAGTGATCAGATGTACGAACTGCTAATCTCTTTCGACGAATTCCGCCACATTGACGATGCATTTGGGAGGGGAACTCCATACACAGGGTGATTCCCCAGCCGCTACACCGGTTGTCTTGGATTCTACTTTTTCGTCTTGCTTTTTGTTTTGTTTGTCTTGCTTTTTGTTCGTCTTTCTTTTCATGCTGATTCTTAACTATTGCTTCAGCATTTTCGTCTTTATTTTGTTATTATTTTTGTAGGGACCCCCTTTAGATATGTTATCCTTATCCGGGGATAGAGGTGCAACATCTTTATCATCTTTTTTATCTGGGGGGTCCTTCTTAGGGAAAACAGTTTCTTTACGACTCTGGTCGGCCATCTCGGTAATCTTGTTTAAACACAAAAACTATATATTAAACAACTTTCAAAAGGAAAATAAACTAAAATTGTAACAATAAAAACTGAAAAGGAAAATAAAATTAATGCAAAAAACTAAAATAAATTTAACAACTGTACGAAAAAGAAAAATAATATGGCGGCCGAAGCCGACCAAATAAACAGTAAAAGACAAAAGAAAATAAAAGAAAGACTGAAACGAAAAACAAAAATTAAAACAACCAAATAATATAAACAAAGGAAAAAATGTCAACTTAAGCCAAAAATAAAGTCCTTCTTGCACTCAGGCAAGTCCGACGTGCACGTCCCAGCTGAAAATCACCACGGTCTTCAGTGAACGAGGCTGATCTGAAGTTGGTGGCGCGGGTTTCACAACACGTCCCCGCTAATATACGTTCCAGTGGCTCTCTCAGAACTATAAGAACAACACAATCTGTTCTGGATTCCACTATTGGCCGACATCTTTTGGACAATCAAATGTGTATGAGGACAGCTGGTTTACTGTCTTGCACAGCGCTCGGTCTACACATCATCTACGTATTTTGAAAGCAATTTCAACAGCCGAGCCTGTGCAGAGTGAAAGATCGGTTTTTACGCTCCTTACAATTGCTGGAGAGTCTGTGAGTGTAACATTTTTTTCACTTTTAAACACTCTTGTGGAATTACATGTGTACACCCACCTTACATTTTATGTGTTGTTTTTTTCAAATAAATTTATTTTTAAACGAGTTCGATCACCTCCCAGCATTGTAAGTAATTTATTTTGCCTTGTCCTTTTCCTTAATTCCCTTAAAATTAAAGCCAACGAGAACCCTTGATAAGAGTTGGCCGAAAGGTTCCTCAGGTTTAAACAATATCACGTCTGTTCTTTTTAAAGCCATTAGTAATTTCTGTGGGTACAAATCGTTATATATATATATATATATATATATATATATATATATATATGAGATCATTTTAACACTTGCTTGCGAAATCTGGGCTCGGCTTTTTCGTAAAGTAGGTGGTCAATTCTTTTTCTATTTGGGAAAACCAGGATATCACACGTCGTTTTTTGTATAAGGAAAGATTTGATTTAATTAATTTATCCGCTACAAGTCAATCCATCATTAAGACATCATTTCCTAAAAAAAACCCGACAAGAATGAAGCTGAGTTTCCAACCCCTGAAAAGGAAGAATCATCAAAGTGGGGCCCTAGAGGCAAAATGAATACTCCCTCTCCTGTTATTGAAGAGAAAAGGTAAAAATGAGAAGGCGAACGAAGAAATCGGTGTAGCGACTGCAGAATCATCCTCTATTTAGAGTAACCCCCCCCCCCCACCGGACATGCATTGTCAATGTGGCAGAGTTCATTGAGAGAGCCAAGCCGTATTCTCGTCTGATTACCGATGACGAGCTAATGGTTGATCTTGATGCACAAGAACACATTGCAAAAACAACCGTGCCAGTCTTGTGCTCGGCAAGCTAACGCGAAAAAAATTATCGGTGCCCAAAACGCACAGTAATGAAGTCAGATTTCCTTGGGGGTTTAAAACCCCAACAAATCATAAAAGGGAACGGATACTTCCTGAGAGACATGCTGTTTTCCTCGCCAGAGAACTGTGCCGATGTGACTTCCCGTGATCTGATTACTAAGGGCAACATTATCCGCACAGAATACCCTAGGACGGCGTCGGAGCAAGGTCACAGTTCATGAAATTCCTCATATTCTCGGAAAGCACTTAGAGGCATATCTAATGCAGTATGACCAAGTAATAAGTGTTTATCCGGAATAAAAATAAGTGAGTGGGGGGTTCGAATTGATGATAGATCGCGAAGCCTTCACCTCCTATTCCCAACAGCTTGGAGATAGATTGGCATCAAGGTTCCAACCTTTTACCGTTGAAATAGCTGAATGTAACCGGCTCTCTTCTACTCTAATAGTTTCTTTTCTCGCCTTTCTCGCCTGTGGGATTCCCTTTCATTTGCATTTTTCCATGACAGCTACAATCTCTAAAAGTTTAAATGCAACGTCAATTGTCATCTTTTATCTATTTGATTCGCATTCATCACTTATCATTTCTCCGACATTCCCCTCTACCTTGTCTTTTCTTCTCTCACTGTAACCCCTTACTCATCAGTGGCGGTACTTACTTGCTTTGGGTGAAATGATTATTAAAAAAAAAAAACCTAGGGATTAGAATTTTAAACTGATACTTAATACTAGTTTGATATTTTAAATTTCATAAATTTACGTGGAAGGGCGTGTAACATTTTTTAGCAAGATTTTTTTTTAATGTCAAAAATAATTTCATTCTTATGTGAATAAGTCCTGAAAGTTTCATTAAAATTTGACATTTGACTTTCTTTTTTTTTTTGCAAGAATTTTAAAATTAATGTTTGTCATCAGAAAAAAAAAACTGAGTTACGTAATATTACATTTTCCATTGTAAAACTCTCGTAACGATTTGGCTAACGAAAATAAAAACAAGATTTTTACCAAAATTATGAACCTGTTAGAAAGGATTAAAGCATTTTTAAATTAAGTAAAAAAAATACACCTTGATCTTTCCTCTTAATAACAAACATTTTGATGGCAAAAAGTTTGTTTTTGTTAAGTTTGGGATCTTTTCTTCATACTATGCTGTTTTTTTTTTTTTGTTTTTGTTTTTTTAAGCGATTTAGTGGAGGTACCTAGCTTTGACGGAGTCAACATCAAGAGGCTTAACAAAAATGTTGTCTTACAGACCAAATTACAACTGTAGTGAATTTAATTCTCACTGAATGCTCTATATTTGTAGGTTTATAAAAAACAAATATTTTTGAATCTGAAATTGTCCAGCATCAGTGGCTAGTGTTCAGACCAAACATAAGTTATTATTTTGAATATTGATTTTTTTTCCTGGCAGACTGACCTTTCCCACTAAGAATATTGGCGCAATATAATCTTCACTTCTCTCATTCACATTTGAGTTTTTGCCATCACTTAAATAATTACTAGACACATTCAATTAACTTGTGTTAATCAAATATTGACTTTAATATTTCGTTGATAATAACGAAATGTTATTCGCCTGCAAAGCCGTGACCGAAGGATAATACAATATTTTTGTTTCAGCTCCGGTAAAAAAGTTTTTCTACTCATTAAAAATGGGGGGGGGGGGGGAATAGGCAATTTCAAACATTTATCTAAGTTTTTAAGTGGGTGTGGATATTTGCGGGATTTCAAATGTTTCAGTTTTTGTTTCAAAGAAAAGACTATTTTACTCCGCCACTTGAGCCTTTATCAGGAAAAAAGAAAAAAAAATATGCCTGTCAGATTGGTGGTTTGACTTTTGAAACCCAGCCGGCATAACAAAATTTTTAATTTAGCTTGTGATTTGGTAGGCTTCTTTTTAAAATCTCTTCTAAATTGAGATACAAATAAAGAGAAAGTCAATCCAAATTGCTTGTGTGTGTGTGTGTGTGTGTGTGTGTGTGTGCACATGATGTGGTTTTATACTTTACAACCCCATCGTACACACAAGAACTTGACATTAAATGTAAAGTTATTAATACACGAATAATTTAAAATAGCTACCTCTACTAAAACACTGAAAAAACAGCATAGTATGAAGAAAAAAAGGCCCCAAACTTAAAAACGAACTTTATCTATCAAAATTATCAAGAGGAAAAAATCGAAGTATATTTTAATTTTTAAAAACTTTTTAATCCCTTTTAACACATTATTAATTATACGATTAATAATAAGAAAAGAAATAACTATTTAAAGAAATTCTAATTTTAGATTATTAGGAAGTTTGTATCTAATTTTAAATTTATGACGGAATTCGCTTATAAGTTCTTTTCTTAAATTCAAAAGTAAATTTAACTTAGGATGTTTTAATTTTTTTTCACCTAAACATAAATTGCATTTGTCGTAAAGGTTATTGCAGGTGCGGGTCGAACTTATTAATCTCCAACTCAAGTCTTTTCATTTCGCAAAATCTTCAGGAAAGGGAAGCTTGGAATTTTAAATTGGGGTTGGAAAGTTGAGTGTTTATGGGAATAATAACGTCGTTTAAATTTTTCCACCAAAATTCTATAGTCAACATGATAATCATTTTTGTTATTTTGGGGGTAAATGTTGGCTTGGTAGATCACTTGGGTAGACTTACTTTCCACGGGACAAATGCTGATGGACCTGCACTTGCAAAAGGGTATTATACCAGTTTTAACATTAGCTCTATCTAAATTCTTTAAAATTTGTTTGTGGAAATCAATGATATTATTTATGTGTGCAAGAATAACTAATTTAATAGTATTTGTATTAAAAATTTCGCATAGGGGTTATTGGTATGAAAATGCTTACTTAAATTTTCAGAAAATATTTGCCAATGTTAATGTCAGTCTACAGAAAAACGGGGATTAAACCATATAACTTTCCTTTTTTCTACATCTACTCCTCGTTTTAGATGACTCGGATTTAACGGGTTTTACATATTACAATTTGACCTTAAATCCGCTTTCTTGGATGGCTTTAACATTTTATTTTCATTGAAGAGCTTAAAGTTGGAAGAAAACTGGTTAATTCTGGTATTAAGTGTTAGATATTTGTTTTGTAATAGTATTAGGGTGGTTGAAATTAACGTTAATATATCCGGGGTATCGTTTTCTTTAAGGTAAGGTTTGTAGGAGTTGTCATTTAGATTAAGGGTGATGTCCCAATAATTGACAATTTTTAGGTTAGAGAAAACTTCAATTTTAAAACCTAGTAATTCAAAGGTCCTAATAATTTTATTATGGATCATAGTGCTCAAGAGCCCGTTGCTCTTAGGGATGAACATAAGACCGTCATCACGGTATAAGCCTATTTGTTTGGGGTTTACAATTCTACTTAAGGCATCTAAGATATAAATACCTATTAGATCAGCAACTTGGGCTGAATCATATGCCCCCATAGAGACATCGAATTGGACGTAGGGATCTTTGGTCAGGTGGAATTGTCAAATGTTAGAATCGATTTCTTGCTGCTAGAATAATCTTAATTTCCTTATCGGTGATCTCTCCGTGGTTTTTGGCGAAGTTATACAGCAATCTATGAGACAGGCGAATAAAAAATCTACAATGTCAAATTTAAGACAGGAAGATTTAGTTTTTTTTTTTCCTTAATATGGGTAAACTCATGATATTAGCAGAATCTTTTCATAGATTAGGCTGAAGAATGAAAGTAGTTCCTCAGTTATTCTTTTGATAATTTCCTTAGAGATTAACCCTAAGTCACTTTTAGTAGGATGAATTAACCTTGTTTGCAATTATTAAAGTTAGGTTTCTAGTCTTTAAATAGAAGGTAAGCGTCTTTAGTAAATATTTTCCAGACCTTTTCAGCAATATTTAGTTCACTAGCAAAATTGGCTGTTTTTACGGTTCATTTCCAAAATTGTTGTTGAATCTAATTTGTGCTCGTAATTTTATTTTTAAGAAGTTTGAGGTAATATGTGGGTTTATATTTGTATATGTTTCTAGTTTTATCAGACTTAATCCAAACGTATTTGGAATTTCTAATTGTGTTAATGTCTTTTTATTTAAGTATATTTTTTAAAATTTGCGTAATTTTATTTTGGGTGGGAATTAAGTCGAATAAACCGTTCTCGAAGGAATCCAAAAATTTACAAGGAGTTGGAATTCTTTGTGTTTTGAGATTGTCAGCTTGGTGGTTAGAAGTATCAGCCGGTTTAAGGAAGAAGGGTGTTTTCCACCGCAATCTCTTTACAAAGTCTATAATTTTCTCCGTGAGGAATATGTGAAAAGAGTGAAAGTTTGGATATGGAATATTCTTTATTGAATACTTTGGAGTGAATCTTTCCATCATGTTAGAAATTCCGAATTTCTTGCGGGATTAAATTCAAAAGAGATCAACTACAGGTAATAGGAGCAAAGACTATTGGTCATTTAGAAAAAAAACGCTTGTAAGTAAATCCCAAAGAATCCTATTATCTATATAATGATTGTGTAGCATTATTTTCTATGTGGATTAGTTAACCCGTCATGAAAATCCCTTATTTCAAATCTAGTCTTTATTCGATCGAACAAGACTATTTAACATTTTATCTGTTTCAGTATGGCATGATTTACTATTCGTTCAGGTCCTGGGCATGACGGTAAACTGCATCCGGCAGCAAGGCCTCTGACTGAGAGGTTGGGAGGAGCATGGAACCACCTCTTAATTGCTGTTGTTCCCAGGTACACTTTGACCCGGAGTAGTAGCACCTGTTCGGTTCTCAGCTATGGACAAATAGTTAGCCCCCAAACTGGGATCAAAACACTATGAAAGTATAAAAATACACTTTTATAGAAATATATATGTGAAAATAGGCTTTTATAGAAATATATATATTTTTTGAAGGAAAAATATTACCAACAAAACCGTTTTGAAGAAACAAATTATTACTATAAGATATACAAGATATACAAACTATTACTGCAAGATATACACAAACTATTACTGCAAGATATAATTGAAGGAAAACAAATTATTACCAGCAATACCTTTTTTAATACAAAACTAGAAGACAACTTCAGTTCCTAAAATAGAAAAACAAATTTCGTCAAAATCTGACTAAATCAACCTTCTCACTATAACTGAACATTAAAAAAAACGTCTAAAAACTATACCTTTTTGGCATTAAATAACCGACAGAGGTTGATATTTAGTTAAACACTCAAACTATTCGGTCAAGCATGTTTATTTTGTTATACTCACAACGTTTTGAATGTTGCACTGTCCTACCATCTTCAGGTGCCTCTCATTGTGCTTTGTTTCTGAATGTTGCACTGTCCTACCATCTTCAGGTGCCTCTCATTGTGCTTTGTGACTTTCTCAGAATTGTAAACTGAGCCCTTTATTCAATCCACGGCGTTAGATTGTTCACATTTATCTTACCATTCTTAAGGGATAATTTATGTCAGTTATCGGCCTTATTCAACGTGTGTTGCTTGTTACTTTCACTGAACCCGCGTCTGACATTTCAGTCAAATAGGTTCGGTGATTCTTACGAAAAATGACCACAGAAACATCAACTCTTTAATCAAACGCATACGACACGTTCATACTCTGACCTCGAAGAGGATGATGCACAAGTACTGTTGAACCATGCAAACTGAATAAGACTTTCCCTACAATTCACAATGAAAATCAGTCAACTTTGTTACACTATCGGCCACAATTATTAAATCACATCAGTTTAAAAAAAATATGTATTTCATACAATTTTAGCATTTATTGCCAAGTGGATAATTCTAAATGAAAATAGAATGGTTCTTTTATTACTTTGAAAAGTTTTCCAAGGGCCAGCCAGGAAGCCTTTGCTTCGGCCAGCCAATAAGAAGAGACTAGCACGGAGAAAAGAGCACAAAAACTGGACACCAGAAAAGTTTATTTTATGCATATGTTATTGGGCAGTATTAAGAACGATTCTATTTTCATTTAGAATTTATCCACTTGGCAATAAATACTAAAAATAGTATGAAATATATAATTTCTTTAAAAAAACTGGGGTGGCATAATAATTATGACCGGTAGTGTACATTCACTTACACGCAAATATCCTAGGGAAAGGTATGAATCTGTTCTCCCAGTTATGGGTTAAACAATAAAATTTATCTGGAAAACCGTTATCTCCTAGAATTAAGGAAATACTCTCGCATAAACAAAAAATATGCAATTCACAATGTGTTTCCATTTTAATAACCCATAAAATGAGACGAAAAGAATGTAACAAACAGACGGTAAAGGGACAAGACAGACGGTAAACGGATCAGAGAGAGTAAAACAAATAGACTACAAAGGAATCAAACGGAGTAAGGTTTGGAACAGACAGTACAGGGATCAGGTTGAGAAAAACAGATGGAAAAAAAGAGATCAGCTGTGCAAGACAATTAGACATTAATAAAAACTGAGAAATTGGCGGTAAATGAAGCAGGGGATAAGACGAACGATAGACTTGCTTCTGTCCCTTCTCGTAGAAGCTGATGCCATTCATGCAGAGGATAAGACGAACGATAGAGTTGCTTCTGTCCCTTCTCGTAAAAGCTGATGCCATTCTTGCAGAGGATAAGACGAACGATAGACTTGCTTCTGCCCCTTCTCGTAGAAGTTGATGCCATTCTTGCAGAGTTTAAGACGAACGATAGAGTTGCTTCTGTCCCTTCTCGTAAAAGCTGATGCCATTCTTGCAGAGGATAAAACGAACGATAGACTTGCTTCTGCCCCTTCTCGTAGAAGCTGATGCCATTCTTGCAGAGGATAAGACGAACGATAGACTTGCTTCTGCCCCTTCTCGTAGAAGCTGATGCCATTCTTGCAGAGGATAAGACGAACGATAGACTTGCTTCTGCCCCTTCTCGTAGAAGCTGATGCCATGCTTGCAGAGGATAAGACGAACGATAGAGTTGCTTCTGTCTCTTCTCGTAGAAGCTGATGCCATTCTTGCAGAGGATACGACGAACGATAGAGTTGCTTCTGTCCCTTCTCGTAAAAGCTGATGCCTTTATTGCAGAGGATAAGACGAACGATAGACTTGCTTCTGTCCCTTCTCGTAGAAGCTGATGCCATGCTTGCAGAGGATAAGACGAACGATAGACTTGCTTCTGTCCCTTCTCGTAAAAGCTGATGCCATGCTTGCAGAGGATAAGACGAACGATAGACTTGCTTCTGTCCCTTCTCGTAGAAGCCGATGCCATGCTTGCAGAGGATAAGACGAACCATAGACTTGCTTCTGTCCCTTCTCGTAGAAGCTGATGCCATGCTTGCAGAGGATAAGACGAACGATAGACTTGCTTCTGTCCCTTCTCGTAGAAGCCGATGCCATACTTGCAGAGGATAAGACGAACGATAGACTTGCTTCTGTCCCTTCTCGTAGAAGCCGATGCCATACTTGCAGAGGATAAGACGAACGATAGACTCGCTTCTGTCCCTTCTCGTAGAAGCTGATGCCATGCTTGCAGAGGATAAGACGAACGATAGACTTGCTTCTGTCCCTTCTCGTAGAAGCTGATGCCATGCTTGCAGAGGATAAGACGAACGATATACTTGCTTCTGTCCCTTCTCGTAGAAGCCGATGCCATACTTGCAGAGGATAAAACGAACGATAGAATTGCTTCTGTCCATTCTCGTAGAAGCTGATGCCATGCTTGCAGCGTGATTTGTTACCGTGAGGAGGTTTTCTAATGCTGAGCATCTCTTGTTGGCATGTGTCAGGGTCATCACTTATTAATTGGATCCAAAATTGTAAGCAGAGGATGATCCCTTTCTTGATTTCGTATGGATGGCGGGAATTGAAGGCCAAGTATTTTCTGGTGAATGTTCAAGATATTACGGATATTCTTACTCCGGGATCTGGGCGAACTAATATTTCAGGCAAATGAGTGCATTCAGGAAGCTTCTTTTCCCTTTTGTGAGTGATTTGATTTTTACGGCTTATCAACCCTTTTATGGGTTATTAAAAGTGGAAATATATATTGGATCGCGTATTTCTCTGTTCGAGAGAATATTGCATTAATACATCTAAGCGGTAACAATGATTTTCCAGATACAAGTTTTAACACACTACCGTCTATTTGTATCACACTCCGTTTAATTTCGTTATCGTCCGTCTGATTCTCTAATCCTTTTGCTGTCTGTCCCGCTGTGTCTGGTCGCTTTACCGCCTGTATTTGTCCCGCTGTGTCTGGTCGCTTTACCGCCTGTATTTGTCCCGCTGTGTCTGGTCGCTTTACCGCCTGTATTTGTCCCGCTGTGTCTGGTCGCTTTACCGCCTGTATTTGTCCCGCTGTGTCTGGTCGCTTTACCGCCTGTATTTGTCCCGCTGTGTCTGGTCGCTTTACCGCCTGTATTTGTCCCGCTGTGTCTGGTCGCTTTACCGCCTGTATTTGTCCCGCTGTGTCTGGTCGCTTTACCGCCTGTATTTGTCCCGCTGTGTCTGGTCGCTTTACCGCCTGTATTTGTCCCGCTGTGTCTGGTCGCTTTACCGCCTGTATTTGTCCCGCTGTGTCTGGTCGCTTTACCGCCTGTATTTGTCCCGCTGTGTCTGGTCGCTTTACCGCCTGTATTTGTCCCGCTGTGTCTGGTCGCTTTACCGCCTGTATTTGTCCCGCTGTGTCTGGTCGCTTTACCGCCTGTATTTGTCCCGCTGTGTCTGGTCGCTTTACCGCCTGTATTTGTCCCGCTGTGTCTGGTCGCTTTACCGCCTGTATTTGTCCCGCTGTGTCTGGTCGCTTTACCGCCTGTATTTGTCCCGCTGTGTCTGGTCGCTTTACCGCCTGTATTTGTCCCGCTGTGTCTGGTCGCTTTACTGTTTGTCATAGCAGCTGAATAAATGTTACATCCTTAATCGTACTGGTGTGCGCGCACCCGCGTGCTTGATGGTAGGGTTCGGTCCTATTTATTGCTGCGAATCGGGTGAGAAAAAAATCCTGTGAACAGGACATTTTCATTCATTCATAAAAACCTTTAACACAAAATCAAAATAATAAACATAAGAAAGGCTATCCGCTCTCTTATGACTGCATGTTGTGTTAGAATTTTCTAAAACAGAAACTCGTTATATAAATTCAGCGTATCACTTACTTCTGTACATTGTCTCGGAAAAAAATGGGTTCTTTATTTGAGAGAATCCAATTTTGTTTCTCCGGAGTAATAGAATATGTCAAGGCGATTGTTCCGCCCTGTTAAGGATTAAAATGAACGCGCGTTGTTAACTCTGGTTACTGCCATTCAAATTTGTCCTTTACTTAAAGAAAACTCTAGACTTGCTTAAGTCCAATTTGGTTAATTTTTATATTTTATTTATAGCTTAACGGGTTTGATTTCTAGGGACAGATATTTTCTAAGTACTTTTGCCGACTCAGTGGTTTTATATCATTTTGCATTCGTTCAATCGCTTGTAAGAGGCGATCGATACCGTTCTTTAGGTACCTCCACTCATTTTTGATAAATTTTAAATTAAATTTTTAAAAATAGTTTTCTAAATGATTAAATTTTCGATTTCCACTAAGCTAAGTAATCTGGTATCTTAAACAGAAATTATTGATTAGAATATAAAATTTTGAGATTTTGAAATTATTCGGCCATTTTTGAGCTATCGACCCATTTGTAAACAAAAGTTAATTTTCAATTTTAAAAATCTTGCAAAAATAAAATATTCATCTGTGATACATTATTTTTGAAAAATTAGAAAAGTTCATGTTAAATTAATCTGGTTCACACAAGTATTGCTTATTTATAGCATGAAATTAGTATAAAACTTTTTTCACTACTGAATTGAACTTTCTGACCTTTTCCCCGTATTTGAAATGTTATGACAGCTCGACAGATGCGAGATAAGTGTATGGCGATCGCAAGTGACATAATTGTCATTTTTTTCTGTAAGGGGAAGAAACATTACCAGACAAAAAAAAAATCAAATACACAAAAAAATGAATTTAAAAAAAAAATACGATGGGTAGATGATTTGTACTAAACCTTCCAATTTTCGATAAGCAAATAGTCTTCACTTTATAACTTAACATCTACAAGTCTTGGAAATATTTTAAAAATATTTTTGAAACTTCATAAATTATAATTAAAAAAAAAACAAATGAAAACAATTCTTTTCTTCAGACATTTATATTTATTAAAGCAATTAAAAGTTTATCAAATTAAATAATGTCATAGTTCTATTGTATTTTTTATTTTACTGTTCGTAACAGATTTTCAGTAAAAGTGGCCAAATGGTTTAAAACAATACATGATTTCTATTCCCCAATGAGTTCTGCGTTTAACTAATAAAACCAATTTTGCTGACAATTTAGTTTCTTGAAATTTCATGAATTTACGTAAAGTGGCGGGGGGGGGGGGGACAGATGTAAAAGAAATAATTTTTACCAATATTTTTTTAAAATAATTTCAAAAATTTCATTCATTTGTGAATAAGTCGTGAAAGTTTCATTAAAATTTGACCATTATTTAATTTTTACAAGAATTTCCACATTAATGTTTGTCACCGAAAACTGAGTTACATAATATTAGATGTCTCATTGTAATATTACGTAATATTAGATGTCCCATTGTAAACTCTCGTGAAGATTTGGCTCTCCGCTAACCAAAATAAAAACGAGATTTTTACCAAATTTTCAAAATTTAGAAAGGATTAAAAATTGTTAAAAATCATTAAACAATATCTGGATCGTTCCTCTTATTAAAAACAAATATTTTGATGGGAAAAGTTCGGTTTTATTAAGTTTGGGACCTTTTTTTCTTTATGCTGTTTTTTCAGCAAATTTAGTGGAGGTACCCAAAATAAATGTTATTCGTGCGCAATGAGTTTTTATACAAGGGGGAAAAAAATTAAGTTTTCTAAAAAAAAAAAAAAACTTTAAAGAAAGAATGATTTAATGCCTTTCTGAATAAATCCTGAAAATTTCATTGAAAGATTTAAAATATCATTAAAATTTTTATTTTTGCAAGAAATGTTAAATCTGTGTTTTTAACCACAAAATCGCTTTAATTCTCCCTAAAAATTTAATTTTTGATTTAAAAAACAAAATACATTAAAAAAAAAAAATAAATCCTTTTATCTCTCATTTTAATAAAAAAAAAAAATTTTGACGGCAAAATGTATTTTTCTTATATTTCGGGGCATTTCTCCATGTACCTTCATTTTTCTGTGATTTTGTTGAGGTACGTGACGGATGTGCGTGGGAGGTGCAGTGACTATAGGTTCGGAATTAATTTCAGTTGAATTTGATGCATTCACTCACGCACAAATACCTCTTGGGAAATGTATGAATCCGTCGCTTTTACTTCCAGCTATGGGTTAAATAGCAGGACAGATTGGTTTCTGTAGACTTGGTTGGAAACCAGTCTACCGCAGAATGTAATGGCAACCTACTATGGGAAAATCGTTTAACCAAGCGTGTATCACGTATGACACTTAACTGACTGACGAGTTACCTCGTATATTAAACGAACCCTTTCTTCTCATGAACAAACATATTCTTTAACAGCATCTCACAGCGCCATCTTTATTCTTCTCTTAAAAGGTTATTTGGGAACAAAGCCAACTTGAATGAACAATAGTTTTCAAAACTTTTTATGCAAACTCGGTTTACTATCCTAACCCTCATTTTCTTAGGTGTGAAACATGTTCTCGTTTAGATTGTGCTGGGTGGAAAGTTATGTTACCAGAAAGAAAATATTTAATTTCTGATCTTTCAGGATGTCCAAATGTAGTCATACCCATAAATATTTATATATTATGTATATAATCTGTGTCTGTATGTATATATATATATATATATATATATATATAATCTCAGAGCCCAACTACCTACTCTATATAAATATAGGGTAGGTAGTTGGGCTCTGTAGGTGTTGAACAAACACAAGTCTGCACAAGCTAGCCTCCTTGGTTGACGGTTATCATCGAATATGAATAGCCAGCTATTATATGTATGTATATTAGTCATCGATATACAAGCCTATTTCGTTGTATCACAGCTCATCAGTGTGGCTGGACTTCAACTTGCTTCCAGCCGGGATCGAAACTGGACCAATCTGGTGTCAGTTGGAATCTCCTACTTCCTAAGCCATAGGCGCATAGAATAAGAGAGGGGGAATTTTACCGTGTTATAAATAAGCGGTGAATACACACGCCAGTCGCCAGAAGAACTCAATTCATTAATGAAGAGTGACGCGTAAATCTCAGAAGTGGTATCTGTTTTTAAAATTTTCCTCGCCAATCATAATATATTCGTCATCCACATACAAGCCTGTTTCGCTGTATCAAAGCTCATCAGTGTGGCTAGACATACACTTGCCTCCAGTCAGGATCGAAACTCGATATTCATAAAGGTATGCAGACGCGTAGACAGCGGCAGCAATTCCGTCAGTATTTTTTTTAATTTAAAATAAATTTTCCTTACAGTTACGAACTTTTCAATCTATGACATCATTTGTATTATATATATTTAATTTAGAATGCTAACATTTCTCAGAAAATGCCAGCATGAATCCAATCGTTTGTTTAAGATTAACGTTTTTGATAAAATGTTGGTATGATCGAAAATTCTGGAAGAAAAATATTAAACCATTGGACAAGTGGAAAATGTGTAAATATATAGATAAATGTCCGAATGAATAAACAGACTGAACCTGTTAAGTTGATTCTTATAAAGCGCCTCTTTAAATTGACAGACATACAAGCGCATGCGCGTGTAAGAAAGTTATTTCCAAATATGTCTGTAATTTGCTCAGATTCTAAACGTATATATATTTATAAAATATATGCTATATTCTATGGTAAAATTGTTCAGGCAAAGTGAGTATGTAATTATATAAAAGTAGACACAGAGCTGAACACAGACGTGACAGGCAATTTCATGCATGAGCGCAATCTTCAGCCATGTGTTTTGTGTGTTGGCTGGGCTATTTATATATGCTGATCAATGGAGCATTATGGGTATTGGATTATTTTAACGGTTATTGGGCAGGCAGTATCGTTTATAATTACAAATTATTAAGTCTATGGAATAAGAATCATGGTGAATTTGAATGCAGTCGATTGTAACTAATGTATAGGGTTTAACTTATTTATTATTGATTACTTAATTTATTTTGCATTTATTCATTAATTAGTTGATGATTATAATAGATACATTTTATTGTGTTTGTGTTCAGTCGTAGTTAATTTGTTTATCTATTTTATTTGTGAATTTCAATTTTTGTTTATTTGTCATTTTTTTAAATTATATTTTCCGGGTTATCTATCTCATTTGTTTATATTCAAGTATTGGCATTAGTTTAAATCTGGCCAATATCCCAAATAAACAAATCTGATTGAATCCGTGCTCATAACACAATGCTACTTCCGACGTGAAACACATTTCTTCACCTTCTTTTCAACGTCATTGGTAACGGTCGCTACGAACTTACTTTTTGAAAATCTGACTTGCAGTTCGAAAATATCGCAAGTGACGTACAAGTGTACACCAAAAATACAATACTCTGTCCGGTGTCAAAGGCTGCTATTGGCGCCATGGGTGGCAATACCACCTTATTCATCGAAACTTATCTTCCTAGATTGGCGGTTGACTAGAGCAGAATATTGCCCGTGCTTTCACATGTTGTATGCAAAAAAACAAAACAAAAAACTGTTACATTATCTGCGTTTTTAGTGCATATATTTGCGTTTTTCCTGGTAGGGATTTAAAAGTTATTTGTTAATTTTCAATTTGTAAGCAACGTGGTTAAATATTTGTTTTTCGTGTCACCATTTTGTAATATGTTCTGATCTTTTATTTAATTTCTTTTAGTCTCGTAAAAGAATTATTGCTGTTTTCTTCTACAGAGTGGGTTGCTATTGTAGGCTGATGCGGTTTTTTTTTCTTTTTCAGCTTTGATATTGTTGGTGCATTTTAGTTTTTGTTTCCCCATATATGCTTATATTTCTTTATCAATTGATTTTAAAGTGGCTTGGCATATGAGATTTAAAAGCAATTGCCATTTAATGGACATTTGAAGATTATTATTGTCTAAATTATTGTCTAAATTATATATATATATATATATATATTATATATATATATATATATTAGTCATCCGTAAAAAGATCTGTTTCGCTGTATCACAGCTCACAGTTAGACTCCGATTGCTTTTTAACCCAGAATTGAAACCCGACCGAATTGGCGTCAGTCGGCGATTCTACCTCTGAGGTATGGGCGCTCGGTAGAAGGAGGCAGACTTTTTAGCGTGTATATTATCATTATACATGCCCAATAGCTGAGAGTGTTCTAATTCATTGCTAAATGAACGATGCGTAGGTGCTAAAGTAGCTACTGTTTTTCAAAGTCTACCATTTTTCGAGAGTGCTCAATCGGGGTGTGAGAGCGTAAATAGTCATCCGCAGACAGATCTGTTTCGCTGCATCACAGCTCATCAGTACGGTTAGACTCCGATTGCTTTTTAACCCAAGATTAAAACCCGACCAAATTGGCGTCAGTCGGCGATTCTACATATATATATATATATATAAATTGTGCACTATCAATTAGAGCACCAGAAGCCACCATGACTCAATAGGACGCAGTTACATACTTAAGGAATGTACACCTCCCAACGAGAGATATGCGTTCTTTTCTCTAGTAAAGACTTCTCAAATCTGCCAACTCCAAAACCGGAGGCGGGTGGACCGGTTGAGATTCTTTTCATTGTTTCCAAGAGAAGAGGATGACCAACTCTAATACGTGTTCCCACTAAATATAATTTTTATAATAATGACCAATAATATCAGACTTTAAAAAATCCATTAAAATGACTTTACGTTTTTAGTATAAAAGGAAAACAAGCAGAAATAGAATTCGAAAAGTTCCAAGGAGAAAAACGCATTTCTTCCGTAGGTAATTGATCCTTGTTTTATGTTAAATGAAAATTAATCAAATCTGCCAGCTCCAAAAACGGAGGGGGGCGGGGGCGGCGTCATGATTAACTTTCTTTCAGACTTTCCTTCTGTTTGCCTTTTCCGTTTTTTTTTTTTTTTTTTTTCTTTACATTGAATTTGCTGAACGTTCCTTTTCTCCTTTCTCAGTCATTTTTAATCTGTCGCATTGAAACCTCAAATTGCCGGAAGCAACAAAACTGAAAAGTGCCCCCCCCCCATCAAATCTTTTGTTATTTGTCTCTTCTTGGACTTAGAAATTCATGTTTTCCAAAACAGAAACAATCCGCGAATCAATCATCATTTTTCTCTCGAAATATTTCCAGGGCTTTTGTGAACTGAATATTTTTTTCTTTCGAAAACTAATCTTTAAAATAAACAAACTTTATAATTTAACTCTTCTCTAACGATATTGAAATAAAATAAAAAAAATTTAATAATTTAATTCTGGTAACAAATAGATAAATGAAATCAGTTAAATAATTTGAGATTTCGCAAACGCTGGAGACTTTCAATATTCAAAGCATTTACATTTGTTGTTCTTCTATCTTTATCGCAGTTTTCACGACGTTTCGGTCGTTTTGCGTCTCGGCTTTCTTCAGTTTTGAACTGAATCATTTATTTAGTCCATGGGAATAGATTGTTCTAATTCAACATTCCATAGGTTTGAATATTTAAGTTTCAGTTAATTCCCCTCGGTTAATCAACTCAAGTTTTTATTCCTTCTGCATTGGCCAGGTATTGAACTCACAATTTTTTGGGGGGGTCAAGTCCTTTTTAGAATCACTCAATCAACGTTTTTATCTACTGGGGACATCAGTGAATGAATTTTGTGGACTTATACAAAATGATTACTGAGACATTAGGTTTATAAGTCCCCAAAATTCAGCCACTGATATCTCAGAGGATATATAGCGGGTTATCCATTCTTTTCCAGTTTATAGTGGAGAGTCCGTTCTAGTGAAGGGTAGTTGTATATTGTTGCAGATTAACGGAATTTGGCCTCGTTGTAGATAGCCCACTATAAGTCATGAAATGATTATAAATCAAGAAAAGCACATTGAGTTGAAAAATAACATTTTATATATACACATATCAATTAAGGTTTTTACAATTAAAGTAATACTTGAAGTATAGGTCCAACGGACGTTAAAATGTTCATGGCAATAAAATGCTGAAAAGAGAATTAATGCTTAGGAATGTGGGAGCGTTGTAAGTAAGGAATGTCTTTGATGTATTCGCTCCTTCGGTCAGTAAGTAGTTTTGAGACAGCGAAAGATAAGAGGAGAGGGAAAGGAGGCTAGGATAGTAAGCCGCTTGACGTAGGTCAAGAGGATACTGATTACACTCCTCTCTCTCGAGTGGGTCTGTCTGTCTGGCGATGCTTTCTGTATCGACTTTTTATTTCGACTTTTTGGATCGCAGCAGATCTTTTGGGAATTCATATCCGTATTTGATTCTGGGCTTCCCATTGGCCGATAAATAAAATTCGCGTAGGCTCGCGAACTGGAAATTTAATAAACATCTGCGCGAACCCAGCTGCGCACCGCCGAGTTTTGGTCATTTGCTTTTTGGTTGTGAGGGTGCAAACATCCGGTGCCTCGCTTTTGCTCGGTCGGATCACCACAGATAAAAGCATTGATCGAGTGATCTTAAAGTGACTTGTGAGTTGAATTACAAAAAAGGGATTAAGTGAAACTGTTATCCAAAGGAAGAGACGATTAATATTTTTTCCAAGGATATTTGCGCGTAAGCGAATACAACGAATTCAGCTGGAAATTGAAAAGAAATTGGAAAATATTCCAAGTAATCTAATATTTTATTGCATTTCAGATTCTTTGGTTTTATAACGTTAAGATGTTTGTTGAGGAAATGATAAAAAATTAGCAATAAATTTAAAATGTATTATAGTTGCCGCCCATATTTTCTGATAATGTTGCATTTGGACTTTTATAGTAACAAAAATCGACACATTTATACACAATGAAAAAAGCATTTTTTTTTTATCACGAAGGTGGGTGTTTTTATGAGGCGGTTACTCATTTTATCTAAGGGGAACATAATCGTAACAATTACTTGACGAATATAATGTGAACACTTTCTTAATATAATTTCTTTTTAACTACTTAGTAATATCAAAAATTAAAAAAATTTTTAACTACTTAGTAATATCAAAAATATTCTAAGCAATATATTTTAATAAATTTTAGGTTCTTTGACTTCATAGTCTTACTTAGGAAGACGTTTAATGTGGAAACGTTAGATTATTGCTAATAAATTTTAACATTACTGTTGTTATCACTCTTATTTTATGAAAAAGTTGCGTAAAGACATCTATATTTAGAAAAATCAATACGTTTATAGACACAACAAATTCAAAATTCTTTTTAAAATACGGAGTTTGATGAATTGATAGATTTTTCTATTTTGGATCAGTAAATATAATTGTGATGTGCGTTGTGGTGCAATGGGTAGCGGCTTGGAACGACAAATCGGGGAGCCGAGTTCGAATCTATTTGAATTCTTTGCATTCACTTACGAACAAATACCCTGTCTCTTTCCTCTAGTTATGGGTTAAATAACAGAACAGATTGAATTCTATAGCTTTAGCTGGTAGCCAGTTTACTGCTGGATAATCTTCTGCCCAGTTAGTCATGTCTCTTTCAAGACATGATCGCCCAAGCGTGTATCACGTATGGCATTTAATTGAAATATAGTTTTTATTTAATAAAAATATAACTTAACCATTACAAATTAATACAGAATATTTCAAGTTTTAAAATTATTCTAATTCAAATTTTTATAAAAATGAAAACAATTCTTGCAAAAATTTATTTATGGAAAAAAGTTTTTCTTAAGACAATAGTGTCCTTAATATATTTTATTCATACATCGATTAAGTTTTCCAATTAAATAATGTTTTAGTTTTTTTTTTTTGTTTTTTTATTTTACAACTTTTTAAAGCAGATGTTCTCTAAGTGGGGGTCCTGTTTGACTAAAACACTTAATGATTTAAATTTTCTGACGACTTGTCCTTATAAGTAATATAAACATTAAGCGCTACAAAAAAAAAAGAATATTTCAAAATTTCATAAAATTCGTGTGTAGGGATGAATAATAGATATAAGTAAATATTTTAAACAAGATTTTCTTTAAAAATTTCAAAAATAAATTAATTTGTTCATGAATAACCCTGAAAGTTTTCGAATCCCACAATTGTCTGATTTTTGCAAGAATTTTCAAATGAATGTATTTTATCGCAAAAAGGAATTTTTCATTAATTTACAGCCCCCTTTGACGAAAGAAAATTAGAGTTTAACCAAAATTTCGAAGTTTCTAAAAATAAACTTTTTTTTGTTGCATAAAGCAACCCTTTGATCTTTCATCTTAATAATACAAAGGTTTTGATGAAAAAAAAATCAGATTTTATGCGAATTGCTCATTGAAGACTTTAAATGCGCGCGCACACAGATGGACAGATAGAAAAACAGTTGCTTCACCAAATTTACAAATTTAAGCAATAATGGGTGAAAGAATTGCAGCAAAGTTTCGAAAAGCAAAATTTGCCATGCACCGATGACAGCAGATTCTACACGAATGACGTGCAAGCGAATTTGCTGCAACCACTTTGTCATTCCAGAGATTCTTAGACTTTCTTCAGCACTCTTTCGTTTCACGTCGCATTTATTTGCAACTTGTTCTCCTCTTGGTCACATGACTGGGTTCACCTTACGCCACATTAATTTATGACTCGTTTGCCTTACGTTACATTCATTTGGAACTAGTTTTTCACACATCACATTTGTTAAATGTTAGTGTGTGTGTGTGTGTGTGTGTGTGTGTGTGCATGTCTTCCGAAATTTAAAGTGGAATTTCCTGTTAAAAACTTTCCGAATTTATTAAATAGCGATGTTTTTCTAACTCCAATAATTGATTGATTGAAGTGGGGTATTTTTAATTTTAATTAAAAAAAAAAAATTTATCCGAGATTTTTACAAGTTAAAACGAAATCAAGATTTTCACTTTAACACTTTGAACAAATATCTTAAATTCTCTTGAATGAAAACAAATTTATATATTTATACTAATGACACAAATTTTTACAATATTTTGCAGGTGTCGATTTATCAATCTTTAGTTCATTCCCTTCATGAAACAGGGGTGCATATATGTTATCTATCTATCTCTCATATATATATATATAAGAACCTTCAGATATTGGAGGTCATGTACATTAAATCCAAACAGCCCACACTTAATAAAATTACTTTGGCCATAACATCTCACATTGCATTTGAATACATGGTTCTGTTGTCATTTCGAGTTCTCACGCGGTGTGACGTCATAGAACCGCATTGCAAATTTGCGAACTACGTTTGTTATTTTTGGTAACTATTGCCGATGCCTAGCGGAGTTTTATGTCAACACAAAATAAAATTGTCGGTGATATTGTGTTACCGTTTTGGTGACCTCTCTGAAGATGGCTCATGTGAGCCAAAAGCTTAGAAACAAATTAATAAAAAATTATCCAAATGTTGGAGAATTTTTGTCTTTATTTTCAACTGAAATTAAAGCCAAAATACGACGTTTAGAACGGCTCATGATTAAACATAATAGACATTCATTGTCTCTTATATTTAACAGTACATGTTTAGAAAAAATATATATTACATAAAATTTAGTGAAGCACGAGCAAACTTTAATTCCGTAAATGCAAAGAAAAAAGTTTGGGACCACTGTTTAGGCAATCGCCGAAAGAGCATTAAAATCGATGGAATATTGACAGAATTACGGCTGTTAAAATCCAACGAACAGAAAGCAATGAGTAAAAACAAATGTTCAAATATGATTTATCAGCGTGTTATCCTTAAAGTAGGATTTATGATTTGTTCTTCGAATTAGGTCGGAGAAAATATTTGTCTACTGACTTTTTAAAATTATAGAACGAGTTGTTGGTATATCACGGATTTTCTGCAAAGATAATGAATTAACAAAAAAAGTTCCTGAATAGCAACGCGTCAAATTCGGGCTTCGGTGATTTATTGCATTTGTTTAGAATTTGTAATATAAACAGAAACAATTCAGAGCTCAAATCAATCCTCGCCAGTTTCGCCTTTAGGGAAAAGATCATCGCTCAACTCCGTTGATGTTGGAAAGCCCGACTAAAACAACACAAACCTCCAACCGAAAGCGACATATCCGGCAGCAAAAATGCACCTCAATTGCGATGTAAACATCATCAGATCTTCTTTTGCGTAAACGAGTCCACATTTCTCTCTCATTAAATCGTAGAATTAAAAATACCTCCGATGATGTTGAACAAAGAAAAAAAAATCTGACACCGGATTAAAATATTATTCAAGAGGGTGCTCTTTAATTTCGCACGTATTAAAAAGCATGACAGCACCAAAAAAGGTCATCAAGAAAGAGAAACAGTAAGACTGCCTTTTTATAAGAGAAAAGTAAACTATGAACGTGTGGTGAATACCAGCTAGAAAAAAAAAAAAAAAGTTAAGGCAACGATCCAAATGTCGGCGAAAAGGAGCCACTCGTGAAACGTGAGCGGTGATGTCATTCTTACAGCAGGCAGCCACTGTCGATTCAAATGATTACTATTGCTAGCTCCGATTTATTTTGGTAACGCAATCGGACACCTGGTGCGAGTACAAGACGATGGGTTACACTAGAAAAAGGAGCGTTTCAAATTCGGTTAATATTTTAAATAAAATTCAACGTCAATCGAATACTTATCAATCCTTTATTTCGTTGTAATTTAATCTGTTGTTTAAATGTTTTTTCTAACGGATACGCATTGTATACTCTTTTTTATTAAACAATACATTTATTTCTACTTGACTGTACATTCGAGAAATCTGGTTAGAAAAATATGGACCTTCCGGCAGTATTAGAATATGCGTCCACAAGTCGATACTGTCATTCGATCTGACGCGCCTTGACCTCTCCGCCACGTAGTATTTGCTGGTCAAACAAACACTGAATAGTGCTTTTGAACACAGACCTTTCCTGGTTCTCGAAATATAAATTTCCGCTCTGTTTCGTAAAGAAAGCCATCGTTTAGGGAAGGATTTTTCGTTTATTACTCCGACATATTTTAATTTTATTTCTGAAACGTTATTTTTAATAGACGTCCATATTTGAGTAATTTATAGTTCTCTTTCTCTTATTAAACCCTTAAATGTAGGTCCTTATCAGCTGTTGTTTCATGGGTAATCAGCAGATACTATCAGTTGATGATTAAAACCTTTTTTCCCGATGATACGATCATCATAGATTCACTGCAATAAGTCTAAGTTACTAACTGGAAACTCGAGAATTCGTCAGGTTACTATTTACTAGGATTAAGGAAGTAACTTAACCCTCTAGGGCCATTCGTATCATATTTGATACAGGATGAAAACAAGCCTTGAAAGAAATATTTTCCTGAAAAATTTTTTAAGAGAAATATTTTATAAATTTCAAATGAAAGCAGTACTGACTGCTCAGTCAATGAATACCAAATGTTTCCTTATAGGGAAATACTGTATCAAATATGATACGAATGGCCCTAGAGGGTTAATTTCCTCAAGTCTTTGTCTGCAAATAAAGCTGCAAGAATAAGCCAAAGACGTTGCGATGTCTTTTTGCAGACTTCACGAAGAGAAAGTGGAGAAAATCGCATAAACTTGGTGCAAACATTTTGCACAATTTGCTTCAAGGAGAAACATACTTGGTAAAAATGTTGAATTTAGGAAGTTAACATTATTTTTCTTTTTTTCTTTACTTCACTCATCTACAAGATGATAAAATGTTGCATTTCAGAACGTACCTTTTATTTCATTTCGCTTATTTCTTTATTTTAATCTACAAGATAATAAAATGTTGAATTTAAGAAATTAACATATATTTCACTTTTTATCATCTAAACGTTAATTTTAAGAACATTGCATTTATTTCGCTTTTTTCTTCATTTTTATCATCTACTAGAAGATTATAAAATGTTGAATTTATAAACTTAAATATGATAAAAATATACATTTTGTAGCTTTTTGTATAATTAAAACGAAGATAAACATAAAATCTTCGATGTAAAAAAATTTTTTTTCGTTTGCATTTTTTAAAAATCCGTTTGGTTTGTTTGTTTGAGCCAAGTTTTCCCGGGCCTTTAAGGTTTAATTCAGCATTCACCAAAAATATCTCGATGTGGGATTGCCATTGGCGGTGGTAGCGACTCTAAAAATGAGATTATGAATGTGCACAGCATCATTGTTTTATTTCTGAAAATGGTCAACATCTGGTAAGGAAAAATGGTTCAAAGTTTGAGTTTAACCATTTTTACCTTTTTTCTTAAGATCATCATCGGCCTTATACTGTGGAATATTAATCAGCAAGCCAATTTATTCGACCATAGAGAACAAATACTGAATTCGGTTCTTATTAAGGGCTCCGAACTTATTGATTTGTGCCAAAACGAAACTAAATTAATTTGGCTTCTCGTTCGAATTATTTGCAAAAAGTCTGAAGCAGCAATTCGCTTTATCGAAACTATTAAAAATAATTGAAAACATTCTCTTTTGACACCGTGATATCTTCAAACTTTCCAGCTTAGCCGAACAATTAATCAAGTGGAAAGTTCAAAAGGCATGAGATCATCTAGACTTTTAGTTACAGTCAATGTTATTTGGTTGGGAAATAATAGATAATAGGAAATAACCATTCCGAGTTGAGCGTTGTCTGCTGGAAGGCTTCTCTCGACGCTCCGTTATTTCGCCGTCCATATTGGGGTTGGCGGGGTGTTTGGAAGGGTTTCTCTATTAACGCGACCAGTATACGCACACCTGTCAAGTCCTTGTGTCATTTCATCGTTAGAATATCCGTAAGGCCCAAAAGATTTTAGTTCATATCGTCATGAAAGAGGGATTAATGTGTATATAGATATTTCGAGTTTAGTCTCGAATATTGAAAGATCGCACGAAACTGGCTAATCTACAAATACAGTCAGTCAGTTAAGTGCCATACGTGATATACGTTTGAGCGATCATGTCTCGAAAGAGACATGACTGACTGGGCAGAAGATTATCCCGCAGTAGGTTGCTATTGCTTCCTGCGGTAGACTAGTTGCCAGCCAAGGCTATAGAACCCAGTCTGTTCTATTATTTGACTCATAGCTATAGGGGGAAGAGATGCATTATTAGTAATTAGTGGGGGCTCAGTTTATTACTTCATAACAATATAAAACTGATCCCCCACTTTATGCCCAGTAGAAGCCTTAATCATGTTTTCAACTATTATATTCAGTCAGTCAGTTAAGTGCCATACGTGATGCACGCTCGAAAGAGACATGACTGACTGGGCAGAAGATTATCCTGCAGTAGATTGCCATTGCTTTCTGCGGTAGACTGGTTGCCAGCCAAGGCTATAGAATCCAGTCTGTCATATTATTTGACTCATAGCTAGAGGGGAAGAGATGTATTATATTATTAAGTAGTAATTAGTGGGGGATCAGTTTATTACTTCATAACAATCCCCCACTTTATGACCAGTAGAAGTTTTAATTATGCTTCTATTATATTCAGTCAGTCAGTTAATTGCCATATGAGATACACGCTTGTGCAATAACGTCTCAAAAGAAACATGACTGACTGGGCAGAAGATTATCCCGTAGTAAGTTGCTATTACTTTTTGAGGTAAACTGGTTGCCAGCCAAGGCTATAGAACCCAATCTGTCTTATTATTTAATCCATAACTGGAGGAAAGAGACGGATTAATACCTTTCCCGAGGGTATTTGTGCATAAATGAATGCAGGGAATTCAACTGGAATTCGAACTCGGCTCCACGATTTGTCGTTCCGAGTCATTATCCACTGCACCACAACGCATATAAAGAACGTAAAATAAACACAAAATTTCTAGAATGAAAACTATGTTTAATATTTTCCTAGACAATCTTTCCATATTAAAAGTAATCACTGAAATGGATTTGAGCAAACCCAGCCAGAGCCAGATCTTCATATTGAATACAAAAGACAGTTTTTTTAAGCAGAGGTACATTCTCTGCTTAGCCACAGAAACGTCGCTTATAGCACGTCGGTATTGATTAATGTGTCAGTATTTATTCATATGTATTTAAGAAAAGAGGTATTGTTTCGCGAACTGATGCCCGTTGCCAAGGAACAAAATTTGACGAAAACCTTGTATCAAAGAACAAAATAGGAACAGGAAGAAGCAAATTAACTTACAAAAAACATTTCTAAATTACTCATTTGATTAAAGAATATTATGAAATGAGGAATGGTAACTATTTACATTGTTCGAGTTGTTGTCCTCGTTTTTGTTGCCATATTCACAACGTTTGGGCCGTTGTACTTTCCGGCCTTCTTCAGGTGATATCTGGTCCTGGGCATGACAGTAAACTGCATCCAGCAGCAAGGCCTCTGATTGGGAGATTGTGAGGAGCATGAAACCATCTCTTAATTGCTGTTGTTCCCAGGTCCACTCTGACCCGGAGTGGTAGCACCTGTTAGGGTCCCAGCTATGAGCAAATAGTTAAACCTCTAGCTGGGGTCAAAACACTATGAAAGTATAAAAATGCTTTTATAGAAATATATATATATATATATGCTATGAAAGTCGGTTCTCTGTGCAGGGCTCGGAGGTTTTTTCCGTCTGAATCTATCCTGTACATTTATAAATCTACCATCCGCCCATGCATTGAATACTGTTGCCATATCTGGTCGGGTGCCTCTGCTATTCTCCTTGGGCTTCTCGACAAGGTACAGCGGAGGGTCTGTAATGTGATCGATACTGACTTGGCAGACCGCCTGCAGTCTCTCTCTCACCGGCGCGACGTGGCTTCCCTGTGTCTCTTCTATAAATACTTTCATGGCTTCTGCTCCGATGAACTTAGATCACTGGTGCCCGCTAGGTTCGAATTTGCACGAGATACTAGATTAGCAACTAGATCCCGCCCTTTTATAGTGAAACCGATAAAATGCAACCGCAACTTCTACTCCAACAGTTTCTTTCCTCGCACTTCCCGACCGTGGAATTCCCTTCCACATGACTGCTTCCCCGACGGCTACAATCTCCAGGAGTTTAAATGTAAGGTCAATAGACACCTCCTAACACACTAACTCGCTTCCATTCTTTCAAACACTCTTCTCATCCTCCAAACTATCTATCACCCCCCCTTCTGACATTTCCTATATCTAACCACTCTTTCTATTTACCTTCCCCTATGTAGCCCCAAGCGCAATAGTGGCAGTGGAATGCCTTGCTTGGGGTGAAATGATAAAAAAAAAAAAGAGACTTTTATAGAAAAATATACATTTTTGAAGAAAAAATTTACAAAATTCTCGTTAAAATCTGACTAAATTGATCTTCTCACTATAACCGAACATTAAAAAATTACCTTAAACCCCCACCTTTTTGGCATAAAATGACCCACAGAGGTGTTGATATGCCGTTAACAAAGCTCACTCATTCACTCGGGTGATATCAATCGGAATTTTAAACCGAACCCTTGAAACTCAATATTTACACTATTTACATTGTTTAGGCTCTTGTCCTCATTTTTACTGCCATACTCACGACGTTTCGGTTATCTTTTTAGCATTTCTTCAGCAAACATCTTCCTAACTAAGACTATGAAGCCAAAGTTCCCAAAATTTAATAAAATATTAGAATAAATTTTTAAAGATTACTGGCAAAAGTGAAACACTTTTTTCCTAATATAATTGTTTTAAGTCGTATTACAATTATCTCTTTTCATAAAATTTCGAAATATCGACGTACCCCTATCAATGTGTCAACTATTTATAAAACATACACCACTGCGTTAAAAACTTTTACGCGATATTTTAAATCAAAAGTATCTAGTATTTGTTTCAGTTCAGATTAAATTTGAAATCTTCTAATTCACCTCAACGTTTCAGAAATGTACACTTTATTTTTTAAAGATTTTTCTTCATATTGTGTTTTGGCAGATCTCTCATTATAGACTTTTTACAGATAAATACAAAAATGCAATTAATTCAGTTTGAAGTATATTAAAGTATTTGCCTATTTAATTTGATCTGTTAGCTTGAAATTAAAACTAAAATAAAAGCTTCAAGAAAGTTTTTTTTCGATTCATTTTAAAACTTAGGCATCGCTTATTTTATAATTATATATACACACACATATAAATACACAGATATATATATATATGTGTGTGTGTGTGTACACATACACCCACACAGACAATGGATTCATCCTTCTACGAAATACGAGCCCACAACAAACTGACCTACTAAAAAAGACCTGATCAAGTTCTTCAAAGAACGCGAACTTAAAATCACTACCACCACAAACACTAAAGTGATCAACTTTCTTTACGTCACTTTTGACCTTAATAATGACCTATGCAAACCATATACTAAAAATTCTTCCAACCACAAATACGTCCACAAAAATTCTAACCACCACCAAAGAATACTAGACAATAAATCTATCCAATTTAGATTATCTTCTAACTCTAGTAATGGGGCGATTTTTGATAACTGCAAAATGAAATATATTGAGGCCTTAACTGAAAGTAAACACAATGTAAGTTTAGAATAAAATCAAAGAAGGCAAACCTGTACCGAAATCTTACGAGCGGAACATCATATAATTCAACTTACCTTTTAGTCATAACGTCAAAATTAACATCGGAAATTTTTTCATGAATTTAATTAACAAACATTTAAACCATTTTCATACGCTAAAAAAGATATTCGACAAAAATGTTAAAAGGTTTGTTATAATTTTGTCAAGTACTTTGATAAATATAATCTCGCTACATAACAGTAATATATTAAATAAAAACATCTCCAACCTGCAAAATAACAGTAACCCTACCAAAATGTAAATGGAACTGCCAAAAAAATAAGACATGAAATAACGGTTATGGCAGATCTATCATTCTAGACTTTTACAGATAAATAGAAAAATGCATATAATTTGCAAAGCTTGTATAAATTCTAACGACGATACTATTTTAGATCAACTGACGACGAATGGAAATTAAGATTCAGTAATCATAAATCTATTTAAATATTATTAAATATAAGAATAACACTGTTCTCTCCAAATATTTTTGGTTTTTACAAAACAGCAGCAAGAACCCAACTATTACCTGGTAAATCATCGCGAAAAACCACATGGAATAGAAAATACATGTAACTTACGCCTTTTAGAAAAACTTATCTTAAAACACCTGACGGCTACAACCTCCAGAAATTTAAATGCAAAGTCAATACTCATCTACTAACCACTGGAATCTAGCTCTCTCCCCACCCCCGTATATCCTTCCCTTTCTTTCCATCTATGTATCTGTCATCGCACCTGCTTTCTCAGCTTTCTATTGTTCCTTTCTAACTAGTTTGTACTCCTCACTCTTTTCTAATTAATCTTTTTACATTTATGTAACCCCCTGCACATCAGTGGCGTTTCCGCCTTGCTCGGGGTGAAATGATTAAAAAAAAAATCTACTTAAATACTTAGTCAGTCAGTCAGTTAAGTGCCACACGCTTGGGCGATCATGTCTCTTTCGAGACATGACTGACTGGGCAGAAGATTATCCCGCAGTAGGTTGCCATTGCTTACTGAGGTAGACTGATTGCCGACCAAGTCTATAAAACCCAATCTGTCCTGTTATTTAACCCATAACTGGAAGAAATAGATGGATTAATACGCGCAAATACCCTTGGGAAAGGTAAGTGAATGCAAGGAATTCGGACTCGGCTCCCCGATTTTTCGTTCCGAGCCGATATCCAATGCACCACAACACACATCCGCTATAGCCCCAACTTTTCTTTTTACTTATTTATTCATAAATTTATTGCTTAGCGATTATCACTCTCTTTTTTCGTCGTCTTTTAATTTTCTTTATATATATATATATATATATATATATTTTAATTTAATGAATTAATTTCTAAACTTTAATTTTTAACTTTAACTTCTTATTTATTTAAAAAATGACTTCAATTTATTATATTTGCGCTAATGACTTTATATCTTTCTGTTGTGTTTTTAAATGTCCTCAGATTTGCGCTTTTTTAATAATTCCTACATCTCTGTGATTTCATCATTTTTTTTTTAAATGCCAAAGGATTTAGTTTTATACAATGTTACTAACAAATTTATCTGCAATTCATTTCCGGCCAAGGTTTGAAATGTCTATTTCTTTGCCGTTTCTGTTATCTCCCCACCACTTTCTTCCCGCTGTGCATTTTCTCACTTTCCCTCTTTAAGCCCAGACGTCGCGTGACCAGTATCTGCATCTGTTTATATTTTACTTCCTGCCTAAATTTGGGGTTTCTCGATCTTAAATATTTCCATTGGCTCATTCCTCTCGGTTCTTTCTCTTTTGACTTTTTATTTTCTCTGTTTCTTTCTCTTTCCTCTCCTTTCTCCTTTTTTTGATTTCTCTTTTTGCCTTCTCATCTTTTCTACCCTCTTTCTTTTTTCTCACTTTTTTAATATCCTCTTACCTTGCATGAAAATATTTCCAAAAATAAAGGAACAGTTTTTGTTTTTAATTAAAAAACAAACAAACCTATATTACCATCATTATTAAGTCCCTGATGAGACATTGAAAGGACAATGTCTCTTCAGGTAGTGTGAAGGAAAATGGAAAATTCGTTTCCTTATGTTGGTAAATTTTGCGTGAGAGATGAGTGGGGTAGAGAAAGAGAGAAATCAGAATTAAGTTGTAAATTAGAATTTGAACAAAAAGAGGAAAATGAGGAGGAGAGGTGGTTAATGGATATGTTGAAAATTTTAGAGACATGTTTAACAGTAGAAGATAAAGTATGGTCCTTTACAGCCTTTTATGACCAGGCCTTTGGGTTTAACAAAGGGAAAGAACAATAAACTAAAAACGCGACGGATAATTTTGATTTATCTATGGGAGCTCTGGATTCTGCAGAGTATTTGGATTTAGTTAGATTATTTCTTCTGTACAACTTCACAGCGTTTAAAGAAATCGACATAAATATAAGACTTTACAGAGATGACGAACTCATGATCGTAAATAAATCCACTGGAGGTAAGGTTGATAGACTTAGAAAAGTTATTTATAGTTTTTAATTCTTTTGGTCTTAGCGTAGTAATGAACCCTAATATAAAACAAGTTGACTTAGACATTGTAGTGGGTTATCCGTTCTAATGAAACGTAGTCGTGTGTTGAAATAAATTAACTGAAGTTGGCCTCGTTAGTAGATTGCCCACTATAAGTTATAAAAGGGGATTATAAAACAAGAAAATCAAATTGAGTATAGAAACAGCATTTTATATATGCACATATATCAATTACGGTTTTTTACAAATAATGTCTTTAGGATGGATCCAAAGGACGGTAAAATGTTGGTAGCAGTAAATGCCGAAAGAGAGTTTGTGGGTATGTATGTGGGAGCGTTTGTCAGTAAGGAATGTCTTTGATGTATCCACTCCTTTGGTCGGGTAAGTAGCTCAGGGGACAGCAAAGAAGATGAGAGGGAAAGGCGAGGCGAGCATCGTATGATCGCTTGACGAGGTCAAGGGACGTGCTAATTATCCTCTTACTTTCTCAACTGGCGATGCTTTTTGTGTTGGCTTTTTATTTCGTCTTTGTGGGTCCCAGCAGGTCATTTGGGAATTCACACCCGCATTTAATTCTGGGCTTCTCTTGGACGATAAATAAAATTCGCGTATGCTCGCGAAAAGGAATTTGATATTTATCGATTTTTGGTTTTCTGCCGGAACATATGCGTGGAGCCGGGTGCGCAAAGTCCAGTTTTGGTCATTTGCTTTCTGGATCTCTGAAGGCAAACATCCGGTCCCTCGCTTTGCTCGGTATCACCACAACATGACATTAGACTTAGTTTTCTAACACATTTCAACCTTATATGAAAAATAATGCTAACCCAATCTATATAAACCTTCGCTTTAATCACCCACCATCCGTTATCAAACATATTCCATTCACACTGCCTGATGAGACAGTCTTTTCAATGTCGAAACAAAATGTAGATTTTGTAGAAGATTATAATTTGTACATGTTCTAAACTATAATTTATAATATCCATAGCTTTATTTTTATATTGAGCACTGTTTGAAACGATTTCTTCGTTCTTATTCCCTTGAATATATATATATGTGTGTATGAGTATTTAATTTTCGACTTATATTTTGCTTCAACCTCTTCGTCACAAATATAAAGAAATATAAATGATCTCCTATTTAACCGACGATGAATAAATCGGCACCCAAACATATATATATATATATATATATATATATATATATATAAACGGAACTTTGTGTGTGCGCGTCCGTTACCTATAGACTCCGAAACGGCTGAACCGATTTGCTTGAAATTTTACACAGTTGTACTATATGCGAGTGTTCTTAGCTAGGTTTTGTGTTGCGGTACCCCCGATAAATATCGATAATCGAAAAAATCGGATTATAGAAGGTGTGGTTCGATTTTAATCAAATTTGATGTACTCATAGACAAAGACATAAGAAACGATATTCAGAAGTTTCACGGTTACGATTCTTACAATAGTGCAGAAAATCGATAATATATATTTGTAATTCTCCCGATTTTAGTTTTTCATTTTTGGTCTCGGCATAAACTTAATTCAAATTATACATTTAATAAATGAAAAAAAACAAAAATCCATATTTAAAATTCATGTTCTTGAACAATGCTAGTAGCAAAAACCTTCAAATCTGAAAACAGTCAGAGTTCATAATCTGCACCTTGTGTTTGCGTGGTGCATGAAACTCCGTCATACTTTAGACATAGAATAATATGTATATTTCTTAATATATGCTTAATAGCTCTGTTATAATACATCGAGCACTGTTCTACTAACACCAGACAAATATTTATATTTTGGTGTGTACCTGTGTGCAGCCTTTGAGAATTCACTCGCCCAATCGACTCAGTCGATTAAAAACTTAATTGGCCGATTAAAATTTATTGCTTTACTCGCCTGCGGTCTATTAAAAATAAAAGAAAATCTGATTACATTCACAACCCAAAAGTATAACATTGAAGATTCACAAGTTACTTAGAATGACCTACGATGACATTATTGAACTCTTGGCTTTTATTGTCCCGGTCAGTGTAAACATTCTTTTAATTAACGTTTCCAGAGTGGAGCCAAAGTATCTCTGTCGCCCAACGCTCACAGATTTAGAAACTCATTTGGAAAAATATCCTTCACCCTACATCTATATTTTCTCCTCGCTTACGAAAAGTAAAAACGAACATTTGAAAGAAAAAAAAAAATACGCATACTTCTTTCAACCATGCACCGAAAAACAAATTATGCAAGTAATTTTTTTTATAGAAAATCGTTGAGAAAATCAGATTTTTTTTTTCATCTATGAGATGGAGGTTGTAATCAAACAGAAGAAAGAAACTACGAATGTAAGTACCTCCACTCAATTACAAAAAGAACAACAACAAAAAAATACAGTATATCATGATTTTAAAATAAAACTTTTTTTATTATTATTTTTTATCATCAAAATGTTTATGCTGTTAAGAGGAAAGGTTAAATTTTGTTTTTATTATTTAAAAAATTAAATCCTTTCTAACACATTCGAAATTTTAATTAAAATTTCATTCTTTTTTTTCCGTCAGCGATTCACGCTATGTTTACCAAAGGTGACTATTAAGAAAACGGAGTCGGTCGAGTAAAATGATTTGGGGGCGAGTAAATTTTCCCTCGCTCTCAACCGCCGGTCGAGTGATTTTTTTTTTTTTCAAATCTCAAAGGCTGTCTGTGTTTATACACATATGCACACTTATTGACATATATATATATATATATATATATATATATATATATAGTCATCCGCAGAGAGATCTGTTTCGCTGTATCACAGCTCATCAGTACGGTTAGACTCTGATTGCTTTTTAACCCAGGATTGAAATACACACACACGCGCGCGATAACAAACAGAAAACATTCAGAAATGAAACATGCTTCTTGATTTTATAAATGACACCCTAATTATAAAAAAAAACAAATTCATTATGTCATACTTCAAATAAATTCTGATAAATGTTCTCTTCCCATCTATAAACACACGTCAATCACAAATTACATCAACTTCCATAAAATCTATACTATTTAAAGGGTCTAAAATGTCTACGTTAATAGACCACGGTGTTACGTAAAAACGTCTCCAGATCAACATGCGAACAACTATTGCCAACATATATAAGTAAAAATGTCTACTCCACACACACACACACACACACACACATATTATCATTTGAATCCTGCATAGACATTTAACGAATAAAGTAAAATGTTTTATGAATTCAAATTTTGTGATGATAGGAATTACGAATACGATCGGCAGAAATTTCAGAATGATGACAAATTTCATTGAAGATTTTGGATGGCACGAGTGCAAATCTAACAAGACCTTGGAGGATTCCAGTGTCGGTCTGATAAGTTGGTGGCGTAATCTGATTATCTGTGTCTCGATTCAAGAGAATTTTAAAAAATCCCATTTTGGGAAGCTATGATATTTTAGGTAATTATGGTAGCGATGAAATGTCGAAAAATCACGAAATGTTAAATTCAGATGGAGAAAAAAAAAGAATAAAAGAAAGTGAAATCGATCAGTTTTCCTGTTTGGAAAATCCTAAAATGAATGACTAAATAAATGAAACGCAATTCCTTTGTTTACGCTATTTACATTATTTGGACTCTTGCCTCATTTTTATTGCCATATTCACAACGTTCAAGTGGTATTCCATGTAATTTCGATTCGAATCCTTTATCTAATCCACGCGGTAGAATGTTCTAATTTCACGTGCCATACCTCTTCCGGATATCTCTGTTTTAATTGATTCCTCTAGATAACTCTGCAAGTTTTTTTTCCTGTGCTGTGAACGTACAACTTTTTGGTAGTCAAATCACTTCTCGATCAAAAGAACAACGCCTTTATCCACTGGGACACTGGCGAGCAAATTTTGGGGGTTTTGTCTTCAGTAAACATTTCTTACCAGAGTTCATATTACATTTTTTTTATTGTTGCTGTTTTCTTGTAACTCTATGTATTACTGGTTCCTACATTGTGTTAATGCCTATGCTTGGTCGGCTAAGGAGATTTTGTATCCTTGCATATGTGCTGATTCCTTAAGTTTTCGTAATTTTTTCGCCCGTTTTTGCCGACTGATGGTGTTACACTCGATGGGTCAAACGGGTGCTATAGTTGAGTGATATGTCAATGGGGTAGTGATAGTGGGATGGTTTGCTGTAGACACCATAACGACTTCCAAATGATAGAAGCAGAAATTCATTTCACATAGAAGAATTTTGTTTTAGCTCCACAGAGATTTGACGGTGTTTTCTCATTGAATTTTTTTTCTGAAGTGGCCAAGTTTTATTCAGAAAAAATAAAATAATAAAATATAAAAATACTTTTCGTCAATTAATTTTATTCAATAAATGAAACGGAAAACGTTGGATTATAACCCAGAAGTAATTAGGGAAAAACTAATTGAAAATGAGTAATATTTGGAGCTTCATGTCCACTCCTTCCTTCACATGGGACACGGGAAGTTGACAGTGGTTTTGAATAAAGAAGAAATTAACCCAAGACCACAGAAATCAGTTTACATTCCGAAAAACAAAACTCAATTTACTTTGGGAAAAACAGACAGAAGCTCGTCCTTGACTTATGAAAGAAGGTCTACGGGGAAATCGTTTGCCCGAGCTTACGGGCTCGTATTTCCCACATTAAATAATCAACCTTGTGTCACATCCGGTCTCAATGGGGAAGGTACGAGCAAATATCCAGTTTCCATTCCGAATATTATCCAAAAACGTTCTTAAGTAAATCTGAATATTAGTTCTTAGGTTAATCTAAATAACAAATCACCCAAAATCTCGTTCGTAGCGATGCGATCCACGTGAATATTTGAGTCTCGTGATTTGACGGATTAATGTGAAATCCGATACTTGATTGCCTCAAGTGATTCTTTTTTTATATATAAACGACGATGCAGCAGCATCCGGCAGGAATAGTTGCAGTCAGATTTAGTGCTTCTAGGTTAGTAGATAATATAATATCATTGATTAGTGTAACAATAAGTGACAATAAGAAGCCAAGTGACAAAATATCTGATTCTCCAAGCTTCTGAAATACGGAAATATGTAAATGATCTTGCAATTCTTTCATCAAAAGGGGTAAACAGGTTCGCCTATCGCCCGGTTCATACTCCACTTGGTCACTTGAAGACGAGTAGAGATTTATCCCTTGTTTCATGCTTAGGATTGGACATTTTATTCACAAATTATTTTTTCTCTTCAAATAACAGTAGACAGTTTAGCCTATCGTCCGGTCCACACTCTACTTGGTCATTTGAAAACGTGTAGAGATTTATCTCTTGTTTCCTGTTTATTTCAAATTCTGTTTATCTTTTCCTTCCAGTAGCACCTTGAGTCTTAGTGGAATTATCGCTTTGTTTGGGGTGAATTGATTAAAAAAGAATGATTTTTTTTTTTCCCCCAACCACTACAATTTTAACTACTATAAGTCAATGGTTATCTTTTCTGCATAGCCCCATGAATTTCACTTAGTGACCTTTCTGACGCACATACAACAGGACGCAGTAACCCTCCACCTTGAGTGGCTCTAAGGCCTTAGTATTGGGTAAACAATTGTCAGGAAGAAACCACGATATTTGAAACTGAGAGAGAAGAAAAACTAAACCATTTTCTACGAATGACATGAGTTTAGTTTGATTGGTTGGTTTTGTTTAGTGGCATATCAACACCTCTATGGGCTATTTAATACTGGATTGTATATAATTTGAACAATTTTATGGCTTCAACTGAATACATTTTGAATGTAATTGTATGCCTTCTATAACTGATAAAATATATTGTTGGTCATTTTTCTTTAAAAATGTATTGTTGCTAATTTTGCTATAAATAATTTTTTCATATAAAAATATATTACTGGTAGTTCTACAATAAAAAGGTCTTTTGTTTTTGTTTGGGGTCACTATTCGCTCATAGTTGGGACTCTAACAGGTGCTACCATCCCAAATCAGGGTGGGCTTACGAAAAACAGCAATTAAGAGGTGGTTCTACTTTCCCAAAATCTTCGATCTCTTTGCTGTCGGATGTAGTCTATTATCATACCCAGGGAAAGGAGGAGACTGAAAGTGTTCGAAGCAACATTGTTCTTCCAAAAGGCGCCATGCACAACACTGAACCAGTGTTGAAGGAAGGTGGCTAATCTGTAGGGCGTTCGATAAGTTATCGATAAAATCAATGAATAAATCTAAAGAAATTGAACTGACGGCAAGTAGTCGCGCCTCTGAATCGCAATTCACTTATTTTCTTTGTTACTTGAGCGGACTTTGCCCTTTAACTCGAAGCGGCTTATTGAAAATATCGATTCTGATAATTGTTCTGTCGTCAAGCCAACGTATTTTTTAAGTAAGAGATTTTTGAAATAAAATTAAACGAACATTTTAATCGCGCTCAGGCATGTTTATTTATTGTAGAATACGATTAAATGCTTCATTTTGCAGTGGAGCAAAGAACGACTCGCAACATTAGTCTACAACTTTAATTCATCTAATCCTGATAAAAACCCGGACAAAATTGCATGTAACACCCACTTAATATCACTCAGATCGGACATTTTGAAAGACGTTCCGAAACGGGTGGATAAACTTATTCGGATTTTTAAACACCCACGGAACACACCAATTCACCGATTTCCCACGTCTCAACGAAGTGGTACCTCATCAACCTCTTATGATACAGTGACTTTTTTTTTTATTTAAACGCACGTGGCGCTGTGGTTCAAGAATAATTCGAACACTTTCAGAAAGATAATTTTTCTACACAACAATGCCTATTCGACATCAAGAACAAATGAATATCGACATAAAATGAGTGACGGTCTTGTTCGCTCGACTGAAAATTTGAGGCATACTGAAGAGAAGGGTTGACATCGGTAGACGGCAACTGACCAGTAAAGATGAATTTCACAATGCTATTTTGATTTCTGTGTCGCTTTCACATGAAACAGCTCAGAAAATAAATTGATGAACGACTTTTAAAACTAGTTTCAGAACATGCATTGAATATTTCGTATTAATATGGATATACATTTGTTGACAATATCTTTTTTGTGAACTTTGCACACTTCCTACAATTATAATTTTAGAATAAAACGTTTCTTAAGAGTAACACGGAGTAAAGATCTGGTTCCAAATAACAGGCGCTCCATCATTTGAAGACTTTCAACGGCAACAAAAATTAGAAGTGAATAACACATACATTCTAAGATCAAATGACGTCATAATTAAGATGTTGACGTTGCACGATACTTTAAACAAAAGGATAGGAAAAAGGTTCCATCAGTAGTAGAAAGAGTGACAGCAGCTACTGGACTTAAAGGGCGTATTTTTTGAAAGAAAGAATTAAGGCAGTGGTGTTAGCTATTCGGTCATGAATACGGAATGTTTTCTTATAAGGAAACAGCTATTAATATTATTTCTACATGAAATGTTCTCCTCATTAATAGTATTAATATTTCTTCGAATCCCTTGTTGGTTTCAACATTGGGAATGGCTGCTAAAATTTCCTCTTTTCCTAATCGGATGCCTGATGAAATTTTCCTTAACCAATAAAAATAGACCATTTCTCGGTCTCATCCGCCATATTTGTTGATTTGAAGTCAAAACAATCCCTTGAGTTTGCGTGCGATTAGCATTTTCATTTTGTGAACCTTTTAACTTATTACGGTTGTTTTGTCTGGTTTTGTCTTAAATATGTTGTTGACTTGGTATTATTTTTCCCTGTTCTTTTTCTTCCTATTCTTATTGTTTATTGGAAAACTTTGTCAATTCCGTTAGTTGAGCATTTGCGTCAATTACATTAAATCATGGTCAATTGTTCTACATGCCTTCGTTAGTTTTCAAAAATTAGAATAAATTAAAAGTTGTTGATAATGTGACACACACACACACATATATATATAAAATGTGCGTTTCGTTAAACGACCAACACGGAAGATTTTATTAATTCTTGATTTAATTTTTCTAATATTCTTACATGTTTGCTTTTCTCATGTGACACCTCGTCGCGTGCGTCAGCTTTAATGACCGCTCCTTTTCAAAAACACAAAAATTACGTTAGTCAAAACCTGAGGACAAAATAACAACATTGGAAAAATAACAACCTTAAAAATGGCCAGTAAAGTGGCTGAAAGTCAATAATTATAGAAACAATTTTACATTCCTTATCTCCAACAAAAAGAAATATGTAAAAATACTGGAAAATTAAATAAAAAATTAAAATCTTTCTTTGTCGGTCGTTTTTTAACGAAACATGTTTAAATGAATGATTGCTTCCCAAATATATATATATATATATATATATATATATATATATATATATATATAGTACTGTGCAAAAGTATAAGGACAAGAACTATTTTATCTTTTACAAGGCATCAAAATAAAGTTAAAAAACACCCCTGTCCTAACACTTTTGTACACTACCGGTAGTATGTAAAAGTATTAGGACGAGGGTGATTTTATTAAAAACCTCACTGAAATTCAAATACAGAGTGAAAAACCAAGTAAATTGCTAATAAATATTGATTATTTAAAACTAGATGTAAAAGAAATGTATTAAAAAGAAGTTAAATTTAATTTTTCCAACTTTTTATTAAGTTATTTTGAAATTACTCTATTGAACATCTATGGGATATTTTGGATAAAAAAAAATTAATAAATCTAATGTTACTTCGCAAGATACACTTTCGGAACAAATACAAGCTGCTTGGCAGGAGATACCATTAAATACATTGAAGAAGCTTGTGATGTCAATCCCTGACAAAATGAAGGCTGTGATAAAAGCAAAAGGCTATTATACTAAATATTAAATTTATTTGCTAACAAGTATTTTTTTCTTAAAGCATTTGTTGAGTAAATTAAATGAAATTACTTTTTGTCAATATGTCTCATTAAAGACAAAATAGTTCTTGCTCTAATACTTTTGCACAGTACTATATATATATATATATATATATATATATATATATATATATATATATAATTACCCAGTAATGATCGAATTCACCTCACACGGGATTTGGTCATTGAGATGAGCTGATAATCTATCAAGTAATCTAATAAGAACAAACATAAACATATTTTAGTGGGAAAATATTTTTCTTTTAAATTGAAAGAAGCAAGCTGCTGTCCGCTGCTCTACCACTGAGCCAAACTCTTGAATGTTATGTGTGTGTGTGGGGGGGAGAGTGTTTAAGGTAAGCAGTCTTATGGATGTCTCCAAAGTAATTAACTTCATCATCGTTTATCAGAAGATTTCATAGAATCTATCCGGAGAGTGTCCTTGCTGATGGAATGGGAGGGTTAGGGTCGGGTTGGTGGGGTAGATTTATCGTTCTCAGAGACATTCCCTCTCTACGCTATATGCACCTGGTGGGGATTTACGCCCCTCCACATATCAATCACAAGAGAAACCTTTTCAACCAGACCAAAAGGACAGCGATTATCAAATTACCGAGCAGACTCTTAAACACATTACGACCCACCTGAAGATCTTGTAGGGTTACGAGCCTCACCGATTCGGCACCCAACCCTTTAGTCCATTATTACTTTGATCTCTATGTAATTTCAAATGGTAGTATTCAAAGAATGTTTGAAGAAAATTTTCCCGATTTGGACCAAGGAGCGTTTTTACTCCGAACTAAAATTAGTTTCTTTCTGTTTCAAAAGGAAGGATCTTTAAAAGAACGCTGAGAAAATGTTCACACAATGAGGGTATGACACGGGGGTATCGCAGATGTTACCATTTTTTCTTGATATTCTTAATGCGTCGATTTCCATGCATTATCCTTACGATGATGATGATGCTTCTAGGCAGAAAGATGGACCTTTTCACTTGGCTTTGTTGCTTGTATTTTTCTTCATCAGTTTTGATTTGGGTATTTGTTAATCATTGACTTGCTGGACAGAACAATCACATTCTTTATCCACAAGATACACCAACCAACCATCCATTTGGATTTAGCGTTATGAGTTTTGGGCCTTCAAGTTTTAAGGTTTGAAAAAAAAAAAATCCGGACCAATTTATTGATCGCTACAACCAATTGGTAATGAAAAACAAAACAAAAATTGATATTTATTGACCAAACAGATAATGATACTTTCGGTTGAAAATAATCTTTTAAAATAGCTTTTTTTAAATAGCTGCAATGGGTTACTCAAGACCACTAATTGCGATCGCTGTTGCCAATATTGATGAGGGTTTCCTTGTTAATCTTTTGTTTTCCTTTATGTGGAAAGTCAACATCTGGATTGTCCTTTTTGGGGGGGGGGGGGGGTAATATTCATTTTAATTGCTTGTGTGTGTATTTCTGAGATGATGCAGTATTTGCATTATTTCCATTGTTCGGACTGTTGTCCACATCTTTATTGCCATGGTTACGACGTTTCGGCCGTTGCACACTCCGGCTTTTTTTAGGTGCTATGAATTTCGAACCGAACCCTTTATTTCAATCACGGGGATATATCATTCTCATTCCATGATCGATGCCACTTCCGGATGCTATTTAGTTATCTACCTTTAACTCAACTCTCTAAGTTGCTAGCCTTTCCCTATTAAGATTTACAATTCAAGAAGAACGTTTCCAACTGTCACTAAGTGGAACAGGCTACGGCGTCAAAATTTCCTACAACCTCACACTTAAGTCATAACGCTTTTAGTAGTAACACTCTACATTGATGGCCTTTCGCGCCATACAACGCTCTACATTGATGGCCTTTCGCGCCATACAACGCTCTACATTGATGGCCTTTCGCGCCATACAACGCTCTACATTGATGGCCTTTCGCGCCATACAACGCTCACAGATGGCCTTTCGCGCCATACAACGCTCTACATTGATGGCCTTTCGCGCCATACAACGCTCTACATTGATGGCCTTTCACAAACATTACATCAACCATTTGAGAAATTTACTGCTTGAACGAAGTTATAAGCCACTCGCTATATTATCGCTATTTCGATGGGAAATGTTCAAATGTGCTCTAATCCTTAGATTCACCTGTTCAGACGTTTACTCCCTGGACGAAGTTGCATGTCTCTCGCTATATCGCTATTGCTACGGCAATTGTTACGGTGAGCTCTAATCCTATGTTTACCTGTTCAGACCATCACTGCTTCTGCGAAATTGCAAGTCTGTCGCTATTCTATCGCTACTTCTATGGCAAATGTTCAGAGAAGCTCTAATCTCTATATTCACCTATTCAGACCATTACTGCTGGATGAAGATGCAAGCCTCTCGTTACTCTCTATATATATATTGCTATGGCAATTGTTAAGGTGAGATTTAACCCTCTAGGGCCATTCGTATCATATTTGATACAGTATTTCCCTATAAGGAAACATTTGGTATTTCCCTATAAGGAAACATTTGGTATTTCCCTATAAGGAAACATTTGGTATTTCCCTATAAGGAAACATTTGGTATTTATTGACTGAGCAGTCAGTACTGCTTTCATTTGAAATTTATAAAATATTTCTCTTAAAAAATTTTTCAGGAAAATATTTCTTTCAAGGCTTGTTTTCATACTGTATCAAATATGATACGAATGGCCCTAGAGGGTTAATCATATTTACCAGTCATTACCCAAACTGATTGGACGAAATTGCAAGCCTCCAGCTATGCTATCGCTATTTCCATAGTAAATGTTCAGATGAGCTCTAATCCTGATATTCAAGTTGAGTCCTTTAATACCTGCATGATGTTGCAAGCCTCTCGCTACTCTCTCTATTTCTACGGCAAATGTTCAGATGAGCTTATATTTATCTGTTTAGACGAAGTTACAAGCTTCTCGCTACTCTATTGCTACGGCAAATGTTAAGTTCTAAACCTTATATTCTCCTGTTCAGACGTTTACTGCTTGGCCAAAATTTCAGGCGTCTCCTTACTCTATCGCTATGTCTATGGGAAAATGTTCAGATGAGCTCTAATCCTTTTCTTCACCTGTGCATTCCTTTACTACTTTGACGAAGTCGTAAGAATCTGGTTACACTATCGCTATTTTTATGGTAAATGTTCAGGTGAGCTCTAGTCTTTATATTAACTTGTCCATCCTTTTATTGCTTGGACGTAGTTGCTAGCCCCGCGCTACACTAAAGCTATTACTAGGGAAAAGTTCGGATGAACTCTAACCATTACATTCATTCGTTTAGAACTTTATTGTTTGGGCGAATTTTCAATAATCTTGCTACTCTATCTCAAATGGCAAATGTGCAGATGAAATTTAATCCTTATTCCACAATCCAGATCTTTGCTGTTTGAACAAAGCCGCAAGCCTCTCGTTATTCTATCGCTATTTCTATGGCAAATGTTCAGATGAGCTCCAGTCTTTACTTTTATCAGAGTAGACATTTACTGCATAGACGCCGGCTTAGTCTCTTGCTACACTGTCACTATTTCTGTAACAAATATTCAGAAAATGTTCAAACCAGTGCTGACATTTACTGCTTGGACGATTAGCAAGGTACTTGTTACTCTACTCATATTTCTATGACAAATGTTCAGATGAGCTCCAATCTGTATTTTCCTCGGCCTAAACATTTACTGCTTAGAGGAAGTTGCAGGCATTTCGCCCCTCTATCACGTTTTCTATGGGAAACATTCAGATGAAATCCAGTCCTTATTCCCACTTGTCCAGACCGTCACAGGCCTATCGATAATCTTCCGTTATTTCCATGGCAAATATTTCGATTATCTCCAATCTTTATTTTCACTAATCTAGATCTTGACTGCTTGGACGAATTTGTAGTGCTCTTCGCTAGTCTATGGATATTTCTATGACAAATATTCAGACGATTTCTAGGCCTTATTTCGACCAGTACAGGCATTTACAGTTTGGACGCTGTTCGTAGTCTCTCACTACTATATCGTTATTTCTATGGGAAATGTTCAGATAACTCTAATTCTTTTCAACTGGCCAGAGATTTAAAGCTTGTTCGACGTTGGAAGCCTATAACTATTCTCTCTCTCTCTCTCTATTTCTATAGAAAAATTTCAGATTAGTTCACATTTTTATTTTCTCTGCTCCCGACATTTACTACCTGGACAACTTTAAGAGTTTATTGTTACTCTATGGCCAGTTCTATGTCAAATGCTCAGCCGAGCTCCGATTTTTTCACCAGTCAAGATATTTACAGTTGAGGCGACGTTGCCAGCCTCTTGCTATTTCTATGACAAATATTCAAGTGATTTTCAAGTCTTACTTCCATATGTCCAGACCTTTACTGCTTGGACGAAATTGTCAGCCTCTCGCTACTATATCACTCTTTCTATGGGAAATGTTCAGATGCACTCCAGTCCTTACTTCCATATCTCCAGACTTTTACTGCTTGGACAACGTTGCTAATCTATTCCTATTTCCACGCCAAATGCTCTGATGTTGTCCAATCGTCATTCCTATCGGCCCGGACCTTTACAGCTTGGACAACGTCGCTAATCTATTGCTATTTCCACGCCAAATGCTCTGATGTTGTCCAATCTTCATTCCTATCGGCCCAAACCTTTACTGCTTGGACAACGTTGCTAATCTATTGCTATTTCCACGCCAAATGCTCTGATGTTGTCCAATCTTCATTCCTATCGGTCTGGACCTTTACTGCTTGGATGGCGCAGAATGTCAAAAACCTTCACTTCTATTGGGTGAACTTTACTATAAATAATGTCAATTTTTATCCCGATGGTCAAATGAATCGGCCCTGTCAGATAATCAATTGAGAATTAAATAAATCAGGCAGTCAGTTAAGTTCCATACGTGATACAGTAGAGATTGAGCAGAAGATTTTTTCCGAAGTAGGTTGCCATTACTTTCTGCGGTAGACTGTTTTCCAAATAAGGCTATAAAACCTAATCCGTCCTGTTATTTAACCCTGAATTGGAGAGAGAAGCAACGGATTCATACCTTTCCAAATGGGTATTTGCGCGTAAGTGAATACAACGAATTCAACTGAAATTCGAACTCGTTTCTCCGATTTCTCGTTCCGAGCCGATATCCACTGCACCACAACGCATGTCAAAATAAATGCACTTTCTTAAAATCTTTTTAACAATATGGCACTCAGTATGATACTCAATACAAACGCGGATTTCTACTTGTTTCCTGAAGAATTTTTTTTTTAATCATATCACCCCGAGCAAGGCGGTAACGCCACTGACGTGCAGGGGGCTACGTAAGAGTGAAAAGATTTGAAATGAGAAAGCCGGACACCACATCCTAAACAGGAAACAAGGGATAAGCCTCTTCACCCGTTCAATAGATGTGGGTGGAGTGTGAACCGGGCGATAGTTTGGTCTATCTACTCCAATTAAAGAATACTTCCGTATTGTATTTAAGAAAAATATCATGACATGTCTTGGTACCTGAGGCTAATATAGAAATGCTTTTCGTATTTATTTACTTTGTTCGAAATTTGTTGAATTCTACAACGCGTGAAGATATGTTTCCCTGGTAGGGCATCTATGGTTGTTCCACAAAATATTAACATAGAACAAAGGATTCATCATCATTGATGGATCTCGTTGCCGTGTATTAAGGGGGTGGGGGTGGGGCTCATTGTCTTTTTCTTCTGTGTGATTCTTATATTGGATCTGAAGAGACGTCCGCAACTATCGTTGGGTAGGTTAGGAAGGTTCAGGGTATAAAGAGCTTTGGCTTTTCGTGAGGCTCTATTTGTCTTCTGGTGTTTTCAAATGATGTTGCTTTTTCGTGTACTACACTTTTCTTCAATTTGTTATTTCTATAGCTTTCGTTTCTCAATTAGACCGAATCGATTTCCGTTCTTAGCAAGTTTTTTTTATGTCCTCAGTGAATCGATGACGTCGAGCTAAACGTGATTTTTCACTAGATCAGTCAGTTAAGTGCCATACGTGATACACACTTGGGCGATCATGTCTCGAAAGAGACACGACTGACTGGGCAGAAGATTATCCTGCAGTAGGTTGCCATTGCTTTCTGCGGTAAACTGGTTGCCGACCAAGGCTATAGAAACCAATCTGTCCTGTTATTTAAGCCATAACTGGAGGGAAGAGACGAATTAATATCTTTCCCAAGGGTATTTGCGCATAAGTGAATGCAAGGAATATGACTGGAATTCGAACTCGGCTTCCCGATTTCTCGTTCCGAGAAATCAATATATGCCAGGGAATAGATTATAGATTTCTAGTTATGTTATATTACGAAAAATTAGTGATATTTTAGGGTAGATTTTAGACGATGATGACAAATGGAAGTTACTTTGTTACGTTTATTTAGTAAGTTTAGATTTGGGAATTTGATAATTTGTAATTTTTCTTGTCAACATAGAAAACATGGCGAATGTAAAGATTTACAAGTTTCAATTTTCTTTAATATTTTTCATTTTAGGGTAGGGGTTTTATTGGCAGCTTTTAATTGCCAATAATAAATAGAAAAGTGATGTGCTATTGCGGTAGGTTTAATTATTGAAAGATAAGGTGTGAAAGTAATGAAAAGTTCTTTGTACAACAAATATGATATTTTATTACTGTGAGATTTTCTATGGCGGAAATAGAGCAAAGGTAGACTATAGAGTCAGACATTTATTTGCTAATGGACGCTTAATAGGTTTTCGGCAATTGCAATTATTGTTATTGTGATAGTTTTTTTTTAAAAATACGTTGTTGATTGTTTAGGTTATATTTGTTTAAAGTTCTATGATTGTGTTGTATTTATGATCTTAAGGTTTTCATTACAGCTAGATTAATTTCAGAGTATTTCTGTTAAAAATTTTGCTAAGAGGATTATTTTTAGGTAAGCGTTTTTCAATTAATTTTAAGAATTTATGCCCTAATTTAGTACTTATCATTTAGTTAAATGCGAGTCTGTACCAAATTATATTTCTTTTTCTATTTTTATTGTTGTTGTTATTATGTCTATTGTATTTCAAGGCATGAGAATTAATAGCTGCTCTTTTTTAAGTGCTGTCTCATAGAATATGCTATGTTTGTAAGAAATGTTTTCATTAGAAGAATTTTTACTCGTTCTGTTTTCAATAGAGAATATGTTTGATGATTGATTGAGAGTGGTTCGATTTCGGATGGATTTATATAGGATTAGCGTTAGTTTTTAAGTAGGGAGAGTAAGTGTTATCGACAAGATCAAGTGTTACATCTTGGGAGTTTACTTTTTTTTTAAAGATTAGTTTTGAGTGTCATTTTTAACATTAGTGGGATTTTTACCACCATAAGACCATCATCCCTGTACAACCGTATATCCTCAATATTTATATCGTTATACGTTGTGAGGTTATGCAGAATAAACAGGCCAACAAGAGTTGAGGACTCAGTAGAGTTTAGAGATCCCATAGTGATGTCAAATAAGTCCTCACATTTGTTTTTGTTTTTGTTCCACTGTCCATTGATGTGGATGAGTACGGATCGTTTTGCATTCATTATTATCCGTTGCTCGTTAGTTAGATCAGAAAATTCCAATGCGAATTCTAATGCCAAAATGAATAAGTCCTTAAATAGATGGGTAATAATGATGTCAAATTGGATAAACGAACAATTGGTCTTATTATTGATTCGGTTAAACCAGTCGGTGACATTATTGGTGTTGATCCATTGAGTTAATCAGTCGTGTTTTAATCTGGAAATTGATTTTGTCGAGGATAGTTTTGCTGATTTTTGCCAATTTTAGGTCGTGTGGGGTTGATAATCCTTGTGGGGCAAGTAATCTCGTAATCCTGTTTATGATCCTTAATAGTGATGTTGGATTCCACAGTGCAGTGTTTACTCTATCGCTGATTTTTATCATTAATGTATTTACATGTTACATTTGTCTTCAACTAAATTACTAATGTTATCTACTTTTTTGTAATTTTTAGTTCATTTTTTTTTTTAATGAATGAAATATAGTTGCTAGGAGTGGTTTTATTGTAATTGGCTGTTTTTGTGGAAGATACAGAGTTTTTATCAGATGAGTTAATTTCCTTCACAATAGCATCTACATGTTGCTGGAAGTGGTTTTCGGGTGTGTGAAAGTTGATGGTATTTATGATTTCAAGCGAATCATTTTCGAAACTTAACAGCTTTTCAATGAAAGGTGCGATTTTTAAGCCGTAACGGCTCTTTTGTTGCAGTAAACTGTTTTTAGTATCTGTTTTTGTCTATAATAAAAATATCCCAATACACACACACACACATAGTAAAAAGTTTTAAAATATGATGCGCTTATAGGTAAAAGTGCTCAATATCGGGTATAGAGCGTATGTAAATACTTTATTAACCAGAGCGTATGTAAATACTTTATTGACCAGCATATAAATAGTCGAACCGACGCATCACATGAAGATGTGTTCAAGCGCGAAACACTGTCGCCATTCTGTGTTGACCTCAGTCTATACTTTGATAATTCAAAAAGTAATTAATAAGGATTAAAACGTTAAAAATAAACACCATAAAAAAAGCTCCAAATGTCCACATTCGGGTCACCAATTATTCGTTCTCAGTAGCCTCTAGAATAATCTGAAACACAACCCTTACTGCAAATTCAATAAACGTAAGGACAATACGATAGACCTTGCTACCCATAATGCACAATTGACCAGAATATATAAATAGTCGACTCAACATAAAACATATACGACGTGGTTCGGTTCCAACGTGAAACAGATTGTGTCATCGCTCGGTGTTCACCTTAGTGTGCAGTTTTATATTTATACACGCTCAATCGCAGATACTGAGCACTTTTACCAATATGACACAACTTAAAATTATATTTTTGTGCCTATATATATATATATATATATATATATATATATATATATATAAATTAGAGAAAATTTTCAAAATTCAAAGGTGTCGGAGGTACATTTCGACATAGGATCTCTAATAAAGACTCTACGTCACGTCAGCGACATTGTTTTTCCAAATGGCGAAGGCCCTGAGTTAGAGTGTGGAGGGGTTTTTGGGTAACAACGGTCACAAAGTGGAAAAGGACAGAGCTGGTAGTTGCAGGGTTACAGGGTGTTGAAACGGTATATTTAGGAAGGGGAGGAATAGGAGTTCATATTTTATAAAGATAGACAACTAAATGAGTTAAATTATTTTTTAAAGTTAAGATTTTGAACTGTTTGAAGAGATATATTTAGGCGAGAAGGAATGGGTTTCAATATAAGATTTAAAAAAAAATTTAGTTTATTTGATTAAACCTTTTAGGGAGAAGCGAGTTAAATGCCAATTACAGGAAGTTATCAGTTTAAAAATTATTAGAGAAAAAATATTAGAGAAAAAAATAACCAAGGAAAAAGGGGTTTAGTAAAAGAATCCATATTTTCTAAAGATAGGCAATTAAAGGAGCTTGGGATAGGAAGGTAGGGGGGTTAAAATACTTTTTAAGGTTAACGTTAGGGTAAAATTAAGATTAAAACTTAAATTGAATCCTTTTAATTTATATTCTAACATCTAGTCAACGGGGATTTAAATTCTAGATTTAAGCATTCGAATAATTTGCCTTGTGGCGGCACTTACTGATGAATTCCCTCCTAAGATTCAGTAGCCGGTGTTGGTGGGGGTATTTTAATATTGAAATTTTTTCCAGTAAACATAGACAGCACCTATCACGAAAATTCCTCGGAATACGGGCTGAACCTATCAGTTTCCAGATTATATATATATATATATATATATATATATACGGTTTTACTGCATATCATCGGACCTTCAATACTTGAAGGAGATCGATTAATTCTGATTAAAAACTGCCGGCCACCTCTGGCCAGCAGCGCTGTTCATCGTTGGCCAAATAAGCAAATTAAACGGTTGACATTTCTTTGCGTATCTTTTCTACATTTTTCTATTCCTTTCTTCTTAATTTCTCTTTTCGTTTCTCTCTCTCTCTCTCTCTCTTAATCGATATTCCTCTAATATTTTTGCCTTTTTCTCTTTGTTTTTGCTTCATTTTTTTTATTCGAACTGTTTTTCCCTCTTTTCTTTTTCTGTTTACGAACCCTTTCTTTTTCTCTCGTCCTCCGCGTATTTTACGACCCGCTTCACCTCTTTCTTCCATTTCTCTCTTTCTTTTTCTCTCCCCCTCTCTCTCTCTCTGCAAAGTACGACAGCTGTGATCCACTCTCATCCAGACTCTCACTCACTTCTTTCTGAGGCTTTTTCGTTTTGGATCAACATTTGCATCCCCGACACTCACACCCACTTCTAACAATTAGTCGAGATTTACGATTAATTACTTTCTGGGGGTAAAGCCAGTCACTCACTGCACGTCACATGTCATTAGCATTTGGCATGGTTGAAGCTGGCGTTGTTGTCGACTACAGTTGGTGGGGCGGAGTGATGAAGTGTGTCACTGCAAAGGTGGAAGGCCATACGCACAAAACGAGAAGGTGACAACGATATTATGAGCAAAGAGGACGCAGTTAAGAAAATATACAATAATAAATGAATAATTAGCAACACTAAATTTGCGTTTGGGCAAAGGTAATCGGGCCATTTATATGATGCTTTCTACCTCAATTGAACATTAGTAGATAAGAGAGAGAGAGACTTCCGCCCCCCACCGCTAAACTTTTTATGACTTAAGCTAATTTGGTACTGGTAAATTCCACATCCAAAAAGTTTGGCAAAAGGCCACATTTCCAGAGTGCTCAGTAAAATTTGCTAAACTAAAACTACTGTACTAGCGAGAATATGGAATCATGCTCTTTGAATCGTGGAGGATTAGAAAAACTGCTAAAGAAATTAGGAATCTCCCCAATATCCAGTAGACCTAAAACTGTGGCTAATTCTATTTATGTATTGACTAGCAGTATAGCCCGGCGTTGCTCGGGTGTAATGAAAGCTTTAAAACTAATCCATGGTCCTGGAGCTCAGACTCTTTGGACGTTGGCACGAAAGACTAAAAAGTAATAGTTGTTTCCAGTTAAAGCGAAACCGTAGACTGAAAGAAAAATGAATGCATGTAAGTCAAATTTTCATTTCCTGGTATTGATATCAAACAAGTTTTTTTCGTCGTAAACTGAATTTTGAAGGCTTAATAAGTCCTCTGAGTAAATGGTATCATGGCTGAGACTAAGAACTACAATTATAACTACTTAGAGCCAAACCCGAAACAAAAACTAAAATAAAAGGGCTGAGAAAATACAGACATACAGGTAGATAAACACACACACACATATTACTTTATATATATATATACACACACACACATATATATATATATATATATACACACACACACACTCCTGATCAAAATTTTAAGACCACTTAAAAATCTTTAAAAAGAAATATTTTTACGGATAGATTTTAAACTCCTCCCACTTAAAGTTACTAATACTACAATCTAAAAGGTTATAGAAACAAAAAGCTACACTCCAAACATTTTATTTAGAAATGTACATTTTTATAAAATGAGGCGATTTACACATGATCAAAATTATAAGACCAGAGACAAAAATTCTACGAAATTGTACAAAAAGTTTATGAAAACATTCAACAACGAAATTTAATAATGAGTTCTACCTCTCCTGCCTTTGATGACTTCAAAAATTCTGTCGGGCATGCTAGAAATAAGCGTTTCCATTAAGGTGCGGGGGATGTTGCTCCAGCTTCTGAAGATGGCTTCACGAAGTTCATTTTTTGTTGAATATTGTTTGCCATTTCGATAAACATCTCTTGTCATCCATCCTCAAACATTTTCAATTGGGTTCAAGTCTGGTGAGCATGCAGGATGTCCTAAGAGATGGACCCCATTTTTTTGTAGAAAGGTCAAGGTCCGTCTTGCAGCGTGGATTGTAGCATTATTCTGTTGGAATAACCATCCATCTACACACAAACGATGGCTCTCCATCATCAATGATGCTTTTTGTAGCATGCTAACATAACCAGCCGCTGTTTGACAACCCTGCACCACCTGGAGCTCCATTGTCCCTCTGTAAGAAAAGGCACCCCATACCATTAGGGACCCTCCACCACTATGACGTGTGGAGAAAATTTCAGGAGGCATGTTTTTGTTATGCCAATATCGTTGGAAGCCATCAGGACCATCTAGATTGAATTATTTCTCATCAGAAAACAGGACTTTCTTCCACTTCTCAACGTCCCATATTTGGTATTCACAACCAAACTTTAAGCGGTCCACCTTGTGACGTGGAAGCAGCTTTATGAAAATTTGTTTACGCCTTTTTGTCGTAAGTGTCGTCTGATGGTTACGGGACTGCAATCAGCATCTGTGACTGCCTTAATTTGACTAGAAGAAAGCCCCCCCCCCCCCACCTCTTTCATAACAACCCGTCTTATTCTCTTACTCAATGCAGGAGAAATTGTTTGGTGCCTACCAGAGGATTTTTCTTTTCCATAATTCTCACTGTTCTTTAGAAAGTTGCAAATCACAGTTTTACTGCGATTTATCTTAGCTGCGATCGCCCACTGTGACAAACCTTGCTTATGGAATTCTAGAATTCGAGAACGCTCAACTTTGGTAAGTTTGCTTGCTTTAGGCATGGTAACACCTTTACGCAGTGATTGCTAATCTCTAACTGAACTAAAAACATTGGAATTACCATAGATCTAACAATTTATACCCCTGGTCTTATAATTTTGATCATGTGTAAATTGCCTCATTTTATAAAAATGTAAATTTCTAAATAAAATGTTTGGAATGTAGCTTTTTGTTTCCATAACCTTTTAGATTGTAGTATTGGTAACCTTAAGTGGGAGGAGTTTAAAAATCTATCTTCAAAAGAAAAATTTCTTTTTAAAGATTTTTAAGTGATCTTAAATTTTTGATCAGGAGTGTATATATTATCGATTTTCTGCACTATTTTAAGAACTGCAACCTTGAAACTTCTGAATATCGTTTCTTATGTCTTTGTCTATGAGTGTATCAAAGTGGATTAAAATCGGACCACACCTTCTAAAACCCGATTTTTTCGATTATCGATTTCCGATATTTATCGGGGGTACCTAGACACAAAACCTAGCTAAGAACACTCGCAGACGCTTATAGTACAACTGCGTAAATTTTCAAGAAAATTGGTTCAGCAGTTTCGGAGTCTATAGGTAACGGACACAAAGTTCCATTTATAAATAAGTTTAGATCTTCAAAGACAAGCACACATCACATCTCTGCACACAAATATAAATAATCAAAAGATGCTATGAACTAGAAACATTTCACAGCAACAATAATATTCAAGTGTACAAATTGGATTTTTTGGCCAGCATCGGCGACATCCGATCGATTTGGCTACACTCATTAATTTGACGGATTTTAAGATTAAACGTACTTTTGCTGTCACATTTGGGCAGGGGCTACTCAAACTTCTCTTTCCAGTCTTGACAGAGTTTAAAGCATTTACACCGTCTCGTAAGCGATAAATTATTTTATCGCCCCACAACTCCATAAATTCTCTTCAAACTCTTGATTCCTCTGGAATATCCTGCCTAATTTCCCTCCCGGAACCGAGTCTCTGATGATGAGATATGCATGTAAACCCATTCCATGGTTTCTGCTATCATCTCTAACCTAGTTCTCCCTCGCTGCCTCCTGTAAGTCATCATCTGTTGTTCCATTTTTTTTTTTAAAGAAATCTGGCGAACCATCCGTCCATTCCAACTATCGGCCTATTAGCCGTCTACCTCTTTTTAGCAAATTCCTAGAGGTCCTAATCAATGCCAAATTGGTTCATCATCTCTCATCGCAGGGCCTTTTCTCAGACAAACAACGTGACTTTCGTTTCTCCAAGTGTACTGATGATAATTGCAGTGCAGCCCGGACTGTAACACTGGAAATCCCGAAAGCCTTTGAGAGGGTCTGACACACAGGTCTTTCCACAAGTTGAAAGGTTACAATGTCTCCGAACACATTTTTGAATTGATCCAGTCTTTCTTATCAAATTGTGAAATGAAGAATATCCTGACTGGCAACTCGTCTAGATCCTTTCATCCTTTTCATGTGTTCCCTAGGGCTCCGGCAACTCGTCTAGATCCTTTTCATGTGTTCCCTAGGGCTCCGGCAACTCGTCTAGATCCTTTCATCCTTTTCATGTGTTCCCTACGGATCCATCCTTAACTCTACTCTGTTCGCACACAGTTTTTTTTTCTAAAGTTGAAAAGTTATGGTGTCTCCGAACACTTTTTGAATTGATCTCGTCTTTCCTATCAAATCGGAAAATGACGGTTATCCTGAACAGCAACTCGTCTATTCTTTCGTACTAATGCGGGTCACATCAGGGCTCCATTTTTGGTCCTACGCTGTTTTTAATTTTTATTAATGAAGTTTCTGATTACAACAGCTCTTAACTTTGTATTTACGCTGATGGCACAACCATTTACTACGGCCTTGATAGTAAAGCTCATCAGTCCAAAGTTAAAATGGTAGCCGATATCTAAAATGACATCAAGTCCGTCGTTAACCGAGAAATAAGATAGCGTGTGAATTTGTTCTATCTTACATATCTGTAAGTCTACCATTCGTCCATTCTTAGAATATTGATGCCACATATGATCCGATGTCTCTGCTATTTACCTGGAGGTTCTTGATAAAGAATAATCAGCAATATTATAGGTGCTGATCTGACGGCTCGGCTTCAGTTACTTTCCTACCGCCGTAAAGTTGTATTCCTGTTCCTTTTCTATAGATAATTTCATGGTAATTGTTCAGATAAGTTCTTCACTATCGTACTTTGAGTTTTTTTTTTTAAGTACAGTACTAGACTGGTGTCGAGATCTCATCAATTTACTGTCGAGCTGGATAGCTGTAACCGTAAGTTCTATGCTAACAGTTTCGTGGAACTCCTTTCTGACTCTATACTTTCTTGCCAACTTGTCCTCGTGATTACTCCCTTCTCTTTCTGTTCATCCTAATTCTTCTAGAACCTTGTAACCGTTTTTGTTTTAGTGGCACCATCTACACTTATATTTCTTCTGACACAAATTACATCTGCAAATACTTTTTTGGTTTTTCTGTTGAAAACCGCTGGAGCCCCTTTTCTGGTCAGCTACCCCCTCCCCTATGAAACAGTATGCTTAATCTGCAGGCCCGATTTTGTTGTTTTACTTTCAGTTTTAAATACATGGACAACAATTTCATTCGTTACTATAGAAGATGGGTCTCAAGTTTCACATTGCTGGACGAATTTTATCTTTGTTTAAAACTTTGGGGAGGGACACTTAACAGTTTGATTATTTTAGATATGTTTTATGACTTGTTTCTCTTAGTAAAAATAATAAACTTTTCCAAGTGACATGATTGGTTAGAATTAACACATGATTTTCAGGATATCAGTCTGTTAAGTGCCATACATGGTACACGTTTGGGCAAAAGATTTTCCTGCAGCTAGCTTGCAATTACTTTGTGGTAGACTGGTTATTAACCAAGGCTATAGGACCCATTTTGTCCTGCTATTTAACCCATAGCTGGAGGGAGAAGCGATGGATTGATATCTTTTCCAAAGGTGCTTGTGCGTATGTGAATGAAACAAATTCAACTAGAATTCAAACTCTGTTCTCTGATTTCTCGTTCCAAGCCAATATCCACCGCATTACCCACGCACATCAAACATAACCATGTGATATACCATGTGATGTACCATGTGATATACCATGTGATAAAGTCACTTACAAATACCGTTCTCAAATGTATTTACAATTTATTGCGTTAGATTTTTGTAATTATTGATATTAATGTTTTAGTTTCACATATAAGAAAAATAACAAGGGCCGTCAGAAAGATATAAGCTCAAAAGAAACAAGATATTGTAAAAAGTTGTTAAATGAAGGGAGCACAATGATAAGAAAAATGTAGAACTGAAGAAAAGAAAATATCTTTTATAAACTCATCAAAGGAAATCTGAGAAAAATTAAAAAGGTAATGAGCAAGAAAATATGATTGTACATCAAGAAAATATTTGATGAAGCCGCATTGTAAATGTAGACAGCATGAAATTAAGACCATTGATTAGACGTTAACCTAACCAAACCACCACCTTTAAGTAAACAAGACTAGGGGAAATATGGTGAAGAAGTACATGAAAAAACTGATTTTGCAACAGTAATTATTAGTAATAAATGTAGAACTGAGGGATAGGTAAAATATCCTTTTTATAGAATTTTTCCCAAATTCATCCAAGTATTCAATCCGATAAAAAACAATTGTGGTCCATCATTAAATGAGAGATATAAGAATGGATAACAATATTCAAATAAAAAAGACTCCAAGGAAGCCTATAAAAATTACTTCAAATAACAATATTGAAATTGAAACAATGGAAAAATTAACAAAATCAAAGGTTAGAAAGATTGATGAAAGTTACAGAATGTCAAGGAGTGCATATTGTACTAATCAACTATGTTTCCATGGCCTGTATATTTTGGATTTATTCATAAATAAAAATTTGTTATACTTGGTAAAAACCTAACACCTCAAAACGGTTAATAATATTTTTAGTAAGGACAGATATAAGCTGACGTAAAAATTATCTACTGCTCATAAATACCAGTGGATCGTAATGGTTAGATAAATGATGCAAACCAATATTTCTATGTGTAAAATCAGCATTCAAAGCAAACCTAACATTATTTTACTTTATCTCATACACTATTAATGGCTATCATAAAACAAAAAAACCCACAATGACATCATCTATGTAGGCAAAAAAAATAGAGACAATGCTGTGGAGGAATATCCTGTCCTACCCAGGAATGGATATGGCCTGGATTATAAAAGACCTAGATGAGAACAAACTACGGACAGCGCTCGAGAGAGATTGAGTGTGTTCGTGCCTATACGAGAGAGTCTTTGTCATTACACGGGAGTGATCGAGAGTCTTTGTTATTATACGAGAGATTGAGAACCATCGGCCTTAGACGTGAGTTAGATGTCACTAGACGGAAGCCTTCTTCTCAAGATAGACGCATACGTCCTATACAGAGACATTGCCTTCTTAATTGTTATTCGTGTTAACTGTTTGTTGGATGTACTTGTATTTGGTTTATTGTACTGAGGTACAATAAATCTCTATTTATGTATCCTCAGTGTTAAGAGTTATTTCTTGCACGATTCTTTCTCTGTTGTCTGTTGTATCCCGGGATGGAATACAATAAAATAAATTGGTATAGAATGTAGCGACGCATTTTGTGCCTAAGCATATGCATCGCTTGAACAAGAGACGAACTCACATGCACGAGATTAGAATGCATTGGAATGTGTTGAACAAGTAAAAGATTCTTATCTGATGTTGTGACCAGAGAGTTAGTGTTTGCCAAATAAAAACCAATAATGGATTTTAAACTTACCTACTCAGTCAGGGCTTTTTTTTTCTCTCTATTTTTTTTCTCTCTATTAATTCCAATTTAAATATCAGAAGATTGGTTGTTGAAATGTAAAAGGATAAAATATTTTGTGTGGACATTAAAGCAAAGATTTATTTCCAGAATGACAAAAGTGTAAGAAGGAAAATATAAGTGAAATTTTGTTAACGAAATACGATAATATATTTGTGAGAAGAAAAAATGTTCATTGAGAAAATGCATGCAATTTTTAGTTAAATTGTTCATAGAGAAATGTAGGTATTTAAAATGTCCTCAAAAGTTTGGAGTTCATGGTTGTGTAGTAGCAGAATGTAAAGTCTTTGTTCCTTCCTCTTTTTAGTAGAGTGGCAACAGGTGGAGAGAAAGAGAAGGCAAAACAAATAAAGAAGTTGTACTTAGCACATCCATTAGTTCTCAGGGTGGAGTGAAAAAGAAAAGAGAATTGGAAGAAGAGGTCCAATGAAACTGTGTCCGAGTCAACTTCTTTTTCTTCCCTTACATTGCCACAGGTCCCAGCTAACCACTCTCATGTCCACTGACTTTTGACAGGTTAGTGTCATGGTTTAAATAGTTAAATTTCTCATGATGCTGGCTCCAGCAAAGCTTTTCACATCTAGGCGTGAAAATATGTCATATATGAATTTGCTGTTTTTAATCCAATCAGGATTCAGAATTTGCTTTTCGCACTGACTTGTGAATTTTTCTTAGTTGGGTTTTTCCACAATGCTATTAGTTCTTAATTTCTGATTCTAGTGAAATATCCTACAAAATCTTGTATATTGCTGGCTTCATTATTATTCTAATTCTGGAATTTATCAATTTCTCTTTTTGTAGATTTTACAGGCTTGTATAATTTTGGTATTGGGGCAGAAGGTCTGAGAAGGGGAGTTAAAATTTTAATATGGCATTTTAATATGGAATTTGATAATTTGTGGGGAGTATTGTTAATTGTGGATACTGTTACATAATACTGACCCTCATATATAGCAGGGAATGCTGGACATTTTTCACACAGCTGAAGAAGTGGCTTAAAGCAACAGAAATGTTATTCTGCAAAAAGATTGTGCAGATACTATGGACTGAACATGTGAACCAAAAAGTCTTAGAAAAAAATGGAAACAAAAATGATACTTTACTTTATATCAGAAAGAGACAGTTGAAATTTGCGTACATGAGGGTTAGAAAATATAACACTCACAGGACATATTGATTAAAAACGAGGCAGGGGAAAACAATGTATAACCCTCTGAACTAATTTGGGTGTCAGAACAGAAAATTTGGGAGAGCCATGATCCCCCTCATCTTGAAGGAACATGACATGTAGAAGCAAGCAAGCAATTTTCATTACTGCATATATTTTTCTTTTATACACAAACAGCTGAGTCCTTTTTCTTCTCCTTTTCTCACATTTCACGTGAAGTTTTTTACACTTTTAACTCTTTTTCATGCCTATTTTCCTCAAACGTATGCAAATGACAAACTTGTACATCAATTAAATTGTCCAGAGATATATTGGCATAGATGAATAAAGAGTTGCTGTCAACATTTGAGTTGCAACTTGGATTGCCAGAGAATAAATATTGTCAACCTCATTCTGATGTAATTACAGGAATCGTACTGTTAGGATCATGTGACATTGTAAAAATTATATTCTAACCGTACTGATGAGCTGTGATACGGCAAAACAGATCTGTCTGCGGATAACTATTTACGCTCTCACACCCTGACTGAGCACTCTTGAATAATGGTAGACTTTGAAAAACAGTAGCTACTCTAGCATCTACGTATCGTTCATTCAGCAATGAATTAGAATACTCTCAGCTGTTGGGTGTGTATAATGATAATATACACGCTAAAAAGTCTTCCTCCTTCTACCGAGTGCCTGTAGCTCAGAGGTAGAATCGCCAATTTGGTCAGGTTTCAATCCTGGGTTAAAAAGCAATCAGTCTAACCATACTGATGAGCTGTGATACGGCAAAACAGATCTGTCTGCGGATGACTTATATATATATATATATATATATATATATATATATATATATAAAATATGTGTGTTTGTACATAAGCATTCTTAGAGAAAAGAAAAATGTCTGACAGTCTTTGAAGGTGTTATTTCTAGTATATGGGACTTTAGAAAATCTATTCATAAAATAAGCTGAGTTTTGTTCTTCATTGAGAATTGCACTTTTAACCCAAGCAAAGTTTGTTTATCTAAGAGTGGCATCTTATATAATCAATAAATATGTAAAAGTCAGTCTATACAATAAATAGTAATAATATCAATGATGAATTACTGGTAAAAGAAAAGCCAATGAAACATATCTATGAATGTCAATATTCAAAAATCACTGGATATATACAAGGTTAGGATGATTCTTTGTTTAAATATTTTCTTAGCTTAGAGATGGGAAGATTGTTTTTCCTTGACTTTAAAATTAGTATGCAAAATTCTGGTGTTTTTGGGTTTTTTTTAAACCAACAAAATTGTAATTGATGGGAAAAATACTATTATTTGAACCACCAGGAAAGCAAAGTCTCTTGTGGTAGTTACAGTGGAAGCATCCTTGTCACTGAAGATCCATACCCTGGACAGCACCTTCTCACTTCAATAGAGGGAACAGGGGCAAGAGCATGTTCCACTCAGCTTCCCAAGAAATGTTACTTTGTGGAATAGACTCCTGAGTAAATACTTCTGCAATCACAATATTAACCTCTTCTAATTGAGTCAACTTTTGTCTAACTTAAATGTGCATCAATTGCATTCAATAACCTTCTACTTGGAATGGCTCTTGAGCCTTCTATTGGGAGAACAATAGTAAAAAAAAATCAGTCATGTTAGTAGAATTTCTAATACCATTTGTTTGTTCTTTTGATCTCTAATGTTAATATTTTTTGTTTTTTCATACTTTACATCTACTCTTTATACCTTTTAAGTTTAAGTTCAACTGCAATCTCTCTCTCTCTCTCTACCCCCCTCTCTTTGTCTTTCTTAACAACCACTTCTATTTTTTCCATGTTGGCTGTCATTCAAATTTCCAAGACCACTTGTTCTCACTTTCCCACCCATTACTAGCTGTTATAACCATTGCTATTCATGACAGATGACAGCCAATTGTATACTTTTAAAAGCCTAATTACATTTGGCTTTTCCTTTGATTTTAAAGGTGCAATTGAATTGCATTTTTAGTGTATGTGGCATTTGTTGGATTATCCTCGAAAAGTGTTGAAAAGTTCTCGGCTCAGCCCACTTTCTAAAATATAACCAAATACCAGAACGATAAATTTCTTTTTGGAATGGCTTCTTAGTCAAGACGAGAATGTTTCAGCACGTCATTCGTATAAGACTCACAACCAAATGCCATTTTCTTTGTTTTAATTCTCTTCAGAACTCCAATGACAAAACATCCCATTCCATCTCCGAGGTTACCAAAGTGACTCATCACCAATATCCTTCCCTAACCCCTTAAAAGCAAACAACCTTACTTGCTCAGTCGATGACCATGCACTAAACATCTACTTCTAAAATCAATATTTCAATCACTTTTTGTTCGTACTTGTTTTGGATTTCAAACTAGCATACTCACTTTTGTTTTGTTTTTTTTTCTATCATAGAATTTTCTGTTCTGGTCTTGTTTTTCTATTGGGTAAGACCAGTTTTGGTGAAAAGCAAATGCTATAACAATGGCTAGAAGGGTGAAGAGAAGGGGTATGTTGTCATTTTAATGTGATGACAAAAATGTAAATGGAAGTTAGAGAACCATTCATCTTAAGAGGGTTTCTTCTTCCGTGTACAGTGTCTCTTCAGGACAGAGGCGATCATGGCCTTCCGTATCTCCCTATCATGAGTGACTCTTAGCACACTTTCTCCTGTTACCCCACCCAAACTCCACCCTGCCATTTACTTGTTCATGCTTGTCAAGAATATTACTTGTTGCTTTCTCCTGTCTCTCTTTCCCTCAGACCTGTGAGTATCAGATTCTCCAAGCCTTCCTTTCTCATTACATTTCTCAGAAACTTCAGCTGTCTTTTCCTGGTGTTAATTATTAGTTTCCTTTATCTTATCATTGCTCACATGTTCGGTGTCTGGTATCCTCAGCATCCTTCTGTAGAACCACATTTTGGTTGTTTCAAGTCTCTCCTTTGTTTTTGGGGAGATTATCCAGCATATTGTAGAACAGACATCACATAGTGACCCAGTATTTTCTACTGAGTGTCTGGAATGCATCCTTGGCCGATGCCAATTCGCCTTTTCTGTCTTCTATTAAAACATTTCCCGGGTATTTAAATTTCTATACCGGCTTGATAGTTTCGTTAAATGCATTTGGCTGGGAAGAGGGATAGGGTCATTTAAGATGAGGATAGGTGTCATTTTTAAGTAGCCCATTTGAATTCTGAGCAAATCTTTTCTTTTTTCCAGTGAATGTCATGTAAATTAATCTTTAGAACATTAAAATGCAATTCATTTGCCTTTAAACAAATGAAAGGACAAACATAATTAGGCTTTGAAAAGTGTTAGATTTTATATTGGCTGTCATTTCTCAGGAATCCTTATAACAGTAATGAATGGGAAAGTAAAAACTGACTTATATTTGTACTTCACTGTTGTTTATCAACCCATCATAGTATTCTAGAGAGAAGGTTACTTTATAGATGACTGGAGATCAAATTCAAGATTTTATACTTTCACCTTTTTTGTTTAGTGGTTTTTAACTTTTAGTTTGGATGACATGAACAAAATCATGTAGATTCATACCTCATTTCTCTCATTCACAAACGTCTTTTCAATCTCTCAATTCTTTTACGATCAGCCCGGGAAGCAAAAAAATGGGCCAAACATTCAATTAAGACAGAAAATAGTTTATCCGAACTTTATTTTTGTGAATATTATTCCTTGTTCATCTGTCAAACTTTACAGTAGTTGATGTCATTTCTCTCTATCAATTCGTCATATCCATTATTTAGCAACTGGTTTTGTTGCACAGAAGAAAATATCCTTTCCATGCGGTCAATTGTTTCGCACAGAGTATCATAGATCTGAAACAAATACAAAGCATGTTAGCAAGCATTTTCACTTTCTCCAAAATGTTTCTAATTTCCCAAATAAGAAACAAAATCAAACATAAGAGTGGAATGGATAAATTTTTGTAAAAGTTGAGCTTTATCTTTTATCAGAACCAGTCACAGTTTTTCCTTTCTTGTTCTTTTGTAGAGAGTCTCTAACACAAAACAGGTAAAAAAATTAATCCACTTCAAAATGAGAAATAATATAATCCTAATAAATTTAATATTCTTTTATTTTTACTTAAAAGGGGTATAAAAAAATATAAACGTTCCTAAGAAATTTATTTAAGATTATATCTAAGTTAATTACAGATAAATTAATACAAGTCTCAGGGGAAATATTATTAATTGCCTCGGAGATCATCGCTTCTAACTTGCTGAATCGGAATTCTTTAGTAGTTAAAGATCCCTGGCCATCGCCTCTTAAAATCCCAACAATTGAGTCTGCCTTACTTCTTTTTACGTCAGCTTTAATGACTGACCAAACCTTTTCAATGGGATTTAACATTGGACTATAGGGGGCAAGTCTGAAAATCTGGTGTTGCCTAAATTCATTCTCCTCCACAACTTCTTCAATTGAAGTACGATAAGGAGCATTATCAATAACTAAGACAACTCCCCTCTCATGAATTCCATTTGCCTTTCTAAGGCACTCCCTGGTTCATTCTTTCGAATCCTCTTTTTTGAAAGAACCTCTTTTAATTTTATGATGAATTAATCCATTATTACTAATCCATCCAATAACATGGATGTTATTTCCCCTGGATCCAGCTGTGACTGTAGTGCACCTCGTGCCTTTTTTAGAGCAACCTTCTGTTCTTGAAATATGGAGATTAAAATTGGTTTCATCCATATAAAGAATTGGCACACTTTGGGACTGAAATTCTAATAAAGCTACTGCGTAATCCTTGCATTTTGCCTTATTGACATTATTATTGGCAGCTTCTTGTTCATAATGAACCGCTTTTAAAGTAAAGGCCGTGGAGTCCAAATGCTTTCTTCTGCATTCTTTTGTCACATGAACCTCATACTTTTCGACTAACTTATTTACAATGTCTTGAAGAGTGATCCTAGGAGAGTTTTCAATTAATTTGGCCATAAAAATCTTAAGCTCTTGCATAATTTTATATTTTCTTGCTCCTCCCTTAGTCACTCTTATCAGCACCCTGGTCTGACCAATGGTATGCTGTTGACAGAGGTACACCAATTGTTTTTGCCAGGTCTTTCCAATTTCCTGCTGCGGCATGTGCAGCTGAAATCTGGGCCTTTTTTTTTCGCCACAGTTTTCTAGAGGTTAAGTCCTCTTTGGAGCTGTTGCTAATTTTTCTTCAGCTCCTTTTGTAAAGGTTTCTCCAGCATCATCATCAATCATCATTTTTGCCCATACGTGACCTTCTCCTCCTTTTACTGTAGGCTCACCCAATGCTTTCTTGGCCTCTAAGTTGTTTGTATTTTGGTTTTTTCTTCATCTATATAATGAAGATGAACAGTCAATTGCCTTACTCATGGGGTAAATTAATTGAAAAAATAATTTTCAAATTTGTAGTTGTTTATTCCAATTTGAAGTTGATTGTTTTTAGGTTTTTGACATTTTCTCATTTTGAAGTTGACAAGGCATAGAAATGAGATAAAATCATAATTTTTAAGTGATATTTTTTTTCAAATGGGATTTTGGGACTGTTATTGAAAATTTTACAGATTCTTTATTCTTAATGTTGTCTTAATTTAAAATAAAACAAATTAATTTCTTTCAGCAACTCTTACTTTTCCAGAAATATTTTCCTTGCAATGTCAATGCTGACATGCAAACACCTCCAAGCCGTTTATGACTGAAGTGATGGAGCAGTGTAGAAAAATAATAATTACAGACATCTAAATGACATCATTTTTTTTATGGCATCAGTAAATTTACTTTATATGTGAGAAATCAAACAGAAGCGAAAATAAAATTCTTGCATTTTTAATAAATACATCAATTGTTAAAATGTAAAATACAGTGAAAAAACAAAACCCAAAAAGTTTGATAATTTTGTTTCTTCTATTTTTGTAATGTATTACCTTGACAGGAAAAAATGATTAACAAAAATATATTCCAGTTGTGGATGGTGTCAGCAGGGTGCAACAAGATAGCCAACAAAGATATGATTGGCACCAAAGACAGAAAACAGAGGTGATAACCGGTGAAGATGATTGACAGGTGTATCTGGCCATAGATGAGGTCAATTAAGTGACATTTCCAAGTTATATAACATTTTCTCTAGAGCAGGCATCCATGAAAGGCTGGGTTCTAGAAATGTTTGCTTCTTTTGTTTTCACAAAATATTAAATATTTTTATTGCTGATATAAATGCACAAATGAAAAAAAGAAAATTTTGATGAAGAGTATAATGGGACAAGACAAAGGACTCTTTTACCTCAATGTAGATTTTCTCAGAAGAGAGAGCCAAGTTGACATTGGGAAGGTGAGTAAAGTGTAAGCTGCTTGTTTTCATGGGGAGGCTAGCAATGCTCGGAGAATGTGTCGGACTTAGATACGGTTTCAATTTTGCACCATCCTGTGGATTTACAGCCTAGAGAGAAACAAAGTATAATGCAGTGAAAAGGACATTTAAAAATTGAAATCCGCTAAATGATGTTTAAATTTGATTAAATTTATTAAAAAAAAAACTGAAACTTTTAGAAAGTAGCAGAAGACTATATTTTGAGACACAAGGGAGTTAATGACAATGTGACACAGAATTAGTTTTTTTATTTTCTATTTTTTTTGTCAATAATTATGAAACTTATTTGTCATTTTACCATCTTTCCTTTTGGAAAGATTCGTTTCTTTCAGCATTTCAGTGCATTGTCCAAAAAAAAAAATTCTATTTCAAAGATATTTGGAAAAATTCCTTAATAGCAGAAACAAAATTTAGCTTTGATTTGAAGATTTTTATGAACCTCTTGTGACAGCAGCCTAGTCATATATATATATATATATATATATATATATAATCTCCAACTGAATAAGGATTGGAGGAAATTTTTGCAACGTTCAAAACATTAATTTAAAACAATGCTCAATATAAAAATAGATCAATAAATATTTATTATAAATTATACTTTAGAACATGTACAAATTACAATCTACTACAAAATTGTACATTTTGGAAGAACAATGTCTCATCAGATAATTATTACGGTTACCACCATTATTAACTAACTCCCTGATGAGCTATTGTTCTTTCAGTGTCGAAACAAAATGTACAATTTTGTAGCAGTTTGTACATGTTCTAAAGTATATATAAATTTTTAATTCTAGCCAATAACTTGTTAATAATCTAGTATAGAATTCTATATAATGTGGAGCTTTTAAATATCTTCATTTGGAAGGCAGTTAATTACACAAATCTTGTATCAGTTTTGTGAAATTATTAAAATACACTGATAAATTTTTAATATAACTGTATTACTAGTCTAATTTAATTCTGATAAATAACTGGTTAATAATAATTAACTTACTCTTGTCTTACAAGTGGCCACTTTAATCATCAGTGTATTTTAACAATTTCAAAACTGTTCTATGATTTGCATAATCAACTAACTTATATTTATTTGTATGAAATATTCTGTAGAATAAAGACGGAAGCAAGATGGTTTGCCTGAAATAGGCTTATACTTCCACTTAACCATGGAATAACATGTCTGTCTTAATTTTTACATATATTTACTCAATATGTATTTATCTACATGTATATTTAGAGCTCTCCTAGAAAGTTATCCTACCACTTTATATACAGGACACTCCTTTGGATTCTTCTATATCTACACCGTGTATATATATATATATATATATATATATATATATATATATATAGGGATAAGATCAGCCAGTTATGCTACCATGGTTTTGAGCAGTTTCTGTTTATTGGTCTAGTTTAAATCTGACCTATAACTGTTCACTATATATATATATATATATATATATATATAGTCAGCAACAGTCTGTTTCTTGTTTATACACAAAAAAATTACAGGTAAATGATTGTCACATTTTCAATCTTACCGTACTGATGACTTCTGATGCGCGTATCCTCATTTCCACAAGCCTAGAATACATGTATTCTAACTTGTAACAAAAAACAACTTTTCATGTAAAGGTTTTGAGATTTTATATAAAATGGTATTGAAAAGTCCTAAAGCCAATGAAGAAGAGATTTAAAGAATAATTTATATTTGGTTAGATTTAAAGTGGGATGGACAAAAATCTTTTCAGCACCTCTTCATGTATATATTTTGCTATTCCTATGAATCAAAAGATGCGCCCAATTTGACAATTTCGTTTACAATTTATCGTTTACTATATTTTGGTCAGTTGGTTTTCTGAGCTTCTACAAATCTGTGTAGCAATCATTTTGCTTTCCCTTTCAAGTCTTAACCTCCTCCTCCTCCTCCTCGTCACATGAGTCAAGCCTTACACCCTCACCTCACAGGTCAAAATGAAAAACATTGTGGATGTAGTAAATTTTTATTGGCTAAAAGACAACATGCATAAGGATTCTGGTTAAAAGAATTTTTTTTTTTTTATAATCGTGTTGCCCAAGCAAGGCATTTTACTGCTACTGTTGTGCAGGAGGTTACATAGGAGGAATGTAATGAGGAGTGAGAGGTTGCAGTGGGTGTCAGGAATAGAGCAGGAGAGGGAAGATATTACGGCTGAGAGTGGGGTGGACGAGGAGGAATGTTATGAGGAGTGAGAGGTTGCAGGGGTGTCGGGAAGAGAGTACTGATGAGAGCGAGGATGTAAGTTAGTGTGACAGGAGATGACTATTGACTTTACATTTAAATTCTTGGAGATAATCGTTGTCGGGAAAGCAAGTATGCGGAAGAGAATTCCACGGGCGGGAAGTGCAAGAAAAGAAGCTGCTGGAGTAGAATTTGTGTTTACAATTTATTGGCTTCACAGTAAAAGGATGGGACCTAGTTGCTAATCTTGTGGCTCGAGGAAATTCGTATATAGCCGGTACCAGTGAGCTAAGTTCATTGGAGCAGAAGCTGTGAAAGTATTTGTAGAAGAGACACAGAGAAGCCACACTGCGTCGGTGGGAAAGTGACCGTATCCTAGCTGCCAAGTCGGGATCGATCACATTACAGATTCTCCGTTGGATTCAGTCGAGGACACCTAAGTGGATAGCAGGAGCACCGGACCAGATATGGCAGCAATACTCAATGCACGGGCGGATGATAGACTTGTATATGTGTTGATTGTTTGGGACGGGAAAAACTTCCTAGCTCTACACAGAGAACCGACTTTCTTAACAGCAGATTTAGCTATGGATTCTATATAGTTATTCCGCTTGAGGTCTGTTGTGAGAGTTAACCCGAGGAGGCGGAGTGTTTCGCTTTCAGGGAGAGAAGCCTGATCCATGTTAATGGGCGGGAGGAACGATTGTCTGTGGTGGTCATTAGATAGCAGCTTAATTAAAAAGAAAAAAAACCCATTTCCTCGTAAATTCCTCTTTTATTTCCTTTTTCCATAATTTTTACTGACTTTCTCTTTCAGATATTAACCAATGCTTTTTCCGTTCAGCCTTCACAACATTTCACAGAACTGGATAATAAAATATACGCTTATAAAATTTCCGCTAATTTTGTTTTGATGTTTATGAAATCTGTAGAATCATTCAAGTCTTGCTGTGTTGCGTGACGAATTTCTCTTTACTGAAATCACAAAATTATCTCTCCTAGAAATTCTTCCATTGTTCTTCTCTATAAGATTTCTAAATAAATGACCCATACAGATCGTAATGGCAACGATGCTGGATTTCCTTGTTTATACTTTTATTCAGTTGAGAGATGGTCTACGTCCTGAATTAATGAGGCCCATTTTACCACTTTCTTGCTGATCCTCTGTCAGAGTTGTATAACTGAGCACTGAACCTGTCCCTGTAGACCTGGAAATGCCAGCAGACATTTCTCAAGATGTTGCTTTTACTGTTGTTCTTTTGGGGGAATGGATTCTTTTGTTGCAAAAAGAAATCCTATTGAAAGCGTACAAGAAGCAGAAAACAAAAGAGTGTATAGGTGGGAAGAAAGAATGGAGAGACTTGTTGGTTATGGGTGGGGAGGGAGTATAGACACTGGGACAGAAAGAACAAATTCTTTACTTGGATTTTCAATCGATCACCATACGCAAACTGCCCCACCCCCCATTTCTTTATTTTCCTTACCCCCACCCAACATCGTTTTGTTTTCTTTCTTTTCTTTGCATTTCTGCTTCCTTTTCTTTTCTTTTCTTTCAAAATTTACTTCTTCCCATTTAACTATCGTCTTTGTTAAGCCGATAGTCAGATATTGAAACGATTGGATTAAACATTTATGGACTTGCTCTATCTGTCTGCCTTAATCTATCCAATGACGCTTGTTAGAGCTTCAGTGTGCCTGAGGTCTTCCTGTCATTGTCCAACAAAAGCATTGGCGGACATGGGGGTTCACCCTAGGGTATTCACCTTCATCTTGTGCTCTTAACTAGAGTGCAAGATGGATTTTTGGTAGCTCTGCCTTATCTAGGGGCTAGTGTCAGAGAGAGTGGCTATTGATCTGACCACCTCTACCAATCAGCAGCCGAAAATGGAGCTCTTCATGTCACCACCACCTGTTGGCAACCGGCTGTTGTACAGCTCCTTAACGTACGGCTGTCACTTACATCTGGCCTTAATTAGCAAAGGACTGGCATTGGTGCCAACGTATGGGCATTGTGAACATCCGGATACGGATTCTAGCCACCTACACATGCATTAATGGAAAGCAAGCACTCTTGCTACACGGCCCTAAACGGATGCATTGCAATGTGTGCTCTGTAGGAGTTTTTACACAACATTGTGTATGAGAGGACGTAACATTAAGTATACATATATTAGTGTATTTTTCCATCAATACAAACTTGATAAAATGAGTGAAGAGATGAGTAGAGAGGCATGGAAATGTGTCTTAGTAAAATTTATTTTAAATTATGTTCTTGTTAAAATCTGTGATTATGTCTGTTGATGGAAGGCAAATATTTGTTGGGAGATGAATGGGTGAAAATCATTCTATTTGATCAAATCATAATGTCTGCATGTGCTTGTGTGTTCATGTAAATAAATGTAATAGCCCAGATGTGCAGAAAGTGTTCCCAGAAGGGTGTTACAGTGTATATAGATTTACACATTATTCCCTAGAACACACGTGTGTGTGTTCCAGGAAATAAAATATATATAATCCTTGAACCTCATATGCATATGTTCCTAAAAATAATCTTTTTCTTATACACACACGTGTGTGTGTGTGTGTGTGTGTGTAAGAAAAGATTATTTTTAGGAACATATGCATATGAGGATGAAGGATTATATATATATTTTATATATATATATATATATACACACTTGGATCAATCTGCACTATGTCAAGGTCTGTTTTTTGAGAAGATGGTATAGCTGCAAATCAGAAGGAATACTATCATAAATTTAAATAACAAAATGAATACAAGTGTAACTATGATTTTTCAACGATGGCTTGTGGAGTTTTCAGGAAATGATTCATACTTAGTGCCATTGCGTAAGATAGCAAAGGAGATGGCAATCAACACCTGCCAAATCAGCTGATTCTGTAGGAAAGCACCTTTCAGAAGGCGGAAATGTATTGATATTCCAACTTTGTTAATTATTAGTGGATGATGCTCTCTCTCTTATAGATGTGTGTGTGTGTGGGGGGGGGGAGATATCAGACACCAACAGGGGCTAAAAAGTGAGTGTCAAATCCAAAAAAAGATCCTCCCCTTCAACTCATGTTTTATCATTTGGGCAGGCAGAGACACACACACACACACATTATAAAGACATATTTTATTCAATTCAATCGACATAATCCATCTATTTAATTTGCTATTGTATTTTTTTAATCGTTTAATGTTACACATCCAAATCAAAATTGTGGATAAGTTCAAATTCTTCTCATGTTTTTGTTTGAGTATTTGTAACTCTCAGTCATGAAGAACTTGGTGTTTTCAGTTAGTAGACAAGATTTTGTTGGCTACATTCTACTATTTTTACTTTTCGAATGCTCCTTTTTCAATCTCAAAATATCTATATAAGTATAATCAATATAATTTCTGTTTCAAATCCACCAGAGTATTTTGCTTACTGGAAATGGTAAATTTAATCATTTAGCTTTGAATTAAGCTAAAATTAAAGCTTTAAGGAAACTTTTATTCTTACAAATTCAATTTAAAACTTTGGTATAAAAAATGAATGGACATATTGACTGTAACAAAATAAGTCATTTATTTTATAATTTGTATTCAGTTTTAATGAAATGCAGTTTTGTGATGCAACTGTACAATTTGATATTTTATTAATGGAACAATGTAAATTGTCAATGCACTTAGTTGTCCTCATTTGTATGCTCATGTACAAGAAATATTAATACTCAATGAGTCAACAACTATCAAATGTACATACAGTTTTATATACATGCATATTTGCATATACATACATACACAGGTGTGTGTGTGTGTGATTAGACGCTTTATATTAGATAAGCAAATGACAAACTTGAAAAACTTAGTTCCAAAAATGAACTTCTTCAGATCCTTAATAGTTTTATTGATGAAGTCATATATATATATTTTAGAACATGTACAATCTACTACAAAATTGTGCATTTTGTTTTGACATTGAAACAACAATGTCTCATCAGGTAATAAATGTTATGATTTTTCTGTTTCTATTTCTTTCTGGAGCCACTACATATTTCCACAAAATTAATCTCAGAAGATTGTTAACCCTTAGAAATTGTTTTGTTTTTTGAATATATCTTTGCTAGAGGATGTTCAATACCAAATAAGTATTTTACTTCCTGCCTAAATTTGGGGTCTATTTCTCTCGGATTTGTTTTCATGGGCTCTTTCCTCTCATTTCTTTCTTTCTCTCTTATTTTCCTCTTTGCTTTTTATTTCCTCTGTGTCTTTCTTTGATTTCTCTTTTTGCTTTCTCATCTTTTTTTCTCTCTTTTAATATCTTCTTACCTCGTACAAAATGTTTTCCAAAAATATAAAGAAGTGAGTTTTTTCATTTAAAAAAAATGTTTACCATCATTATTAACTACTTGATGAGACATCTCCTATCTCACTAACTCGCATCCATTCTCTCAATCTCTTTTTCCCTTTACTCCACCCCTAGTCTCGGTATTCTAATCCATCTATCACCCTCCTCTGAACATTTCCCATATCTAACTCCCCTTTCTCATCACTTTCCCCTATATAACCCTCTGCGAAACAGAATGCCTTGCTTGGGATAAGAAGATTAAAAAATGCAAATACATGAAAGCCGTGTGGATATAGGAATACCCCCCAAAAATGCAAATACATGAAAGCTGTACAGATATATGGACAGCCCGAAAAAATGCAAATACATGAAATAAACCCAATTTAGATTATATAAAAGTTAATACTTCTAATTAAACAAACAAATTATGCAACAACCAAAAAAATAAATGAAAATAAAACAAAATTTTAAATAAACAAACAAACTAGAAATCCATTTTACCAGATAACATTCACCACAAGCCTCCAAAGCTAAGGAGAAGGAACAACATAAATAATCTCCCACCACAGGAGATGTTATAAAAGTAGATGTATAGAATAATAAAGGTAAAACTTGTGTCCAGCAGAGTCAAACTCTGTAAAAACCATTTTACAGAGTTTAACCTATAACCTTTCAATTTCTTGGCCATTTTTGAGTGGTCGACATTTGTAAACAAAAGTTAATTCTCAGTTTTTAAGATCTTGCAAAAATAAAATGTACATCTCTGACACATTAGCAAATTAAAAGTTAAATCAATCTGATTTGAAATAAATATTACTTGTTTACAGCTTGAAATTTAGAATAAAATTATTTCTTGATCATGGATCTCTGATCTTTGACCTTTCAAGTAGGTGATGACAGGCTTGTGATCATGGATCTCTGATCTTTGACCTTTTCAAGTAGGTGATGACAGGCTTGTCATCAATCATTTAGACATCTAGGGAAGTATATGGTTGACCATAATTGATATAGATTTATGAAAACTAAGTTAATATTTCCTAGGGGGAAACAACCCTTGAAACATGTGACCTTGTAATGATATGATGCCATAATAATAAAAACAGATTTTTACATACAAAAAAAGGTTTTAATTATTTTAAAAATCTTTGTGCATGAAGACTTGCATTAACCTTTTCCATTTTCGGTTAGTAAATATAATCTTCACTCAAACTTATTGGTGACAGAAAGATATTTTAAGATTTTTGAAACTTCATCAATTATCATAATTAAAAAATGAAAACAAATCTTAGTAAAAATTCATTATTCATTGAATTTTTTTTTCTTCTTTGGACTGAAATTTTTAATATTTATTGTTTATAAAATCAATTAAAAGTTTATCTATATAAAAAAAAATGGCATATTTTATCACGTTTTTGTTTTCACTATTCGGAGGAGATTTTCTGAAAAGGAACAAGTCTAATAAAAGAATAGGTTATTTTTGACATTTCTCAAGGAGTTCTGCATTTAATAAATAAAACAAAGTTCCATGACGGTAGTTAATTTCTAGAGATTTCAGGAAATTTATTGGAGTAGGGGTAACATATTTAAAAGAAAATAATTTTATCAAGATTGTATAAAAATAATGATTTCATTTGTGAATAAGTCCTGCAAGTTTCATCAAAATCCGACCATTATTTGATTTTTGCAAGAGTTTCCAAATTAATGTTTTTCACCAGCAAAATAGTGAGATGTATAATCTTACATTTGCCATAGTAAACTCCTGTAATAATACGGTCACTCGGTCACTCACTGATGAAAAAACAAAAAAAGATTTTCAAACGGATGTGTTAGACATAATTAAAAACAAAAGTTTAATCTTTCCTTTTAATATTCACAAACATTTTGATAAAACTTTGTTTTTATTATGTTTGGGGCCTTTGAACATCATGCTGTTTTTTTAGGGTAATATATATACAAGTGACCAATAAATTGTCATCAACAATAACTTGTAAGGCCTACAAGAGATTTTCAATTGTTTCTGTAAAAGCAGCACAAAATACTCCTGTTTTGAGTCGTGGATTGTATGTTGATATTGTGAAATTTCTCATGTCTAGCTAATCTCTGCCTATTTCTACATGTGATGCACTATGACTGAGACAGCCACATAGAAAGAAGTGATCGATAAGTTTGTCTGTCTTCAGTGTTTCGAGATAAGGCCTGAAAAATAAGGTCATCAGGACACGCACTCACTTGACCCTAAAGAATAAGAAGATAAAAACATGTAAACTATCTGGATTGAAGAGTTCCGGACTGCTCATAAATGGAGGCAGACTGTCCCTCAGGGTATTTTCAATGTTGCCTCTTAGGAAGGAAGACAATAAAGCCACTAAGATGCAAGAGCTGACAAAGTGGGAGTGAATATGAGAAAAAGAAACACTATTAAAGAGAAAGAACAAAAAAGAACAGGAATTAAGGTAGAAGATATTGATTGACATCACATTAAAATTTTTAAAGATCAAAGTTGAAAGCAAGAAGCTGGAAGGTTGCCCCATGTGCGAGAGAAGAAACTGTTAGTATAGAGCTCAAGGTTACATCAAGATCTTGCTCGTAATCTAGAACTATGCTTAAATTCATAAAATCTGGGTAACACAGTTCCCAAAGAATCCTTCACAGATTGGTTCAGTTCATGGTACTGAATAAAGAAAACCTTGGAAAGAGTGAAGCAATGTTTGATGCATTTCTCCTGGCATTTATTGTACAACAAACAGAACTAAACAAAGACTGTCTGAGATGAACTGAAGGTACAAATCCACCTTATAAGGGAATTTAGTAAATGTTAATTCCCAATCCCTTCGTATGTGCTTATATCACAATAGACTCTGCACACTCAATTTGAAAAATGAAATTCAAACTGCATCAACTAAGTCTTGTTTTTGGGTCAATAGTCAGGAATATGCCCATGTTTCAATCCTTTGTGTATCCAAATAACCTTGTGAACATCTATCTGATGAAAAATAGCATATTGCAGATAGTGAAATGCCATTCCTATTATCATTTAGCTTATCTAGACTGTCTATTCAGGCATTAGACTCAATGATAGGAAGGATTTGGGGATGTAGAATTGAGGTTAAGATTTTGATAGAATTCTGTGATTGATTCTTTGTTACTGTTAAGAATGGCAGCCTAAACCAAAAGCACAGCCATGGAGCACTTGCATGGTAAGAGAACAAGAGCAAAGATTTTATCACTAAAAGCAAGAGGGGGTTGTTCAAATGTAGATTTTTTAGGCATTGCTTTGATTTGGCACAAGGCCAAAAGAGGGGGGTGTTCAAATGTAGTGGTCAATCAATGGCAAATGGCTAAAGCCCCAAACCTCAGTACTTGAGGTTGGCGACTGTTTTTCACCACAGAAACATGGTTCAGCGAGGACAGAAACTTTCATTGCAAAACCAGTTTGGCACTAAAGATTATTTAACATTTTATGATTGTAATGTGTCTTGTCTTTCCAGCTTCTATATATTCTGGTTTGTTTTCTCCTGCTGGTATGAATGACCATCAGCCACAAGTTGTTGACCAGCTTGATGGTTTGAACAGGCATTTGTTTGGATCACTTTTCCAGATCCCTGGGGAATTGACTACCCTACAAGGGCCTGCACAGACTCTCAAGCCCCTGACAAAGCATTCTGCTATTGTAATACAGTGATGTTATATATAACATGATAATACACGTGCTAAAAAGGTCTGCCTTCTTCCACCGAACGCCCATAGCCCAGTGGTAGAATCGCCGCCTGACACCAATTCGGTCAGGTTTCAATCTTGGGTTAAAAAGCAATCGGAGTCTAACCGTACTGATGAGCTGTGATACAGCGAAACAGATCTGTCTGCAGATGGCTATATATATATATATATTGTGTATTTTGGCAGCATTTTTTCATTAATGCAGGTTTCATTGAATAATATAGACAAGTTTTGTCAATTAATTTTGTGTAGGATCCGTTTATACCGTCTGATATACTTGATGGTAATATCGTTGAAAGACAACAAAAAATCAAGGTAATTGTTGATTTTTTTTATCTGGTCTAAGCTTTTGGCTCACATAAGCCATTATCAAAGAATAAATATTAACACACAGTAAACATAGAACATTTAAGTTATTAACAATAAAGAGAATTAAATTGAAAATATAAGTCCATCCCTACCATGGCGGATGGCCGAAGACAGTGACAAAATATATATATATATATATATATATATATACACTTTCCAAAAGAATTTGAAGTAATTCAATAGAAATACAATCAAGCTAAGTTATAGTTGACCACAACAAGACCACTAATAAAGAATGCAACTGCAGGGACAAAAATAAATGTTCACTTCAATGATTTTGTAATACAAAAGAAGTCATTTATAAGGCAAAGATACATGACATAAATGGCCAAAATAAAATATATTTGAGTTCAACCAAAGACATCTTTAAGACCAGGTGGTTTAATCACAAGTCTACATTCAAAAGAGAAAACTTAAAAAACTGTACAAAATTGGTTAGCCCTGTGGGGAAATTGAAATCAAAATATGAAAAAGACTGAGACATAATGTGGAGTATAGTAAAAACAGCCAAGCTTTACAACGGTGGCAAAATATGTAGACTGTGCCAGGAAGAAAAGATAGAGATTATGCTATTCCCAAACAAAAATGAAGTATTGAATGAAAGAATGGAAATAATGACTAAGTGTCAGTCAGTTAGTTAAGTGCCATACGTGATACACGCTTGGGCGATCATGTCTCGAAAGAGACATGACTGACTGGGTAGAAGATTATCCCGCAGTAGGTTGCCATTGCTTTCTGCGGTAGACTGGTTGCTGACCAAGGCTATAGAATCCAATCTGTCCTGTTATTTAACCCATAACTGGAAGGAATAGATGGATTAATACCTTTCCCAAGGGTATTTGCGCGTAAATGAATGCAATGAATTCGGCTGGAATTCGAACTTGGCTCCCCGATTTCTCGTTCTGAGTCAATATCCAATGCACCACAAGTAACCATACTAAAAAATACCTCTTAGGTTCATGCAACCATGGATGAAAACATTTCTTGTAATTTTAAAAATTGCATTCTCAAAAATTCCCTGCCACGTGAGTGTTAAAAAAACACCATTAAATGAGTGTTCTTAAAAAAAAAACCCAAAAAATGGTAAAATCAGTTATTGAACATCGCCTGAAGACGCAACTCAGGGTAGAAACCTTGGTCGCGTAATAACTTGTTTACAAATGGAATATATATATATATATATATATTTTTTTTTTTTCTCAAATAGGTTTGATTTAATAATATAGATGAATTCTGTTTATCATTTTTTATTTAATTTTTCAAATTTTCAAATTAGGTCTTTTGTGTTGTCTGAAAAGTTGCTCAAGTTTACGCTTATTTCTATTTTCTTCTTGAGAACTTTCAAATGTTGTTACAATCATTGCTCTGAGCATATTTATGCAATTGCTTTTAATTGCGGTGTTCTCATGCTTCATGGAACCAAATGACCTGAATTTGTACACAAAGAAAAAGTAATGCTGAGAAAAATGTTATGCCTTGAAATTCAAAATGGAAAAAACATAGTGCATCAGGTTGTTCTGAAAGTTCAGGCCAATATTTATTGGTTCGTGTTCCAACCCATTAGAACATGTCAAATTTATCAACAGGCATAATATGCTTACATTTCCTATTAGAACAAACTTCAAACTATCTCATAAAAAAGAAAGTTTAAAATTAATTCCTGTCAATTTTTCATCCCCATTGAAAATGGAAGACTTTTAGGTGTTTTTTAGATACTTTGTTTTTAATAATTTTCCCAAGGGCACTTATGCACAAATACTGTTGGGAAAGGTATTAATTCGTTTCTTCCCTCCAGTTATGGGTAAATAACAGGACAGACTGGGTTCTGTAGCCTTGGCTGGTAACCAGTCTACTGCAGAAAGTAATGGCAACCTACTGCAGGATAATCTTCTGCCCAGTCAGTTATGTCTCTTTCATGACATGATCACCCAAGCGTGTATCACATATGGCACTTAACTGAAAGGCAAAAATGCCATACAAGCAACAAAAAAGCTAGATCCTGTGTATGGTGAAGGTGCTTTAGCTGACAGAACTGTACGAAAGTCATTTGCTAAATGTAGAATTCGTGATTGTATCTTTATTGAAGAACACTCAAGCAGTCACCCGCTACAGATGATGACTAAATCAAAGCACCCGCTACAGATGATGACTAAATCAAGATATTGATTGAGAAAAAAAACCTGCCTAACAAAATGTGAGAGTTGACAGAATCACTAAATTTATCAAATCCCACCATTCATGAGTGCCTAGTGAAGCTTGGCATATCAACACCTCAATGGGTTAAATGTGGCTGACGAGACTTTTACAATATGTTTGTATGAATAGAATATGTATTCTTTGTAAGAAATCAGTTTGAAGATCAGATTTCATTGACATTTTGTAAAGAGGCTTTTGTTAAGAGTTGGATGAACTGCTGTGAATATACTTTTTTTTCCAAAAATATGTTTGCTGGTGATATTTTTTTTTCCTTCAAAAATGTATTTCTGTTAATATTTTTTCTCCCAAAAGGTATTGATGGAATTTTCACTATAAAAGTCTATTTTTATACTTTCATAGTGTTTTGATCCCAGTTTGGGGGTTAACTATTTGCCCATAGCTGGGACCCTAACAGGTGTTATTACTCTAGGACAGGGTGAATTTGGGAACAACAGCAACTAAGAGGTGGTTCCATGCTTCTCAAAACCTTATAATCAGAGACCTTACTGCCAGATGCAGTTTATCATCATAACCAGCATGTCTCATTGGAGAGTTTTATTCATCTGCAAGTTAATTGATTCTGAAAAGTACTGCTCAAAACTGGATGAATTAAAGGCAGCAATTTAAGAAACAAAGAAAAAAAAAATGCCCAGAACTGGCAAAAAGGGAGATGTAATTTTTCATCAAGATAATGTCAGACTTCATATTTCTGTGATGATCCGGCAAAAATTGTTGCAGCTTAGTTGGAATGTGTTACTGCACCTGCCATATTCACCAAACATTGCCCTTTCAGATTTTCATTTATTCAGGTCCTTGCAAAGTAATCTCAATGGTAAAATTTTTAATTGTTTAGATGACATAAAAAACACCCTAATGAGTTCTTTGCTGAGAAACCACCAAAATTCTGGGAAAATAAAAAAAATGGAGAAATAGTTGTGCAACAAAATGGTTCATATTTAGTTGAATAGATATTTAATGGCATAATTTTGTTTTATGTTTTAATTTCCCTTAAAAATTGACATGAAATTCTCAGACAAACCAATAGATTAAAAAATATTTCAGCATTGGAGAAAAGGAAAGGAAAATTGTGAAGGGTTTGTTTTGTTTATTTGAATTAATGTTGTTGTTGTTATAATTTATTTTAAAATGGTTTTATTTATACATTTATTTATAAAACCAATGCGATAACCTTAAAGCTTTTAACATTTTTACAGACTAACATAAATTTGTTGGCTTGACAAAGGAATATATTGTTTTAGAAAAAAAAAGCTACCTTAAAAAATCCAGGACATGTGTTTTAAATTAAAGGGAAATTGTTAAATTATGGCTTTTTAGAAAATAAATAAAAAAAAAAAAAAAGATTAATAACAGCAGCAACATCTGTTCATTTTCATTTAAACAATGTGCCAAATATTTATGTCACTTAGCATCTTCCATAGTGTTCTTGCTCCTTTTTCTTAACAGAGATTTTCAAATATTTTATATCATTCTTTATTTGAAATGTGAATGCATAACATTGTTAATATTAATGTGTGTGTGTGTGTGTGTGTGTGTTTGTACCACTAACAATAATTTTAAGCACTTACTTTCACAATAGATGAATATGTAGCACATCATCTCTTCATATATGTGACATAGTGCATTGGTCAATGGCTTTGGCTGGTCATACACTCGACTAGTATTTCTTGGTTTCTACCTGGTTTATTTAAATAGTGATTTTTTTTCAATTGTGAAAGACGTTTTTGTGTTGCTGATCAAAATCGACACTAATTTCTAACAGGTAACAAAGATGATTGTCAGTGTGTCTGGGCCCAGACAATCCTTTTGGTTGCTGTCTGGTTTAGAAGTGAATATAGCTGATGCCAAGAATTTCTTGACACAGGTTAAATAAACAATAGGGGCAGGGGGGGGCTGCTAAGTGAATAGATCAGGTCTGTCCATAAAAAAAAAAAGAAAGTAAGTTGGCTGTTTGGATCATATTGTTGAATGGATGATGCACTCATGTACCCTTGGGTAGTAGTCAATATCCCTTTAGAAATTAATTTGATTTCTTTAAGAGCAATTGTGGCAATTAAATATCTACATTTGGAGATGGTGCATACCGTCATGGTTCAGTAAGAAGCCTTGGGACATAGAAGAATTTCCCCTCAGTGGTAACACCAGCAGTAGCATGTTTAGCAGTCAGTTGGAGGTTCAACACAAAATGTCAAGATTAATATTTAGCAAAGAGACATAAGAAACCAAATCAAGTTGCTATACTGCAATTTCTAACCATCTTTTGGCCTGTTTTTTCTTTACTTTTCTCTTTTAATTGTATAAATTTTTCCCTCAGTTCAATTTCCCTGTTTGTTAGGTTATTGTATTTTCTGAGCCACAAATTTAATAGTTAATGGATAATTATGTCTATTGTAATCAAATGCCCAAGGATGTTTGTTCCACTTTAGGCATTGTCTATCTAACTTTTGATATCAGAGGAGATGAGATTAGAAGATTGGGACAGAAACTACATCTGCTTGCAGCTGTATTCCTGAAATGTTACAGAGAAGCAACAAATCCAGATGGTATTGATATGTACTGCTGGGGTGCCCCTAGTTTAGTTGTAATTATGTTACTGACTCCATCTGATGAAGGCTTTGTTGAAAGCATCTATGTTTCTTTTGTTGTAACAGTTATTATATATATGCATCGCTCATTCAGTAACGAATTAGAGAACTCTGACTATTGGCATATGATACATCATACGCTAAAAGTCTGCCTTCTTCTGCCGAGCACCCATAGCCCAGAGGTATAATTGCCCATTGACGCCAATTCGGTCAGGTTTCAATCCTGGGTTAAAAAGTAATCGGATGTCTAACTGTACTGATGAGCTGTGATACAGCGAAACTGATCTGTTTGCGGATGACTACTTATGCTCTTACACCCTGATTGAGCACTCTGGAAGAATGGTAGACTTTGAAAAAACAGTAGCTACTCTAGCATCTATGCATCACTCATTGAGTAATGAATTAGAGCACTCTGGCTTTTGGTATATAATACTTCATACTCTTCTGCTGAGTGCCCATAGCCCAGAGGTAGAATCACCCACTGACGCCAATTCGGTCAGGTTTTAATCCTGGGTTAAAAAGCAATTGGATGTCTAACTGTACTGATGAGCTGTGATACAGTGAAACAGATCTGTCTGCGGATGACTGTCTCACTCTCTCTATATGTGTGTATATATATATATATATATCTATATATATATTAGGACCTTGAATAAGTTCTCTCTGATTTTTTCATGAAAAGTAATGTTTTATTTACAAAAATTAGTGAGAAAGATGCCACTAAAATTATTGTCCATCCCTAGTCACTATTTTATCCCATCTTTCTGGTTGCATTTGAATTCCATGTTGAAAAAAGATTTTTTTAGGCTAACCATGAGTCGACCCATTTTTTGGCATCTTCATCAGAATGAAATTGCTGCTCAGCCAGGCCATGTGCCACCAATCTGAACAAGCAATAATCGGAAGGATCAATGTCTGGTGAATATAGTGAGTGGGGTAGGATTTCCCATTTAAATGTTTTCAAGTAAGTTTTCACCTGTCTTGCAGCATGTTGCTGGTCATACACTCTAGTGCTGGCATGTTGCAAAATCACTTAGTCATGTGCCTCTTCATATAGTGGCCATTTTTTCTTCAATGCTTGTCTCAAGTGCATCAGTTGCAGTTGATAGTGATCTCCCGTGGTGATTTTGGTCAGTTTGAGCAGCTCATAATAAACTACACTCAGTTGATCCTATCAATTTCAGAGCAGAAATTTCGAACCATGGATATTTAGCTTTGGCGCTGATTTTGATGCATGGCTGAGCTTACCCCACGATCTTCTACACTTAGGGTTATTGTAGTGTATCCACTTTTCATCACCAGTCATTGTACAATGGAAAACATCATTCCTTTTCTACCACTGAAGCAGCTGTTCACACGTGACAAGATGCTACTCAACGTCTTGGTTTCAACTCATATAGCACCCAATGTCCTTGCTTATGAATCACCCCTAATGCTTTCAAATGTTTTGAAACTGTTGTGTGATCAACTCCTAATGATTCTGCAAGTTTAGCTTGTGCCTGACATGAGTCTTTATGAAGTAAGGCCTTTGGTTTTTCATCTTCAAACTTTTTTGGTGCACCAGAGTGTTCATTGTCTTCAACATCAAATCATTATTAATCCAATTTTTGCATGGTGTTTCCAACAGAGCATGGTCGCTGTAAGTCTCCACAAGAGTTGTGTGTGCTTCAGCTGCAGATTTCTTTTGAATAAAGTAGTGTTGTAAAATTCCTCACAAATACACTTTCTTTGGCATGAAATCTGACATGTTTAACTTTATTAAAAGCAAAGTTGTTTACAATCAGCAAAATGACATACACTGAATTTCAAGCTTGCTTATAGTACTTATTAATAGATGCATTACCATCTGAAACTATAGGCTATTCTGAGAACACCACCTGTTGGAAAGCACTAATAGCTTATTCAAGGTCCTTATATATCTCACATACACAAAAATGTTTTACTATATAACTGGAGGAACATAAGATTGAGTTATTGAATCCTGGGGAAACACATCACTGTGTACCTTTGTCAAGAACTTGTAACTGTCAACAGTACATTACTCCAGAAATGTGTAGATTTGCTGAAGAGAAAGCCTTAAATACTTTTGTATTAATGAAGCAAATCATTTATTAATTTTTGTGATCAGTTCTCAGTTTATATATATTTACAACATAGCAGGGACTGATTATTTTTCTTATAACAGTTATAAAATATGGCATGCATATATTGAGGTTGGGAGAAGCACCTGCCTGATTACCCTCCCAGTGACCACAGGTTAATAGATAGAGAAAGCAGAGAGGTAACAAAATGACACTCAGAAGGCACAGCTACTTTAGGAACAAAATAGCCATGGGACCACCCCTTCCTAAGACCCTGAATCTTGCCCACTGCTGATTTTCCTGTCATTTTTATTGGCAGGTGACAAAAAACCCAGATATAGACAAGTTGCAGTGAGGCTCATACCTTGACATTCCAAGCTGTTCTGCTGCTAATAGGGAAAAACCCAGATGTAATTGGCTTTGACAGACATGTCCACATGGAATCCAGGACCTCTTTTTGTGTTTGTATTGACATATATTTGCTAAAGCATTAGTTCTCTTCAAGATAGCTTCTTTTAAATAGATTAGTAAAGGAGTCAAGGAATGTAAAATATTCAAATCTGTCACTGATGTTTTCTTAAATCAGCAAAAGAAACTGCTGAAGAAAATACTTGTTAGGCTGACAAATGTTACCTGATTTGTTGTTTATTCAGACTTTTTTTTATTATCATGCAGGTGTGCGAGTATCACCCACATCAGTGGATCCCCATCCAGGTAGCTGGTTAACTGCAGACATGGCAGATTTCAACCCAGATCTCCAAGTATATCTGTCATGATGGTCGATTGCAGAGAGCTTCCACTCTCTGTGATCATGTTTTGCAAGCTTTTTCTAGGACATCTTGGGCTTTCCAGGCTCTACAGGATCTGTTGATGAGCCTGCCATAATACTGGTGGAACAAAATCTTTGATGGGATCACCTGTCCTGGCTGATTTCTCCACCCAGACATTAAGGTCATCTGAGGGCTCTGCCATTCCTGCACTTGGGCAGTGTGCCTGGCTAGGATCATCTACTGAATCATGACAGCTTCAAACATTCAGGCCATTAGTCTGTTGAACCCTTGTTATATGACACTGCCACCCAGGTTGTGGCAGCTTGTAATCCTGGGGTCAGGGAGTAGTTTGGAGGTTAACTATTTACCACACCCTTGGTCAGAGTGGACCTGTGAACAGCAGCAATTAAGAGGTGGTTCCACAATCCTTAAAAACATGCAATCAGAGGCAATGTTACTGGATATGGTTTATTGTCAGACCAAAGAGCAGCTTCTTTATTATATTTTCTCATTGTTTGTTTCTTCTTTGAAAATTCAAACAAACAAACTACTCATTTCTGAGCTACCCTTCTTCCGTATTCCCTGCCCCACTCCAAGTCCTAAATTAAAAACTGAAACATCAAAAATATAAATAATAAAGGTTTTCTACTTACATAAAAGGCACTTTTACTCCGATGTTTCTTAATTTCAAAAGTTTCAGTATTATTTTCGGTATTATTTTCTGGTCAAAAAGATGAGAGATTTTGGCAATTAGAAATTCTATCAATCAAAGACGAGTGGACAAGACCATAATCTGAAGAAAGCAGATAATAATTAAAACATCTCAATTGAAGATTGAATTTTAAGTAGACACATTCTTTGTTCATGAAGAATTATTACATAGTTAAGCAAACATAATCTTGATAACTTTTGTCAAAAAGAGGAATATATATGGAGTGTGTTATGTATATGGTCAAAGTGCACATATATATAATGACAGATGGGTGTATACACACACACACGTCTCTTATTTACTTTCTACTTTAAGATTGAAAATAAAATGTGGGAGAAATCAGAAAAAACTGTTTTTCTACCTGTCATGGTCTTCAATCATTGATGTAAATATTTCAGAGATGACATGAAACAAAACTAGTGAAAGTGTCTCGACTGAGACACAATAAATATTTGACTAAGTCAGAGTAGAAATTCCCTGCCCGTCCCATGAATGGGAGCAAAATCTTCTCAGAGATGAAGCAGGACTATTGAAAATGTGCCAAAATTTAATCAGGAAAACATTTCTAATATGACTGACAAAGGAAACATTTTACAATATTTTCAGTTTGCTTTTAAATATTTAAGGTGGAAAAAAAACACTGGAGAACCCTCTGACCCTGCAAATTACCGCCCTATCAGCCTTCTTCCGATCTTTGGCAAAGTGTTCGAAGCCATTATCAACGCCGAGGTGGTTCAGCATCTCACAGCACACAGGCTCCTCTCAGACAAGCAATATGGTTTCCGCTTCACCAGGTCTACTGCTGATATGCTAACGACCATCATCAAGTACATATACCAGGCACTCGACAGGAATGGCGAAGCTCGAACCGTTGCATTGGATATATCTAAGGCGTTCGACAGAGTTTGGCATGCTGGCCTTCTATGTAAACTGCGGAGCTATGGTATAACTGGACATTTGTTTGAACTAATCCAGTCATTCCTCTCTAACCGCACAATGAAGGTGGTATTAAACGGACATGCCTCCCAGAACTACCATACAAACGCAGGTGTCCCCCAAGGCTCCATCTTAGGTCCTACACTCTTCCTGATATATATTAATGATCTCCCTGATTCCATAAGAACCCAAATAGGTTTGTACGCCGATGACACCACAGTTTACTCTCGCCTCCAACAAAAATCTGGTGTAGGTGTCAAAGCTAAACTCGCAGCCGAGATTGAAAAAGACCTCCAATCCATATTGGACTGGGGTAAGAAATGGCTAGTAAATTTTAATGCTTCTAAAACGAAGCTACTGTCAATTAACCATCATCGACAATCTCACCTACCTCCCATTAGCATGGACCAGGCTTGTCTCCCAGAGAGTAAAACACTACGCCTCCTTGGTCTCACACTTTCAGCTGACCTCAAATGGAATGACTATATCGAATCCATTGCTAAATCCGCTGCTATGAAAGTCGGTTCTCTGTGTAGGGCCCGGAAGTTTTTTCCGTCTAAATCTATCCTGCACATTTACAAATCTACCATCCGCCCGTGCATTGAATACTGCTGCCATATCTGGTCGGGTGCCCCTGCTGTTCTCCTCGGGCTTCTCGATAAGGTTCAGAGGAGGGTCTGTAATGTGATAGATACCGACTTGGCAGACCGCCTGCAGTCTCTCTCCCACCGGCGAGACGTGGCTTCCCTGTGTCTCTTCTATAAATACTTTCACGGCTTCTGCTCCGAGGAACTTAGATCACTGGTGCCCCCTAAATACGAATTTGCACGAGATACTAGATTAGCAACTAGATCCCACCCTTTTACAGTGAAACCGATAAAATGCAGCCGTAACTTCTACTCCAACAGTTTCTTTCCTCACACTTCCCGACTGTGGAATTCTCTTCCAAACGATTGCTTCCCCGACGGCTACAATCTCCAGGAGTTTAAATGTAAGGTCAATACACACCTCCTAACACACTAACCTGCTCCCATTCTATCAAGCACTCTTCCCATCTGCCCGACCCTCATCCTCGCTATCCTTACTCATCTGTCACCTTTCTCCTGACATTCCCTATGTCTATCCACTCCTTCTCTTTACCTTCCCCTATGTAGCCCCATGCGCAATAGTGGAAGTGGAATGCCTTGCTTGGGGTGAGATGATTAAAAAAAAAAAAAGAGTAAGACAAAAGTGCAGTTGATGCACTTTGGTAATACTAAAGAGAATGAAAATATGAAAAAGATATAGGAGGAGCAAAAGGGGGTGGCAGGCAGGAAGGGGGCACATTGAGGAGGAGGAGCAAAAAGTTATTAGGCAGACAAGTAGCAGCACAGTGAAGAGAAGGAGGGAGAGGAAGTAAAGGGGAGGAGACAGGCAGGAAGGTGTACCATGAGGAGTAAATGGTAAGACAACTGAGGTTGGGGAAGGAAATGAAACGTGTAAAAAGGTCAAGTTCCCCAAAAGAAATACAGCATATATATTGGTTGTTGTCTGAAAAATTTACAATTCATTTGGGACATCTTTGAAACTTCTTTTTTTAAATGTGAGTTAATTGCCAATGCCTGCTAAAATATAAAATCATGGACACACTAATTCTTCTCAATCCTTGCTCTCTCCACCAAGGGTTGTGTTTTGTTATCTGGTGGAGATTAAGTTCAAAATTAGGCAGCATTTCAATCTGGAAATAGTATGTTACAACAAAGAGCACTTGCTGATGGAAATATTGCACTGACTTCTTTTAAACTGCAAGCATCAAAATCAATAAAGCAAGGAATAATAAGCAAATAAGAATCTAGCATTTATGTTATCAAAATGTTTTTCATTTAAAAATGCATATAAACCATTAATGTCCCTGATGCTGATAAAATAATTAAATTTGATTTTTCAACCAACTGGCTTCAGTTTGAAATTAAAATGAAACGTGTTCAAGTCTTGTCCAGATTCACTTTTGCAATTTGCCTTCATTTATAGGAATAATTTATAGAAATCTTTTTGAAGCAGATGTTTACAAGAAATAATATTTACATTGGTCTGTGCAAGTGTTTGCCTCATGTTTCAAAGTTGTTAGAAAGAATCTGTTCATTTTTCAAACTGAATGAAAAAAAAAGACCCAGTCTGGCTGCTCTCACTGACAATTAGTTGTACTTTTTTGGTTTCAATGGAGACCAACGGCTACGGAATCTGTTCATTTACTGAATATCTGAATTGTCTTCAATGGGTGACAGTATCTAAAGTCATGGAATCGTTGACTGCAGATGACATGAGATTTCAGTTGAGGTCTGAATGAGAAAGATTGTTGAAAGGGTAAAATGAAAAGGGGGGGGGTCGATCGGGGGGGGGTGAGAGCGTGTGACATGTAAAGAGATGCAATGAAAAATGATGAAGTAAATTGCCAACAAAGAGAATGAACGACTGACACAAAACCACAGATAAAATAAGTTGAGACTTGTTCAAAAATAATTTACAAAAATTGCAGACAGACAAGTGATTTGTAGGGATTAAATAGAACATGAAATAAAAACACTAAATAAAATAAAAATACAAAATAAAATAAAAACTACGAAATAAAATAAACATAAAAATCTCCCAGGAGTCCTCTGACAGGAAAGACAATTGACGCATGCACAAAAAAGAGAGGCCTCCTGATGCCAAAAATAAGCTCAATCTCTTTCTCTGTTGGATTTTTGATGGTAAAGACGTGCCAAACTGTTCGGTAAGGAATTTCCCTAACAAGAGGTCATTGGAACCAAAAATAAAATCAACATCCAAACTGTCCCTATAGTGTCTCTGTATCTTTCCTTTTCTCTTTGCCTATTTATTTCAGCAGCGAAAGTCATTCAACATGTTTTGGATGTTTAGGCAAAAGAACCACTCCAGCAGGAATAGCCCATAAGATTCCACAGATTGAAGGTAAATAATAAAAAAAAATTATAAGTAATGAGATTGGCGATGAGGAAAGGCAATAAATCAACAATGGTTTATATATCTATGCTAAGAAATAAATTTGCTAAGCAAAAGACGAGGACATACACCAGGTTTTGGAGTAGATGACAATGTGGCAAACAAACTCTTTTTTAGTTGATTTTATTTTCAACAAAAAATTAACTCTTTTCTTTCATCAGTCATGTCAATTAAATTTGTGCACTTATCTGTGCCAGAAGACTAGTTTCCTCAAAATATCAATACAAATTATTTTTGTTGATCTCATTGATTTTTGATAAATTTAAAGGCTTAAACAAAAAGAGAAGGGAATTTGATATAAACCATAGACAGGAAGCAATTCTGTTTTGAATGCAGGAAAGGTTTGTAATGATAAAATGAAAGAGAATGATTTTAAGAATTTACTCTGGAAAAGTTAATGCGATTTGCTGGTGAAGTGGGGAGGGACAATTTATTTTTAGACCGTCTTCATGATGAACATGAAAGTTTCCTATTTTTAAAGACATTTCCAAAATGGAAACATTCTTTGAAACATTGAAAACAAAGAAGCCAATTATGAGAGTGACACTTGTTACCACAGGGGGAAAAAAAAAGACCTGAACTTTTCAGAGTAAAATGAAACTAGGCAGGAAAGGTTTATTTAGAAGAAGCTCAATTAGTTTGACTTTGAAACAAAGATATTTGTATGGCATCCATTTGATTTATTTCTCTTTTTTGCTTATTTCCAATTCTTCCTTCCACTGGAAGCTTCTCTTTAGAACTGATGAAGGGGAATAACTGCAGTAGAAGGAGGAGGAGGATTTTCTCATCTAGTGTTCTACTTTTCAAAGAAACCAACTTTGACTTATCATCGAAGACAACTTCATCCAATCATCAAACAATTTTCATTATCTTTTCAACAAGTTAAATTCTGACAAAATGGAATTACCTTGTCACCATTATTAATTCAAAAGTGGGAAAGGTTGATAGACAATTTGTGTTGCCAATGGCAACAAAATTAATGTGACTCAATGAATAATATCTACTTACAAGACTTTCTTTTTCTCTTTTTAGATAAGTATGTGAATTTGGAAATAATTTGTGTCTGTCTCATTGTATTCCCTTATATATTTATATATAATGTATCGAGGCAGCAGATAATTTTCTAAACATATACTGTTAAATATAAGAGACAATGAATGTTTATTATGTTTAATCATGAGCCGTTCTAAACATTGTATTTTCGCTTTAATTTCAGGTGAAAATAAAGACAAAAATTCTCCAACATTTGGATAATTTTTTATTAAGTTGGTTCTAAGCTTTCGGCTCACATGAGGCATCTTCAGAGAGGTTACAAGGACGTTAACATAAAAACATCCACCATCAGCGATGGTTTTATCTGGTGTTGTTGAAATAAAACTTTGTTAAACAATGATAACAGTTACCAAGAATAGTTATCGTTTCAAGCTCTCACGCGGTGTGATGTCATAGAACCGCATTACAAATTTATGAACTTCATTTGCAAAGTTTTATGTCAACACAAGATAAAATCGTCGATGATGGTGGATGTTTTTATGTTAATATCCTTGTAACCTCTTTGAAGATGGCTCATATGAGCCAAAAGCTTAGAACCAACTTAATAAAAAATTATCCAAATGTTGGAGAATTTTTGTCTTTACTTTCAACTGAAATTAAAGTGAAAATACGATGCTTAAAACGGCTCATGATTAAACATAATAGACATTCATTGTCTCATATATTTAACAGTATATGTTTAGAAAATTCTGTTGCCTTGATACACTAATTATATATATATATATATATATATAGGCACTTTAGCATGGTATAATGTTAGCAAGCTTGTTTCGTTAGATCAATTAAGATGGAGTAGTAAATTCAATCCTCACTGAGGGCTTCATACTCTTTGACTTTTATTACATGTAACCTATGCTTACTAAATCTGTGTGTATGTCTATATATATATATAGAGAGAGAGAGAGAGAAAGAGAGATTGACATACATGTGTCTGCAGCCTAATGGACATAGTTGAAAAATAAATTTTGCTTAAACCTTAAAAAGATTTATCTAATTTCCAAAATTCTGTAAATGAGTTAATATTTATCTTTAAGACTTTTCACCATAATTAATTTTGTAGACTTGAGAAAAGAAGTGAGAAAATAAGAGAAAAGAAATAAAAGAGAGGGAGTGGGTGTGATAAGAAGTGAGGGGATACAAAACCAAACAAGAAAGGAGGATGGACATAATCACTGGAAAAGCCAACAATATTCTCAGCTTCAATGAATAAATTATTGAATTTGTGGAAACGGTGTCGATAATTTGAGATGAAGATAGAAAACCTGGATTGGAAAAAAAATGGATAATAATTTTAATTTCAGTGTTTCTTTTTATGAATCCATGCTAATATCTTTTGGTTTTGGTAAGAAATGTTATCTTCTGTTATTTTCACACTCTGGTGCAATATTAGCGAACAGTAGCAAATGGAGTGGGGGGGGGGGTACTCTTGTAAGTAGTAGGAAAGAATAACATAAAAACAAGTCTTCCAAATTTATAAAATCTTCTGTGTTCTTTGAAATAAGATTTGCTACCCTTCATACAAATACAAAAATAGACCAAAGTCATTTTTTTAAAACATTTTTTTCATGTAACCTAAAGATGAGTTTCATGCCTTACTGACATTGATCAATGAAAAGAGTTCTTTTCTGTTGCTATTTTCTTGCTTCAAAATCAATGGGAAAAGCGGTCAACCATCCAGTTGTCTTTTCAACTTTGTTGATACATGACACAAACACCTGATTATAAATATTATGAAAGTATTTGCATTGTTTTTAAATTACTTCACCACAAGAAAGGCAAGAATGCCACTAAGATGCAAGGCATTACTAGGAAAACAAGAAGACACTAATGAGGAGAAAGTTCAATAAAAAAAAACAATAGATGATGATTGACATCACATTTAAATTTTTGAAGATTTTAGTGAATCAAGAAAATGGAACATCTAAATCTAATCTAATCTAAAATTATTTATAAATGGAACTTTGTGTGTGTGTGTGTGTGTCTGTTACCTATAGACTCCGAAATGGTTAAAACCGATTTTCTTGAAAATTTACACAGTTGTAGTATAAGCGTCTGCGAGTGTTCTTAGCTAGGCTTTGTGTCGAGGTATCTCCGATAAATATCGGTAATCGAAAAAATCGGGTTATAAAAGGAGTGGTCCGATTTTATTCAAATTTGATATGCTAATAGACAAAGACATAAGAAATGATATTCAGAAGTTTCAAGGTTGCACTTGTTACAATAGTGCAGAAAATCGATAATCTAAACTTATTTATAAATGGAACTTTGTGTATGTGTGTCCATTACCTATAGACTCCGAAATGGCTGAACCGATTTTCTTGAAAATTTACACAGTTGTACTATAAGTGTCTGCGAGTGTTCTTAGCTAGGTTTTGTGTCAAGGTACCCCCGATAAATATCAAAAGTCGAAAAAATCGGGTTATAGAAGGAGTGATCCAATTTTAATCAAATTTGATACACTCATAGACAAAGACATAAGAAATGATATTCAGAAGTTTCAAGGTTGCAGTTCTTACAATAGTGCAGAAAATCGATAATATATATATATATATAAAAAGCAAGATGTTTGTGTGTGTGTCTGTTTATCTGCCTGGATGTCTGTATTTTTTCAGCCCTTTTATTTTAGTTTTTGCTTCGGGTTTGGCTCTAAGTAGGGAGAATTGTAGTTCTTAGTCTCAGCCATGATACCATTTACTCAGAGGACTTATTTAACCTTCAAAATTCAGTTTACAACAAAAAAAACTTATTTGATATCAATACCAGGAAATCAAAATTTGATTTACATCCATTAATTTTTCTTTCAGTCTATGGTTTTGCTTTAACTGGAAACAACTATTGCAAAGAGTCTGAGGTCCAAGTCCATGGATTAGTTTTAAAGCTTTCATTACACCCGAGCAATGCTGGGCTATACTGCTAGTTTTTTCATAAGAGAGAAGTACAAGATGGCAGTATTAGAATAGAAGATATGGTGAAGTCAAGCTATTTCAATGGTGAAATGATGAGAACTAGTTGCCACTAGTAATATTCATGCATCTGAGGGTCCCAGGCAAATCAACTGACATTTGTAAAATATTTACAGAAAAGAAAGGGAAGCCATGCCATACAGTTGGGGAAAATGACTGAAGTCAAGAAAATTATTCAAGAATCTTGAGATATATAGCTGGCACATCAAACCAAATATGGAAACAATATTCAATGTATAGACAAATGGTAGATTTATAAATGTGCAAGAAGGTTTCTGTCTGGCACAGTGAACCCACTTTCCTAGCAGCAAACCTAGTAATTAATTCATGTTAGTAAAGAACATGGGAATAAGAAGTTGCAACAAATTGATCTCCTGTTGATTAGCATCAGCCATACTGACTGAAGGTCAAAATAGTTTCCTATGATTACTAAAAGGTAAGTTTTATTTTGGAGACATTAAATTAACAAGCCCTTCTAGACTCATTCAACAACTGATTGGTAGTTCTTTCTGAGATCAGTTGTTAGTATGGTTCACAAATAATAATGTAGAGATAATGACAGGTATTAGCTGATCACTACATTTATTCAAACTAAACTATATTTCAAAACAAGGGACACAACCTTGTCTAACTGCATATCATGCTTATACAACTCAAACTTAAAATATTGCTGGTGTCTTTTTAGGCTACAGTCCTATAAAAATAGTTATTGAATTAATGTTTCCCAGAATCTCAAAAGCAGCTCTAACTTTAGTTAAGCAGACTGCAAACTGTTCAAAACCCTCGATCAAGTCAGTTTGGATTTCCTTTTTGTCATCATTTCCTTAACTCAAGCTACATCATCTCTCAGACGTCAATCACTCACAGGATTTGATTAATTTAAAATCTCTACTAGAGACGCCTTATCAGTCTTTCAAAGAACTGAAATCTCTTGTAGCAAACCTGCTATTAAAACACCACAATCAGATGCTTCACTGGGGAGCAAGTGTCACCAAGGTTTATGAACCATTTTGTTACTCTCAGTCAAGTTTTTTTTTGAAGACCAATATATTGGGCCATTTTGTTTTTTTTCTACCACAAAGATGATAAACCTATCCTGGAAAGATCCATCTTCTAGGCTATCATAAGCGGCACTAGAATAATAAACAATATTTCATTCTGAGAGTTTCCCCAGTTCTGGAAAAGATATAGAACCTCTCTTAGATTTTAACTTTGATAATGATTTATTGGCCTTGAAGAGCATCTTCAGCTTAGGATTTTCTAACTGTTGCACATTCTAACGACATTAAAGGGATACATCTGGTCATGTATAATTAGATGTTCATATATCATCAGAGGACCTGTGATTCTGTTCTCTCATATTCACTCAACTCATCATTTTTTTCCTTTCTTTATCCATGAAATAGATGATGCGTAAGAAGATTCTAACCTATAATGATTCCTTCTTTTGACTTCTTAACATTCAGTCTTAGGAATTTAAAGGTTCCATTTTGATGAGTTTCTACTTTGAATATTTTTTTTTTAATTTTGTGATCACATTTTTCTTAAAATAATTAATTTCTACAGAATATAAAATCATTCATGTGTATTACCAGAATACCAATCAAGTTGCCAGTTGCATCATGCAAAATGAAGTGCATTGTCATAGGCATTATTCCTTTTTCTTGGTTAATTTTTTTGTACCGTCTCTTTCATTTCTGCACTTATGATTCTGGATGCACACCAGATGCTGGTCTGAGAAACACCCTCTCTTACATCAGCATATCCACCTGGTAGAAAAGTTTGAGAGGTAAAATCAAGAGTCAAAAACCTCTTGTATCTATACTCAACATCAATAGAGGGACCACACACACACACACACACACACACACACACACACACAAACTAAGAAACAAAACTGGACACAAATTGGAAATGATATATTCACTCATTTTGAACACTGGCTGGAATTATTTTTCATTTTTGTGCAAAAGAAAAATTTTATAAATATATACTAAGATGTGCAAATGAATTTTCTCAATGATCTAGATGCTTGTTCATGGGTAACTAATAATGTTTATATAGAGCTCATTAAACTCCTTGTACAGGAATTTTTTTTTTATTCGTATCACCCTGAGCAAGGTGGTAATGCCACTGATGTGCAGGGGGCTACATAAGAGTAAAAAGATTAAGTAGAAGAGAGTGAAGAGGAAGACGAACCAGTTCGAAAGGAGCAAGGGAAGGATGGGAATACAGGTGTGATGACAGTTGCAAAGGTGAAGAGAAAGGAAAGGATATATGGGGTGGAGAAAGAACTAGAGTCAAGTGGTTAATAGATGAGTATTGACATTGCATTTAAATTTCTGGAGGTTGTAGCCATCAGGAAAGCAAGAATATGGAAGCAAGTTCCACAGGCAGGAAGTGCGAGGAATGTATTTGTTTGTGAAAAGTGAATCAAAAGGGAACACTGCACATTTAAGATATAAACCAACTAATAACAATGATGAATTCTTTTACAGGAATTGGCTTCTTTATCATTTTATTTCTCTCGGTCCACTTTAAAAAGAAAATTAGATAAAATCGTTTATTTTCCCTTTTTCCCTACCCACCTTTTGTTAGTAAGGGAGTTGGCTACCTGTTCCTCCCCCTCCCACTACTTTCAATCAGTAAGGCACTTGTGCCTTCCACCTCCAACTAGCCACCTCCCCACTCCCCGGAGGAAGTTTCTGCCTTCAACCAAAGCCATACTTGCCAAAGTATGTTTCCTGCACTTTAACTGTGGTTCGTTTTTTGACAACCTTAACACCTGGCCAACAACATTAATCATTTGCTTGGCTTTTTCACCTCATTTTATTCCATTCGTTTCATTTCTTTGTCATTTCTAAAATTAAAGCAAAACAAGTTGTGTAATCACAAGTTCCTTGCATGACAGATTGACTGTGTGTTACCTTTAAACATTCTTCTAAGTGTTTCAGATTTTGTGGCTTTGCAATATTCACAAAACGTCTCACAACATTTTCCTCTTTCCTGCTCTTCACACACACACACACACACACACACAAAATCCTATGCTTAGGTAAAAAGTTGTAATTCCACTAATTTTGAAAATGGTTACAGCAGATTTACTCATTCAAGCAAATTAAAAAGTAAAATCATGTTGCATATGCAGACATGTATTAACAATGTTAATACAATGACAATTTAAGAAAGGAAATATAGACACATAAAGAAAAGACTTCTTATCAAAACTATTAAATATGAATAAAATAAATGAATACTGTTTTTGGCCATATAAAATTGTCAACCCCCCCACCCCCAACCACCACCACTGTAATTGTGACTAATGACACTATAATGTGGCTAAGAAGTTTGAAGTCCCTATAATCCAATATATAAAATGCTTTTATTTATACTCTGTTCAACCAAATTGGGCTTTCATGAGACCAAGTCATTCATTGGATCTTGAAGCTTTCTGGCCTCCTTTAGAAAAAAGAATTGATTTTTTTAGAGTCATTTTAAACTTGAGAATTTCTGTTTATTTATTTTTTACAGTTAATGAAGAACACAGTGTGTTGTGTTGAGAATTTCTTGCTGAATGACATAATTGCACTACCAGTTTGGTTATGTTTGTAGCTTTGAGATGTCACTGCCGTATAAGTAAAACAGAATAACCTTGAGAATTAGTTTCCATGACTGACTGGATACTTAGGTAATGAAAATGTTTTCATTTTGAAACAAATAGTGAAAAGTAGATACTTTACAACTTGGAATGCAATTTCTCATTAACCACATTAAAACAGATTCCAAAGAAGGTATAGCTGTGATAGGAACAAAAGAGACTACATTTGTGAATTCCTTGCAAAGAAACATGAACGATATCTCAACAACTGCACTCAATCAGAACATCTAAAAAAAAAAAAAAAAGAACTATGCAAGATTAAGAGAAAGGCCACAATATTCCCTATTTATTTGGTGAACAGGTAAAAATGGTTAATGCAATATCAGATGAGCCTTGGCCTTTGCCCTCTATTCTGAACTCTATTACACTGCTGTAGAATTTGTGTGTGAGCAAGAAATGTTTTCAGAATATTTTCTTTGTCTTCATTTGCCATTTCAATGAAATGAAAAGTTCCTCTGAGAAAACATCTGATTAACTGGCTTTTCTCTTATTTTGAATTTCTGTCTCTTGATGATTTCAAAGACAATGTTTATCAGAAAAGCCAATGTGTCTCCTGCTACTGATGCTGATACAAGAGAGAGGCATTCAACATTTTCTAGGCACATTTTGGACTGCTCAGAGAAAAGGGTCAATCGAAAATCAATTTTCTTTCTCTAAGGTAAACCAAAATTTATAAACTGAATATTTTACAAATTTTAGTAATAATACCCCAAACATTTGGATAAAATATTTTCTGTTGTTGCCGACAACATTTATTGTTTTTTAAAAGATTGTGTGATAATGAACCTTCTTTGTGAATATGTGATGAAAAAATTTGAAAATATTCAACTAAAATATAAATTTGTTTTAATTCTTCATATTCTCGGCATAACACATCCTCATTTGTCTGAAAAAAAAAAAAGCAGGTGAACATTTGTTCTTTAATGATTTCCAGGTAAAACTGTCTAAAGATAAAGTAAGTGCTTCTTGGTATTAAAATATCACAGACAGAAACACACATGCGGTGTGATCAGAAGTTCTTAGTCTAACCAAGGAAAGATTAAAAAAATGTCTATTTGATCATTTGGTTAGATTTTGGATAGTGGATCAAGCTGAGAACTTTTCAGCACCTTGTTATCTATACTGTCATATAACTAATTATATTGATTTTTTTTTTGTTGTTGTCTTAATTATTGACAGGGACACAGTCTTCTAAATTCTTTGTTCTGTGTCTCTATCTATTAAAAAAAATATATCCTCAACATATATCAGATATAGCATAACATTTCTCTCAAAACGACTGACCTCTCACCTCTGCAAACAAATCAAATAACACAATTCTATGGCACTCCTTCCAATCTCCAAAGAATAGCAAGCCACTATAAAAAAAGAATTTATTTAAATTTAGGCACACATACATTGAAATAACTTTCTATTGTATACTGTCATTTTAACCAAAGGGATGCTAAAATCTATTCCTCTCTCTCTCTCTCTCAATATATTTATTTCAAACTTCAAAACATTTTATTTATTTATTTATATATCTGTCTTTATATATATATATAAGGCAGTTGATTAAATTACATGAAAGATACAAATAACTTATTTGCTTTTAATCCAAAATCCAATGTGGTTCTTTTTCTTTCAAAATGTAATCAGTTATTGTGCTGTGACACACTAAGTTTGGACTTGCTGCCAGTCACGGAGCAACTTTGTCTCAGCCAAAAAAAAAAAAAGGACCTTGTGTAAAGATCAGATTTGTTTTGATTTATATTTAGAAACTGGCGTCAAATATTTCTGTTTTGGGAAGATGCTTGTCTAAAATCCAGTGTTTCCCAATCTTCATAGATTCTGATTGCCAATATTATCATGCACTCCTTGAATAGCTAGACTGACCATAAAGCCACCAGGGTTCAAGCAGGTTTGAATTTGTAATTATATTGTGGGCAACAAACCTTTCACAAACAGGATATTACAATTCTATCTCTTCCTTAGCACTTGGTACATTCATACACATCAAAAATATTTTATATCTACAGAATAACCTCCCCGACCATCTACACATGTTTGAATATGTATCAATCCATCCTCCTGTTCTTTCTCCTCCTCACCTTACCAGTAAAACACCCAGGGCCCATTTTTGGTTCACATCTGGTCTGTTATTTAGTTTTCTCAAAAGGTTTTTTAGAAACTTGTCAATATCTGTCACTTTTATGACTGGGTCTGGATTTTTTCCTCTTTTACTCATGAAAATACATTTCTCATCTCTCCAACTGTAAACCAAAATAAGCCTAGAAATTGTCTTGAAAGATTTGGCACAATTTCCAGACCAATCTCCTAAAACCTCAAACATTTCATTTAGTAAAATGCAAAAAAAAAAAAAAAAATCAAATCAAAATTCACAATTCTACCAATTGTCACAAATCTGGGCATAAGAGCATATAAAATATTTCAAATTTATTCTTTTATTTTAATACATAGTAAAATTCAGCATAGCATTTCACTGGAATCAAGCATAAGAGAAAATAATTTTCAGGTCATAAAAACAAGAATTTTCTTGCAATATTAAGCTTAATGGTGATCAAATGCCAAAGTCTTAATTGCAATATATCGTTAATTTTTTTGTTAACTGAAAAAGATGTTGTTCATTTATAACATGAAAGCCATATAAAATATTTGATTTTTTCTCTCTGAAACTTGGAATGTAATCTTATTAAAACAAACAAAAAAAAATATCATTAACATATTCACTGCCACATTGTTGCCCAGCTGTACTGGCCCAGTTTGGGACAAGAAATAGGAAATTGCTATTTACAAGAAATAAATTACTATAAAGGTGTTGAAGGTAATGTCTACTGCTATTTTGATTTTGATCAGATAGTCTGCAGTACTGAGTAAACTGAACCTACCCCCAACAATTACTATGTAATTAAAATATGTCACAAAACAGGTATTTATTGCTACTAGATATTTGTGCCGGTTTAGAAATAGCACTAAGTGTTCTTTAGTTTATAACAAATACTACAGACTGACATTTCTTGGTGTCCTGAAAATATCTATGTACTTTGACATCAGGCAATGTAAGCTTCATAAAAGACATAAGCAGTGAAAGGGTTAAGTAAATACTACCAAAAATTATTGAAATTAATTAGTTTAGATACAATTTTGAAATCAAAGTTTTTCTTAATAAATTTCTAATACAAATTATTTTTTTTTTTGTTTACAAGCAAACAATTTTTCACACTTTCAAAAATATTTACTTCGATATCGAAAGCATGCAAAATTTTTTCATTTAAGACTTGATATTCTACAACGTATGATAAGTAATTGTAAGATTATTTAACATATACGAAAGTGTGTGTGTGTGTGTGTGTGTGTGTGAGAAAGGAGTTTTAGGATCAACATAATACTGAAGTGTGTATGTGTCAGCAAGGAGTGTGTGTTAGGTATCCTGCAACATTGCGGGTATTAAACGACAAATTGTGCTGAACAAAAACAAAACCAGACACAATTTTAAAGCCAACAAACCCATTTGTGCTAAAATTTCTTAAAAAGGCCGGAATAAGTCTGTGAAAACAGATGTAGAGAGTAGCACAAAGAAACAAAACTGATTAACATGAGAGCAGTAAAATGTAGTAAAGATGAAGATATTAGTTTAAAAGATTTCATAAAATGCAATGTTAGGCGGACCTGAAGCAGACTATCACTACGTTTAATTTCGTTGTTTTTCATTTTTTTTACTTTTTTCAGCACAGTTCTATCGATTGTTACTTAAACTTTCCAATTATCAAAAAATTTTGAAAAATTACAATATTTAAACAAATTGATCCTCCATTTTCAATCCACTATAAGATTGTATGAGAAACTTGTCCCCCCACCCACTAAAATTGTTTAAATGTTAAAAATGTCATTCATAAAGTTTAAGGTGTAAAAGATAATATTACACTGAAAGAAGTCCAAAAAATTTGATAATGAACAAATTTACAGGTGCCGGTAATGTTGTACCAGTGACTGGTTTCAAAATGGAGGCTCGATTTACTATATCGTTGTATGAGAAACTGATCCCCACCCCAGAACATGTTTAAATATTGAAATTTTTAAAAATATTTTTTGTCAATTGTAAAGCAAAGGGGGTAATCAATAAGACTGCACTGAAAAAAAGTAAAAAAAAAAAAAAAAATGAAATTAAATGTGGTGGTAGTCTGTTTCGGGTCCATCCAATGTTCTATGATTTGGTGGCTTGACATAATGACTTCCTAATGAAATTAAAGATGATATGAAGTGGGAGAAGTTAATCTGGACACTTGAAGCAAATTGAACAATTTTAATAAAACATTTAGTGTTAATTCATAACATGCAATTTATTTGATTTGTTTTAATATAACACTGCTTGCATTTATTTTCAAATATTAACTTTGCTTAAAACTAAAGCAATGGCCTTAAACTTTGCTATTTCTGCCAAATAAAATTTATAAAAAAAGTTTGAAATTTTCCTTGCAAAACAAAACTATTTTTTCTTTTTGAGAAAAAGGCGGCCATTTTTGAAATGAATTATTAATTGCCCAAATCAATTAGATTCTTTTTCAGCAATCCACTAGAGAAAAGCTCAAAATTACATTTCACTTCCTTCACAGAAGCTTTGGGAGATTTTGCCTTTTCTAACTTTAATTTTGCTTTCTTTCTGGGAAATTTTCAAAGCTGTACTCATTCGGAAAATTTATTTAAACTTTACTGTTCAAGAAAAAAAGACAAAAACAAGTATAATTATTTTTAAAAAATCTTCTTAAACTTGCATGTTGAAAATAATTCTCTTTTTTTTTTTTTAAAACCCCATCTTTCAAAATTTTTGACAGAACCTGGGATTATATTTTTTGTTACTTTATATAGATTTAATTAGTTTGTGTATATATCTTGTGGCAATTTGGGTAGATGGAGGTTTTAAGAGCAAAGAATTTAGAGGAATAGGTGTGTGGGGACAGAGTTAAAGATAAAGTGATAGAAAGAGGGCTTAGAAGAGAGAGAGAATGAAAAATAAATAGAACAAGAGAGGGTGCAGAGAAAGGAGTAAAGAAAGAAGGAAAAGGTGAGAGAAAGAGGGGTTTATGAGGGGTGAGGGAATAGAGTGAGAGGAAATTTGATATTTGTTACTTTTAAAATGATCTTTCAATGATTGCCATCATGAAAACTATTCTGAATATTGTGCAAAAAAAGTTAAAAAGAAGCTGCAATGAAAAAAAGCTTTTAATGAAGGTGGATTTCAAAGTTGGACAGCAAGAAACGTTCAAACTGATTACATTCTTAAACTATAGATATCTGCACACATGCAAATTAAACCATATATACAAATTTTTATAGAGTTGATGGAGTGCGATGGTTAACAAACAAATCTGGCAATCGATTTGATTCTTATTCAAAGAATCAACTACAGTAGGAAATATGAATATCAAGCAAATTGTACACAAGTCGAGCATCTATCAAAACTGTTATATTATTGTTTAATTGAAATTTGTAATTTGGTTTTACTTAGAAGATTGCATAAGAGTGAGATTTCTTTCTCCCAATGCAATTGTCAGGCTTAATGATTGCGTTTAAGCATGAAAGAGACTGTTGCCAATGGGTGTTGACATCAATGTTCACTTTTAGACTATCTCTGATAATGAGCACTTTAACCTATAAATATAGCATACCATAAAATTATATCATATAATTTGCTCCATATTTTTATATAAGTTGAGCTCTTTGGGGTAACTCCTTCTTCAGATATGTATCATCCAAGCTAATAATCAAAAATCCTTTAAAATATATTACTCTGTTAAATAAATGAATTTAACATTGAGTTCTCTCGAGTTCGACTCTTTTGGAATTTACCCGGATTACATACCAAGTGTACTATGTTATATATATATATATATATATATATATATATATATATATATTAATAAATATACATATTTTCCTACGTCTATAGCACAACTTGTAGTTTCATGTGTTATGCAATCATCTGGTGCATGTTTCAAACTGACAGTTTATTAGATTTGAATTTAAACTCACTCGATATTCATGGGAATTAAATCTTATAAAGTTAATTTAATAACATGATTAAAAATTTAAATATTCTAAGGTTACATGTAGATAAAAAATTAAAAGCTAAATTTAAAACTTAAAATTAAAATAAAAAATACAAAATATTAAAAATAAAAAATGCAGGGAAAAAAATCAAAGGGGCATAAGTCATGAAACATAAAAATTTATATCTTCAAATATTAAATATAGATAAAAAGTTAAATAAAATAAAATAAAAATTAAGAATAAAAAGTGAAATTAAGAATTAAAATTAAAAAATATAGGGAGCAAAAATTGGTTATCTTTTTGTTTTTATTGAGCAAGTGTTTGATTTATTTTTTATTTATTTTTAATATAAGCATGAGTGAGTGACATCTTAATTGCTTTATTTTGAATAGGTGTCCACTTAATTGCTTTTAGTTGGCTTGTTCTTGTCATTTAGGTTTACCTTATTTTATTGGCTTCACCTTTTTTTTTTCATGTTGGTATATTTGACCACTTAGGGATTTCATTTTTAGGTCATGGTTGAGTGGTTGAGATCTTGTATTTGTGTGTGTTTTTTTTCTGTTTGGTGGTGGTTATATTATTTTCTGTTTTTTGTCATGATTTAGTGTTCTTATATTTATGTATACATTTTTATTTATATATATGATAACTGTGTTTTGCTTTTATCTGATTTTGTTGTTACTTATTTTTATTTGTGTAGAAAGTAGATATTTATTCACATGTCTATATTTTCTCATTCTATCGCTTCTTTTGTTTAATATTTTACTTTGGTTTTTAAAGCTAATTACTGCTAGTTTCTCTTCTAAACATAATTTACACTTGGAGATTTTGTTGATGCATATGGGGTGTTGATATATATATATATATATATATATATATATATATGTGTGTGTGTGTGGTATTGAAAACTACCATATATGTAAAATTAAAAATATATATATATATATATATAAAAACACAACAAAAACAGAAAAAATATAACCACCACCAAATGAAAAAAAAAAAACACACACACATAAAGTGCAGCAGCACCTTTAACTGCAGGTTATAAGATGAAGGTCTTGTTTGTTCAACTAAATGTGATTGTTACCTGAGGAGTTTGAGGGGAAAAAAGTAACCCAGTATTTTTCCAGTTTCTTAAAATTTATCCTTAGACAATTTGTGCAGTGTACCAGGAGACAGTAAAAAATGTCATCTCATCATGAAGCAGAGATTAACAAACCAGTTTGATAGAGCCTTTTAATCTATTGGATTATCTTTTAATCTTAGTATTATATAGGTACACACACACACACACACACACACACACATTATTATATAGGTACACACACATACACACACAAATATAGGTACACACACACACACACATTTAAAGCCACTTCACCTGTGAATGATCTTTTAAGAAACTGAATAAATTTTCAAAATGACCACAATTTAGGATTTATTTTCAAAAATGACAACCTAAAAACACCCACAATTTATTATTTTCCCTCATCTCAACTTTGTTTAATGCTCTTTTGGGACCAAAGTGTCTAAGAAGAGCAATTACAGTGCTAATCATCAAAACTAGAAATAGCTGTGAAAATTTCAAACTTTTCCTATTTGAATTTTTTAATCTTAATTCTTGAGATAATGGTCAAATAAGCTTCAATCAAGCTGTTTAATTTATTTAAAAGTATTTACTTAATTCTTTTTTGAAATTTTTATTTTTAGAAATCATTGATGGATCCATTTATGCTGGTAAACAGAATTACTTTTAAAGGCTTATCACATTATTTTCTTGCAATTCATGTTTTTCTCCTTCCCACTTTCACTAGAAAAGACAAGAGTCAGCCATTGAAACCAGAACAAAAAAAATTACAACTTGTTAGATTGCATTTTATCATGGATCAATGTTGAATTGGGAGGGGGGGGGGAAATGAAAACCAACCTATTATTTGTTTTTTGTTTTTTTTACTTTGGTGTACTTGCACTGACAGATGAAAATGTGGTCAACCAAGTGCAAAACATCTTGACAATCAGTTGCCACTTTAAATTCACTTCCTTGTGATTCATGCTTACTACTTGTCTGCATGAAACAATTCCATATGAGTTTCACCTGAAAACCTTTTGCCCATTTATAGGTTTAGTTCGACATAAAACTCATAATCAGGTTGTTGAATACTAAAAGGATTCTTTCTTATTTTAAATAGCAAGATAGAAGAATTGTAATTTTCCATTTTGCTTTGAAGTTTGTCAGATGAAAGATGATATTTTAATGACTGTTCACACACATGTGGGTGTGGGTATACCTCTGTCCAACAACCAGGTACAAGCAACAAAAATACATAAAAAACCAAAAAAAAAAAAACCACAATAACTTAGTGCCAGGTAATCTTGATTAGTTTAGATGATTGTAGAGTTTGTTTTATCTAGACAATAACACGGATTGCACCTCTTTTAGGGGTGAAGGTCCAGGAAATGGTTCAAAATCAAACACTTGATAAATCTCCCAATACTTAGAGTGTTAAAAAAATAAAAGACACATTAGATCACAGTTCTATCAATTCAACCTGGAAAAAAGTTTTTTTTGTAATGAGTACTTATATAATTTTCTATTATAAAAGGTTTCAAAATGACCGCTTCAATTAGCCATTGCTAAGTTTTTCCATTTTTATGATTGTAAAACCAGACAATAACATATGTTGCATTTACAGGTGCCATAATATCATGGTGTCTACAGCTCGTCCAAGGTAAAAAATCCATATTAAGCACCAGACCATGCATCACATTTTGCAATGACGATCTTGCAAAATTTAGGTAAAAAGTGCTTTTTGCTCTTCAGGGATGAAAATCATCTGGTAAATGGTTAAAAATCAAACAATTGATAATCTCCCAATACTTAGATTGTTTAAAAACCAAAAAAAACAAAAAAAAAAACCAAAAAAAAACAAAAAAGACAAACTTCAGAAAAAAAACAAAAAAAAAAAATTACGTTTATGGGTATTAGAGGATTCACAAAAAGCAACTCATACAATATAAATAAAACTAACAATGGTATTTGGTAGCCAAAAAGTTTCATTTATATGCTAAATAAAAGGTTATTTTTTCATATTAACTTTATTCAACAACATATTTACATTTTTGTCTGATTATCTTTTGCCATTTATCAGGTTACTTATTTATCCTCTCAAAAAATTTATCTTTCTTAAAGAACTACTTGATAGGCTTTTTGCAGTTTTTCAAGGAACTGAAATTATTTTCATTAAAAGAATTCTTCAAATACAGCAATAAATAGTACGGGTAACAATATCTGGTGATTAAAGCAGATGAAATACCCCCCCCCCCCCCGACCTCAACAAAATTGCAGCAGCTTTTACCTGGTGAAACATGTAGTGAAATGCAATATTATCTTTCTCTTTGATAATTCTACATGCTTTTCATTGATTGTTGCCTTAAAATATTCCAATTTGGTGCTGTAGCTGTCAAAATAGTTTGATTCTCTGAAATGAGTTCAGGGTAGACGATTCCCAATCCCATTATATACATGACATCATCCTCTTTAGATCATTTGGAATGCCTTGTTACCCACAAAATTCTAAAGTATCAATTGTTCAAGGCACTTTGTGTTAATGACAGAACATGTTCTTTATATTTCAGTTGCAAATTTCACATGGAAAGAGGTGCACTGAAATGTATTTCTTATATGGAAGCCACATATCAAAGCGACTAACATAACATTTCCTATGTGTGATTTGAACATTTTGAATAATTGATTAGTTTATAATGTTGATTAGTTTCATGTAGTTTCTTTATTGAAGAAATTCAGAAATAAACAAGTGTGAAATGTAGCATACCACTTTTAAGAAATTAGATTATTCACTGTACCTTATTCATAAACTTCAGAAATTTTTCTTTTTTGAGCTGCAGGTTTATTTTTAACTTTCTTAAAATAAAGAGCAATAAAATAACACAAAATAGTGCTGGCTTTTTCAATACGCTTAAAAACACAATGTAAGAATAAATAGGCAGCAATATCCTAATTTTGACATTTATTAAAAAAAAAAAAGAAACACATTCTGCAACAGTCCGGTGAAAAAAAAAGTTGATCTGAAGAGTTTGGAATTTAATTCAGCATTTTCTCCTTTTCTGCCAATGTCCCCCAACCCCCTTCTCTCACCAACAAAAACGAAGAAAAAGGCTTTCATTTGGAGCCCTAATTAAAATCTTTATGAAGGACATGAGACAACGGAGGAAAGAATCTCATAAACAAAACAAAGAGTAATCAGACTCGATGTCAAAATTCTGCCTTTTGTGATCTGCAAGTAGAAATAATGACAAGGAAACACAAGTGTAGAAATAATGACAAGGAAACACAAGTGTAGAAATAATGACAAGGAAACACAAGTGTTATTTTGAATGAAACAAGATAAGAAATTTATTTAAAAATTTACACACTTTAAGTTTTATTAGCTTGTTTCAGGACAAATCAGTTTGATACTTTTTCTGTTTGTAAGCCACTTCCTTTTCATCGGTCAAAGTAAATTTCACATAGGCTTGCTAAACTTTGCCTTGGTCTTTTCTTCAGCCCTGAACCAATCCCTTTTTCTATTAGTCAAAATAAATTTTCAAACAGGCTCACAAATTTTCCAACAGTGAAGAAAAGAGAGTTATTTTTATTTCGTATTCACTACAATCTACTTTTTATTAAAATACAGGATCACCTGTTTACTCTTTGATGTTCACTTTAATATAAACCAAGACAGAAAAGTAAAAAGTAGTTTTCATTTTATCCAGAATGAAAACTTGAAATTACAAAATTAATTTCTACATTAAAACAGTCACTTTAATAGTAAAGTTGTAATTGTTTGAAAATATCTAACAATGAAGAATATGTTAAAAGCATTCTACTATCACTATTTTTCATATGACAATCAACAATTAAAAAATGATTTTTGAAATTTATTAAATACTTGACAACTTTCAAGAAACATCTACAAAATGTCAAAACTACCTGGATACATTGGCTGTACTTGTGAAATCTTTCTCAGTTAATTTTAATGATTGATATTTCTGTACTCTCTTCATTATATATTTCATGCTAATTGTATGAGCTTGTTGTAGGGTAATGGTTAGCAAGATGCTTTTGTAGGTGTTCAATGTACTTTGAATGGTCCATAATATGGCCTGACAGTAAATAATGTTTATTATCGCAAGGTCAGATAAACAGTAATAAACTCTTCCATCTTTACAGTTTACCAAATTTGTACATTATACAATAAGCTTGAAATAGGAACATTAATATCTTGTTTCAGTTGACAGTTTGAATCAATTCCATTCTATCAGTGTAGAAGATCAGCTTTCTATTGAATTCAGTCAATTTTGCTCTATTTCTTGGGAATCTGATTTCTAGGAAATGGAAACCAAAAATGATTACAATAATTTCAGTAAAGAATTTGATGGGCATATTAAAAGCAATGATACAAAAAATAGTTGATAAAAATTGACGGAATAATGAACAGCACAAATTTTTATTTTGTTAAAATCTCATCTATTACCAGAATAGCAGAAGGTGAAATATTCTAACATTATGGATCACCTTGCTATATATCACATGTAATGGAAAAGTTTCTCACTGATGAAGACATTTCAGTACTGCTAGATTGGCCTGTCCAAAGAACTAATTGAACCTATGTGGAGAATTGAAACTAGGGTTTATGAATTTTGACAATGAATTTGCAAGAGTTTTAAGTTTACTGATAATTGCAATGGCAGCACATTCCTTATGAAACAATATACAATTTGTATTCTTCCATCCTATGTTGAGTTGAGGTTGTAGTTCATGCAAATACAAACTATACTAAAAATATTCATTACAACTTTTAATGTTCTTAAATATAAAAAAATTATTATTTTGTGCAAATTAATTTTTCCCCCATCAATGAAAACAATTTCTTCGAGATTATATACAAAAAAAAATTTATAATACGCAATTTCAGTTTTTGTTATTGTTGTACAATTCTTCTCACAGTTCATAATTTTTGTCGGCCTTGTTTTCAACATCACAATGCATTGGATTCTGGATTTTTCCTGGTACTCAGTTTATGTTAATGGGACGACTTTAGCTAATCCTGATTGACCACAGATGCTAATCGAGAAAGTACATTGTCAAATATTATCTCATGTGACTTTTGAAGACCTATTTTTAAGGGGTTTGTATCATACATGAGATATAAAATTAGTGTAATTTACTTTTTGTTTTTATATATGTGATTAACAGATACAAGCAAACACATTGTTCCTACAACTCCATGATTACTTTATTTCCTTTTAACTTTTTGGAAAGTGCTGGTTGTAAAATAATAAATGTTCAGTTAGTTTTGTTTTTACACTAACTAACCTCAGCCTAAAATTAGCACCTATAAGTTTGTTCCTTTGAAACAAGTCCTTTACTCTCTGGACTGTAAAGTTATTAGTGGCTTTTCATAGTAGTTGGGATTCTTCACCAATACAGAGAAGCCAAAACAGCTGTAAGTAATTTCTGCTTTCATATCCATTTTTTAAAAACATATGTTGGTATAATGATACATTTTGTTGGTGTAATTATTACTACTAAATGCTCAGTGGGTGAAAATTATTTACTGCAAAATGAGATTATCTTTTGGGACATTTTATAATTTTCGTCTAAATTTATACTAATTTATACGACCCCATATCAATAACCATGTAAAGTTTTGTTTAGGTACCTCTTCTCATTTTTGATAACTAACTTTTAAACTGAATTTTTAAAAATAAAAGTTTTCTTGAAACTTATTTTAGTTTTAATTGAAAGCTAAATGATTAAATTTACTATTTCTAGTAAGCAAAATACTATGGTGTATTTCAAACAGAAATTATATTGATTGGAATCTAAAATTTTTCAATTTTTTTTTCAGCCATTTTTAAGTGATCAACACATTTGTAAATTTTTCTAAAATTAGCAAATTTAATGTTAAATTAGATTTACACAAGTATTATTTATAGCATGAAATTTAGAATAAAACTATTTCTTAAACACAGAGTTGAACTTTTTAACCTTTCTACCACATTTGAAATGTGTTGACAGCTCACCAAAGGCAAGAGAAGATAAGTGTATAGCAATCACAAGTGACATATTGTACAAATGTTTTTCCTGTAAGGGGAAGAAACCCTGAAACATGTCCCCTTTTAATGTACACAAAAATTACCATGCCAAAAAAAAAAATCTTCAAATACACAAACTTTTTTAATTATTTTAAAAATACAAAGGCATGATGATTTGTATTAAACTTTTCAGTTTTTGATCAGTAAATATAATCTTCACTTAATAAGTTTATAAACTAACCAACAAACTGTTGAAGTATTTTTAATATATTTCTGAAACTTTATAAATTTTTCTAATTAAAAAAAAATAAAAACAACCCTTTTAAAATTTCATTATTAATTGAAATTTTATTTTTTTTCAGACTGTCTTTAACATATGTTACTTATTAAAGCAATGAAAAGCTTATCAAATTAAATAATGTCACAGTTTAACTGCATTTTTTATTTTACTATTGGGAGCAAATTTTTTAAAATAAAGGGAAAATGTTTAAAAAAAATAATAGATGATTTACATCCCCCAATGAGTCATGCGTTTAACTAATAAAACCAATTTTCCCAACAAAATTTAATTTCTTAAATTTTCATGAATTTACATGAAGGTGGGTAACATAAAAAAAATAAAAAAAATATATTTTTACCAAGATTTTTTTTAAAAATAATAATTTCAAAATAATTTCATTCATTCAGGAATAAGTCCTGGGAGTTTCATTAAAATTTATTTAATTTTTGCAAGAATTTCCACATTAAAGTGTTTGTCACCAGAAAAAGACTGAGTTATATAATATTACATTTTCCATTGTAAATTCTTGTAATAATTTGGTTATCCACTAACTAAAATCAAAACAAGAATTTTACTAAAATTTTGGACATGGTAGAAGGGATTAAAAATTTTTTTTAAAATAAAAAATTCTTTGATCTTTCTTCTTAATAATAACATAAACATTTTGATTGAAAAAGTTTATTTTTATTAAGTTTGGCACCTTTTTTATTCATATTATGCTGTTTTTTCAGTGATTTAGTGGAATTACCTACTTTTGTTGCCTGAATATAGGATGAAAGAAAATTAAACTGATTTCAACTAAAATTTCTTATCAAAAATCCACTAGTGTAGAAGAGCAGAAAAGATCTGATGAAAGTGAAATTATTACACAATTAAAAGTAAAGTTTGCAGCTTATGAAAAGAGGTCCGAAAAAGTATAAATTTTGACAATACTTCCAAAAGGCTGGAGTATCCAAGAATTCAAATGGAATTTGACACTACAATGTACATAGCAAGACAATCCAGAAAACTTCTAAAAGAACAAAGAATATTAACTGCACGAAATACATGAAAATGTAGATTCCCACAAGAGACAATTGACAAAGTTGTGCTGTTTTATAAAAGTGAAGAAGTCAGCAGAGTGATGCCTGGAAAAAATAATTATAAGACCGTCTAAAAGATTGGTAGAAGAGTTCAGGAAAAATAAGTGTTTTATACTCTGTATTTTGAAAGGGGTGTATCAATTATTTAAATAAAAAAAATCCAAATAGAATTAGTTTTTCAAAATTTGCCGAGCTCAGAGCAAAAGAGTGTATCCTAGCAGGTGGTATTGGAACACACTGTGTCTGTGTTTGCACAATACATCAAAATAGAAAAATCTTGTGGGAACTCTTCTTGGTACAGTGACTCAAGATGACCCGTATTATTTAACAGATTTTACTATCAATGCATAGATGCTGTCACATACAATAAAGCAACATCTAACTGCTACTTGGGTGACTGCTCAACTTGTAGCAATTTGATGGAGGAGTTTGCTTTATATATAGAAGAAATTTTAAATAAAATATTAAAAGATGAGCTTACCTATAAATGGATGTGCATTGTGGTGCAGTGGATATTGGCTCGGAATGACAAATCGGGGAGCCGAGTTCGAATTCCAGTTGAATTCATTGCATTCACTTATGCGCAAATACCCTTGGGAAAGGTATTAATTCGTCTCTTCCTTTGAGTTATGGGTTAAATAACAGGATAGATTGGGTTCTATAGCCTTGGATGGCAACCAGTCTACCACAAAAAGCAATGGCAACCTACTGCAGGATAATCTTCTGTCCAGTCAGTCATGTCTCTTTTGAGATATGATCGCCCAAGGGTGTTTCACGTATGGCACTTAATTAACCGACTTATCTATAAACAGTAGTTATTAACTGTTAGAACCACACTGCAAACTGTATCACAATTTACAAAATAATTTATTGAAACTTTTTGGGCAGGTCTTCAAACTTTGAAAAAACATGATTTTATTGCTAAAGAACAATCAAAATTTTGTTCCAATAAGAAAAGTTTTTGATGGATGGTGAAGCCATGGTTATTGAAGATTTTGCTGAGAAGTATCATTCCGTTTTGCAGGATGCTGCACAAGAGTTCCACTGGAATAATTCTCAAGCCACATTCCATCCATTTATTTGTTATTACAGAAATAGCAAAGAGCTGGATCTTATATCAGATTGTTTAAAGCATGATATAGTAGCTGTCCATTTTTTCCAAAGAAAAAATACACAAGTACTGAAAAAAAAATCTTAATTTTAAAATAAAACATCTCATTTATTTCTGTGGTGGTGGTGGTGCTGCTGCTGCATATTATAAAATCTTTATCAATTTGTGCAACTATAAGGCTGACTTTGGTATTGATGCAGAGTGGCACATTTTTTGCTGCGTCTCATGGGAAAGGACCATGTGATAGGTGAGGTAGCACTATTTAGGGATTAGCAGCAAAAGCAAGCCTGTAGTGACCCTATAATGAACAAATAATTACACCATACAATTGTTTGATTATGCAAGATAAACATTTCAGGTACAAATATTTTGTATTCTTCAACAAATGTAGCATAGACCTGATTTAAGATGTATGAAACATATGACAATATAGATATATCAAAAGTTTAAACAAAACACAAAAGTCTTTGTATAAAAACACTTTATATTTTATATTCAAAATTTTTAATACATGGTTTGCATATATTTACTTGCAAAAGACCAAAAACTATATAAATTTTGTACTTATCTGTATGGCTGTCACGATCTTGAAATTGTGTGTCTTGTTAGTGTAACTTCACAGAACAAAAAAGATTGACTTTCGTGCCTAACAAAATGTCATATCAATTCTACATTTAGTCACATGGAAGTGACCAAATGTAAAAGGATTTTCCAGAGGCTTACAAAGTCTGTCAAGAAATGTATTGACCTGATTTATTTACAAAGCTATAATCTTTGTTGAGTGTAAAGTACATTGTAACTCCTTAGCAAACTTATGATTATCTATGTTATCATCAGTATCTCCTATTCTATCTAATCTGGATGGAGTGATTCCCTTTTGAATATGAGGAGTATAAAGGAAGAACTCACCATTTTGATATTAACCTAGATATCTGTGTTTTGATCAATCTGTCACTTAACAAACACAACATGGTGTTAGAAGTGGGATAATCATGAAACCAAGAATAGATTAACAGAGCACAAGAAAACAAAATATCTGAGTCAGAACTGGAAATTAACAAAATGAACAGCAACGTCTCAACACTAGAGCCATTTCTATTTAACCAGCCTAGACAGTGGCCAAAATGGAAGAGAAAATTCACTCGCTACAGAACCGTATTGGGCCTTGAAGAAAAACCCAGAAGAGTCCTAGTGGACACACTTTTATAAACCATGGGTGATAAAGCTAAGAGTATCGTAGCTACATTTAAACTATGGAAGACTTGGAAAACTTCGACATAATCGAATAAAGATTTGACTACCACTTCACGGCCAGTACGAACATGATTTGTGAACAAACATTGTTCAACAAGGTGTGTTCATAAACTTTTTTGTGACTGATCTACATGTGTTAGCAAAAACATACAATTTTAAGGGTTTTGAAGATGAGTTTATATGCAAGAGGATAATAGTGGGATATAGAGACATCAAATTATACAAGACACTTATAATGATATCAGATCTCACTTTGGAATGTGTATTCAAATGAGTGTACCAGAACTAAATTATAAATTCCCAACAGAAGATATTACAGCCGATTGAAAAAATAGAGTTAAGCAACTAAAAGAGGATGCGATTGTTTACATTGTTGACAGTAGTTACCATAAAAAAAAGACATACAAAAAAAAAAAAAAAAATGAAGACCCCCCCCTCCCCAAAAAAAACATTATGATGTCAATAACCCTAATGAACACAGACAACAGTGGTGGCCAGAAACAGGATATTGCTGTTGTGATAACAGATTCATTTCTCTTTTCTAATCTTCTCACTTTTTTTTTTCTTTCAATTGAAGTAAATAGACTAAACTATTACCCGGTTCACACTCCACCCACATCTATTGAATAGGTGAAGAGGCTCATCCCTTGTTTCCTGTTTAGGATGCGGTTTCCAGTTGTTCTCTTTTCTAATTTTCTCACTCTTATGTAGCCCCCTGCACATCAGTGGTGTTACTGCCTTGCTTGGGGTGATATGTTTAAAAAAAAATTTTTTAAAATCTATTCGAGATGTAGGTGTCCGCCATCATAGCAACAAGCCACTGCTGTTGCAAGTCAAAGAAGATCCATGAGATACAATATGATAAAGACTACCCGTACAGCAGCGACGACTCCCACCCTTGGGCTATTGACAGCGGTTGAGATTAAGCAGAACAAACTATGGAGAATTGAACTGACAATAAATAAATAAGCCAGTGAAATTTGAAATAGACATTGGGGCTGATGTTACTGCTCTACCAGAACACACCTTTAAAGTTACTGGGACTAGCAGCAGCAACAAAAACCCTAAATGGTCCACTCCATAATCCCCTAAAAGTGACAGGAGAACTAAAGGCAACCATCCAAGGAAATAAAAGACAAGAAACAATACTATACATTTATGTCATCCCTAACCTGAAAGAGCCACTATTAGGAAGATCAGCTATCAAGGCACTAAAAATGGCTGTGATAAACTCTGAAGTGTATCGTATCAGAAATACCAACCATAAACAAACATTTGATCTGATGAAGGAGACGAAAGGCTTATTTCAGGGCCTTGGCTTATTTGGAAAAGTCTACATCATACCCAATTATTAGTATTGTAGCTATTAATGCTGTCTTCATTGTTCTATGTGAATGTTTGATCATTCCATTCTTTTGCAGATGGTAACTTGTCATGAACAACTTATAGAAACCAAATATTGAGGCTATCTCTGAAAACAATTCGTTCTAAAACTGAGCATCACATGAAGTGGAACATCCCAACATGTGATACATGCACGAAAGAATGCACTGGCTATAGTTTGTGCTGTTATATCGGGTAATAGTTCTGCTTCAATCCACTTAGTTGTGCAGTTAATACAAAACATATCTGTAAGAAGTATTATATGTTTCATAATGTCTCCTAGTAACTGAAAGTTGACCAGTTATATCCAAGTAAACCATATTAATGCAACTAGAAGGCAATACAATAGGGTGAATAATAAATTTAGTATGTGTCTGAATTTTGTTTTTTCTGACATTCATTACATGTTTCTTTTATTGTCTTGTCTATAGAGAACCAAATAAATCTTATTTACAAAAGGTTTTAAGTTCTAGGTGTGATAGTGTGTGAATACTATTGAAAACAGATTCTCATAATGCACCAAGTATATATGGTCTGGATAGACTGGTAGCATTATCACAGTATATAGAATTATCATTATCAGTACTAAAATTGTATTTATTAAGACTGAAAATTTTCTAAATCAGGGTCCTTAATCTATGCAGCAGCTACAGAGTACAATGGGAAAATTGTCGCCACTTTATATTTTTAATTTTGGGCATGCACATTGTTGACTGCACAGTATAGGAGGGTCAGTTGGGCACAGTTTCTGAGAAAAAGAGCACCATGATGCTATTTGTTTCACCAGAAACTTGGAAATTGCATGAAGTATTGCTTGGCATTCGTGCCAGAAGCTCCAATACGAATATTTCAGAGTGTTTGGGTGCCAATCTAAGGACAGTGCAGAGGATTTGGAAAGAGTTGGATGTTTGTCATGGTGATTACAAAATTGTTTGGAGTGATCACTAGTAATGGCAACATTATGCTGGCATTTATCTTAACACAGAGTCCTGCAGCAAGTGTCTTAAGGCGGTTGTACTGCCCTGGGTCAAGAGGTTTATTGCTGGAAGACCCTATGTCTGTTAACAGGATTCTACACCATGCCATGCAAGCAGGTGAACCCTGTCATGGCTGTTAGACAATTTCTGTGAGATGCAGAAGATTTCGAAGTCATCTGGAGGCCATGATTGAAGTCAATGGCAATTTTATTGAATAAATTTACTATTTAGTATGTTAAGATATTTTTGTGTAATTTTGGTAATTATAGATGTTAATATGAGATGTCAGTGTTACTTTCGTTTTTTTGTAATTTAGATAACACTTCATTCATTGCACCCTGCATAGCTGGTAAGTCACAGATCTATCCTAACTGCTAGGGTAGGACAAGACAAGGCTATAATATTTTGATCTCCCTTTATCTGGCCTATATCTATATCGAAAGTCGAATACTTAATCTGAGTTCATCTTTTTACGAAAAAGCCTATTGGAACTTGGTGCTCCTTCTACTAGTTGATGTAGAGCTGTACCAATTGTATAATTAGTGTTAACAGTAATCAACTGATATTCAGTACAGTCAGACCATTGGTAAGCTAAAGATGGAAATTCACAGACTCTGCTTTTAATATTGTTAAATGATTGCAATTACAAGTCATGTAAAAGTAGTATTACTGCATATACATATTTTTTTCTCTTAATAGCTTGGCTATGTCTGCAAAGTTTGGGATTCATTTTCTATAAAAATTTACCATGCCTAATAAAACAACAAAGCTTCTTACTGTCCTTACAATTATGTAATTGTCCTGACAATTCTGTAATTCACTAACATTATTTTGTGTAGGTTAAATCCTTCAACACTAAATTTATAACCCCCAAAATTGATAAAGTCAATAAAATGTTGACTTGGGTGTTAAAAGTTTTAGATTATTATCATGTAGGATTTTTATAACAGTTTTGACATCTATTATGTGTGCTGAAGCATATTGTCAATGTAGATAAGTAGAACATGTTGAAAGATCTTATCCATGTATCTTTGAAAAGGGGGATGCTGTATTCTTCAGTCCAAATGGGATGTATTTCCATTTGCCCAATCTGAGAGGAGGAATAAGTGCTGGTTTTTTTAACCATCTATGTGTATTTTGATGTGATGGTTGCTGATGCCAGGTTGATTTTAATAAATCTTATTTTGTTGGCTAGTTTATCAGTAATTAGATTCATGTTCCAGATGCAGTATTTATTGCTTTTTGTAATGTTGCTTAATGTGTTTAAATCAATTTGTTGTATAATAAAAATGTAAACAAAACCAAATAAGATTGTTTATTTTCCATCAAATTGGTCAACATTTAGCCACCAATAATGCTAATTCTTTTGATTTTATGATCATAGTTCTTATGTGAATATTAATCAGCATTCAAAGAGCTTTCTAAAGATATATAACTTAACCATAATGGGAGAGATGAAAATGTTGCATTTAGTAGCAAATAACAAAATCCACCATTTTGAATTTCAAGAGGTTTGAAAGTAATGGCTCATATATATTTCCCTGCAAAACTGAAACAGGTACAGGGAGCACAATATCAGTGTTGGACTGATCAAGTTTTCAGGCTACAAAACATTTTTTCACTAAATTGCCCCAGCTGGCCATGTTTTTTCTTCACTCGGAAGGACAGTAATATAGGCTGAGGAAGAAAGTGTTTTGAGAAAATTAGCCACATTTTAGTCAAATGAAAAAGTGACACGGAAAGATTCAGCCAAGAATCATTTTCCACTCTGACAAGTATGGATGAACAAGTACTTGCTGCTGTTTCAGTGAACATATTGCTGTTGTCACTGCTGAAAAATATTACATACTGATTAACTGTGCTCACACCCACTGTTTAATCTCCATAATCAAGTATTGATAAATGTCAATGAATTCAATATCTTTCCTTTTTGTTTTGCATTGTTGAGTTCAATGACATTTCTGCATCATAAATATTTTGTCAGACTGCCACCAATAAAAACACAAAAGCAATTATGGTTTAATGGTGGGAAGATTCAATTTTTGCAGCCATGCCCCACTAACATCTGCGTCTGAATATCATGTGCTCAGAATAATAAAATAGGAGACATTCATTTCTAAGTGACTAACCATAACACACACACAAGTAGCATTGAAAAAGTTTGTGTTAAATAAAAATTAAATTAAATGTAGAGTGCGATGAGTAAATTGTCACCATTTCATATTTTTTATTTCATGTACATGCATTGTTTTTGTCAACTGTAAATTATAGCAGGGTCAGCTGGGCATTTTCTGTGAGAAACAAAGTATCATGATGCAATTCACTCTTTCCAAAAAATGTTGAAACAACATGCTGTACCGCTTGGCATTTGCACTGTAAGCGCCAAGATGAACATTTCAGAGTTTTTGAAAAGAGTTGGTTGTGTTTCATGGTAATTATTAAAGTGCTTGGCAACATTATGCTGCTATTCATCTTGCAACAGAGCCTCAGACTCAACACAGATAACTACATTAAGTGTCTTGAGGGGTTAGTGCTGCCCTGAGTCAATAGGAGAGCTGCTGGAAGACCCTATGTCTGGCAACAGGACTCTGCACCATGCCACACAAGAAGAAGAAAATCCAGTCATGGCTGTCAGACAATTTCTGTGACCACATCACCCCTTGCCACTTAACCCCCCAGTTTGCAACCTCCTTGATTATTGTGTGTGGGGTGCAGTTGAGCGAGAGACCAACAAAAGTTCTTATAATACCAAAGATGAACTGAAGGCAAGGATTATGGTAGCATTTACCAACTTAAGCAAGAAGACTGTCTAGGAGAGCTGCAGGAGATTCCAAAGCTATCTGAAGGTTGTGGTTGAAGCCAATGCCAGTTTTATTGGCTACAATAAGTTCCCGGTTTATGGCATTCCCAACCTATGACAGTTCATTGTTACAATGGCACCTTTCATTAATATCTTAATAAAATCTTGTTCTGTCATTCCCAAATATGGCGCTCGTGATGTTGCGACACAAAGACATGGAGCTACTTGTGTTGACAGAGTGGATGTGTATGTTGTTGTGTGGTAGTATATAGAGGAGGAGGATGCTGTTCTTTGTAGTTGCGCATCATACACCATATTTGATTGTCTTTCAATTGCTTTCGTTTGTGTTTTTTTTTCAAATCTTTTGGGCCCCTCATTATGTCTTCAAAGTATAAGCCTGGTTCTTCTGGAGGTAGTGCTTTGAAGACTTTTGGGCCCATCATTATGTCTTCAAAGTATAAGCCTGGTTCTTCTGGAGGTAGTGCTTTGAAGACTTTTGGGCCCCTCATTATGTCTTCAAAGTATAAGCCTGGTTCTTCTGGAGGTAGTGCTTTGAAGACTTTTGGGCCCCTCATTATGTCTTCAAAGTATAAGCCTGGTTCTTCTGGAGGTAGTGCTTTGAAGACTTTTGGGCCCCTCATTATGTCTTCAAAGTATAAGCCTGGTTCTTCTGGAGGTAGTGCTTTGAAGACTTTTGGGCCCCTCATTATGTCTTCAAAGTATAAGCCTGGTTCTTCTGGAGGTAGTGCTTTGAAGACTTTTGGGCCCCTCATTATGTCTTCAAAGTATAAGCCTGGTTCTTCTGGAGGTAGTGCTTTGAAGACTTTTGGGCCCCTCATTATGTCTTCAAAGTATAAGCCTGGTTCTTCTGGAGGTAGTGCTTTGAAGACTTTTGGGCCCCTCATTATGTCTTCAAAGTATAAGCCTGGTTCTTCTGGAGGTAGTGCTTTGAAGACTTTTGGGCCCCTTATTATGTCTTCAAAGTATAAGCCTGGTTCTTCTGGAGGTAGTGCTTTGAAGACTTTTGGGCCCCTCATTATGTCTTCAAAGTATAAGCCTGGTTCTTCTGGAGGTAGTGCTTTGAAGACTTTTGGGCCCCTTATTATGTCTTCAAAGTATAAGCCTGGTTCTTCTGGAGGTAGTGCTTTGAAGAAAAGGGAAACCAAATGCACGGAAGTGAAATTTAATATAATAAAATGATCAAAGAAGAGTGAAACACTGACAAACATTAGCCACACGATGGATCTAAGTTGTTGAGATTGGCCGCATGCTGGATTTAATACATATGACTGTTTCGATGATCATTGGTGACAAGGAATGCACACTGCAACATGTGAAAGGATCTGCTACGATGCAATTGACTGTGATTACAAAACAGTAAAATGGTTTAATTATTGAGATGGAAAGTTCGTTAGTGTAATCGTTTTCTTCTTCTTTATTAATTCATTTTTTTATTGTACAGTGTTTTTATGATTCTAGATTGTGATTTTAGAACTGTGTCAACTTAGGTAAGTGACATAGTTACTTATGTGCAGTATGTGAATTCCGACTTGAGTCAATTTTCGATGTAAATCATTGTTTAAGAACAGAACTCTAACGTAAACTGAGTACCCATTGTAAATTTATTCTTAAAAGTTTCAAGATATTTTTTGCATAATTTTGGTAAATCTATCTACTGAAATGAGATGTCAGAGTATATTTTCATTTTTGAAACAATTTGTCCATCGCATGCTGTATATATTCTTGAAGTAAAAGTTCCACCATTATTAAAGACATTTTTGTAAGCAATAGTAACAGGTGCTTATATAATTCATAGTGAGGAACCAGACAATTTGTTTAGGTCAAAGTAACCTTTTAACGGTTATAAAATGGGGGTAAGTTTCAGGCTTATTATAAAGTTAGAAAATAAGAAAAACTGCGACACTAATAAATGAAGACTGCAAAGTGGAAGTGGAATGATTTCCCATTGAAAGTCTAGCAAAATGTCCTGTTTGTTTAATGAAAAGGAATTGACAGAGGAATTTTGTCAGAGTGGAAAATGATTCTTAGACGAAGCTTTCAAGTTACTTTTTCATTTGGCAAATTTTTTTCGAAACACTTTCTTCCTCAATCCCTCCTAAAATGTCCTCAGCATTTCAGAAAACTCACTATAAATTTTCTTTCTGTCCAGATTGATTTTATTTTGACTCAACCCTTTTCTATTTTTGGGGTAAGCATTAGTTTTGTCTTTAGGTAAAACCAAGTTTCACGTCCAGTTACAATTCGAATCAGAAAAGTTCTTGTACCGCAGTGAGCTGAGAGTTTGCTCAAATTTAATTTTTCAAATAAAATTGGACAGAGTTCAACCAGTTCACATATCTCGGGAGTTAACCATTATAATTGCTGTCAATGATAATCCTCAAATTGCAAAGAGCATTGTTTTTTTTTCTTCCCAAAATGATTAGAATTGTCTGTTGATCCATTTGTCATCTTCAACTCCCTTTTATCCTTGTTTGAAACATGTTATCCATTTTTAAATCCGATGTTAGCTCTTGCTTCACTTCTGACAGGAATCATTTTTCTATAAAGACAATTTATGAACCTCAATCTATTTCTGCAAATATAATTCTGGTTCATACAGATTATAACATGTAAGACAAACTTTAATTTGTTGTAAACAAATATAATTATATTTGCATTTTCTTAGAATATACATTTCACACAAAATTTGTTCAATATCCCTTGTGTGTGTGTGTGTGTGTGTGTGCAAACTAATGACAGAATAAAACATGAACTTTGATCATGATGCTAAACATTTGAAAATTGTGAAAATACAATGAAAAATTAAACAGACTTTTTCAGTTAAATTTAGGTCAACTTGTGCGAATGAATAATTGATATCTGAATATAACTTTTATATAAGATTGACACTCAAGTCTTCAGTAATGAACGTACGACATGTGGCATATAAATATGCGGGTGATTTTAACAGTATTTTCTATAAATGTTGAGAGAGCAGAACATATATACAACAGTAGCATGCAATATGCTCTCTTCTAGAGATGCATTTACATGCAAACAGCTTCACAAATAAGTGCAGAAATGCAATCAACTATCAAAGAGTAAAAGATAAAAAAATTAAAAAGAAACAGAAAATGATATTTGAAAAAAAAAACTAAAGAAAGTTACAAGAAATTCTTTGTAAATTTTTAAAGAATAAAAATAAAAACTGTTTTTTCTCGGTGAGTGTTGGTCGGTGAGGATGACGAAACTGTGGGGAAGATGGGTGAGATGAAGAGAGATTGTAGAATGCAGTGTGTGAAAAGAAGAGACAGAAGTAAAAGAAAAGATGAAGCAAAAAAGAAACGAAGGAAAAGAGAAGAGAAGGAAAAGGAGGTAAAAATATGAAATGAAGGCAGAAAGTACATTGAAGTGAGGGGAAAAGGAAGACAGAAGGTAACAAGGAAAGACAAAGAGGGAAGGAAGAGAAGGGAGTTAAAGAATGAGAATTAAGAGAAGGGAAAGAGAAAGGAGTGAAGGGAAAGAGAAGAGACAGAAAAAAGGGAGAGGATAGGGAAAAAGAAAGAGAAAAATTGTTTGAAAATGTAATGTGTAAAAAAAAAAAAACTGGAATGAGAAAAGGAAGCAATAAGGGATGTCAAAAAATCAAGAAAAGTAGTGCGCATAAACATGCTGTTTTGTGTCATTGTTTCCAGAACGTGAAAATTCATAGCTTAGTGACGTGTCAGCCCAGATGTGATCATCGTAGTTGTGGTACTAGTGGCATGGTGTGTGGGAGTACGAAATGGTGGAAGAAGGAAGAAAGGAAAATGGCCTTAGGGTGAGGATTTGTTTTTTGTTTGTTTTTTTTATGATGGAGCTTTATTTAAGATTTATTAACTCAAACAACTGATCTTGCAAACATGTTTATTAATGAATGTAATTCACTTAAAACACACACACCCTTACACACAAGTGTAGGGGTGTGTATGTGCTGTACACACAATGTTGAGTGCAGAAAAGACTGGGGAGGGCAGGATCAATTTTTGGGACTATTTCCAAACAATTTTATTTTAAAAGACTGAAGTGAATGTATAAAAATAAAATGCTTTTATTTTTACCCACCCTCGTCTTTTAATTTTAGATTTTGTTAAAAATCTATCAGCAAAAGCAATTTTTTGAGATCATAAAAAAGTAATTGCTGATATTTTGCAAAGAAGCCAAAAATGACCCTCATTTTTATGTAGAGAAAGAAAAGTTGGTTTGATTATTTGAGGCCAGTTACAATCTAAAGAATGTGGATATGTAACAATTTAAGAAAAAAGATTTCTTGAAATAAAAGGTTAAAGATTCTATTTTGATTATGTTTGAAACTCAATAGAGAAGTTGTTGCCATCATTTGTATCTCGGTCTCTTCTCTCATGAATAAACCTACATTTCAGCTGGTCTGCTTTGCAACCATTATATATGTATATAACACACTTTTTCAAATGCCTAAAAGCCACCCATACATAACAAGTGACAGACAGACATTTTTTTTTTTAATCATATCACCCCGAGCAAGGTGATAACGCCACTGATGTGCAGGGGGCTACGTAAGAGTGAAAAGATTGGAAAAGAGAAAGCCGGAAACCACATCCTAAACAGGAAACAAGGGATGAGCCTCTTCACCCGTTCAATAGACGTGGGTGGAGTGTGAACCGGGCGATAGTTTAGTCTATCTACTCCAATTGAAAAAAAAAAAAGAGGAAAAGAATGGAAAAGAGTAAGATATAAAATAGAAAACCAAAACATAATGAAATGAAGCCCCCCACCCTCCTCCAGAGATAATATATCCTTTTTGAAAGATTTTAGTAATTAACATTTTCAACTGAAACATTTATGCAAATTAGCATTTCTTTTTTAATGAAATGGTTGTCTGATAATTAACAGGCATATTAACCGATGACTCAGTGATGAGATAAGAGGACTGGTATTTTCTTACCAATCATGAAAAATTGGGAAGCAGATTATTTGCACGAGTCAGTGAGAGAAACCAAAACCAAAAAATGACCATTTTGGTGATAGAAAGAACACTACATAACACATTGTTAATAATAATAATTGCCTTTAAATAGAAAATGGAACCAAGACAAAGAAAAGACATCAATTGATGAGAAGAAGAAAAGACAGAAAGTTCCACAACACAACAGGAGATTCTTTGAAATGCTGATTGCTACCCCAAACCTTTGGCCTATAGATTGCATATATATATATATATATATATATATATATATATATATACTGAATGTTTTTGAATCTTCACTTGATTTGTGGAAGCAGTTTTCAAATTGTCAATAAATGCTCCCAGCAAGCTACATGATGTATTCAATAAAGATACTGCAAAATAAAACTATTTTTTCACCAAAAGAATGCTACAAATTACCACAGAAAAATTACCAATACACCGCAAATTGTTACAACACTGAATTGTAACTGCAAAAGATCTAAAGATTCACTAAACATTAACTACCTACAAACCAACATGATATACCAAGCTACAGTAAGACCTGAAGGAAACTTATAAGAAATAGATTTAAAAATAATAGAAGGTTCCTGGAAACAAAAAATCTACTCACAAAGAATATCATTTAACAACAAAAAATCTGCAAATAACATAAGGCTCTCAAAAACACAGCAAAAATCACCCAGCAAAAACAAGATAAGTGTGCAACATGTTAAAATGAAGTAATATTTGGCTAGAGGAGAGAAGAGCAATAATTAAATTTCCTCAATGATATAAACTCTGAAATTTTTTATTTAGGATATTATAGTTTTCTGCAAAAGGAATTATTGCTCATTTGTTTATTTTTTAAGCATTAAGAATAAAATTAAAATAAAAAAAAAAGATAGAAAAGCAAGTTGCCCTATTAATTGATTATCTCAGATTTTTTAATAGTTTGTTGAAAGTGGTGTTGCCTAATTACTAAAAGTTTTTCTTTAGGAGCATAAACTTAAATTAACACCCAATATTATTTGAGGTCAACTTTTACATTGTGATGTACCACATATGCATTTAAAAAACATTGTATGAGATATGAAACTTTTTCACTAGACATTGATAAATTTTTTTTCAGCTTTTGGCCATGTGTAAAAAGAAAAAACACTGACAGTATGTGTGCTGTGAATCTCAAGAGTTTAGTTTTTTTTTTTTCATTCCAGCCTCAGGTT